>BLBF01000002.1:56105673-56119156 GCA_015471245.1 Laticauda colubrina
GATAGATAGATAGATAGATAGATAGATAGATAGATAGATAGATAGATAGATAGATATGGAGATGGAGAGAGACAAAGAAAAAGGGAGGAAGGAAGAGAAACAGAGACAGACAGAGACAGAGAAATGACAGATAGATAGAGATGAAGGATGGATGGATGGATGGATGGATGGAGGTTTGGGGCCCCAGTCTGTAATATGTGCTAAGTTGACTTTATTAAACAGCTTTGCCACAGTAAAAGACAGGAAATATTTTTATGATTTCAGAAATATGGTTTATTTATTAGCAATTCTGCAGGGTTGGAATATTCGGCATGCTGGCTGGGGAATTTTGGGAGCTGAAGTCTACACATCTTAAAGTTACCATGGTTGAGAAATGCTATAATTATATTCTCATTTAGACCCAAGATCTCCTGGTTCCATCTTGTGATTTACAAACAGATTAAGATCAAAAACAACAAAATCAGATCAAGAGAAGTAAGTAGAGGATTCCCCTTCCTATAAACTACATTAGTATCATAAAGTGTTAAATCTTCACAATTCTGGGTTTTATCATATGGATATAAATTGGATAAATAAGTAAATCTACCTAACATACAGAATATGTAGTACAATTACAGACAATGAAAAAATGTTTGGTATTGTGAAACAGTTACTTTATAGTTAAAAGATCAGAAATATAGTTTTCTTGCTAAAAGAAAACAATAGAGACAGATTCTTTGATTAAACATATCTCATAGTCAATTTTACCCACCCAATTTTGCCCAAGACATTTTGTGTGTGCGCATGTGTGTTTTCCAGGTTAGGCCAGACGATTCCTCATTGAGTTGGCTCTTCTTCAATGCCTTAGGGCTACTTTTGAGATGGCAGGGGGCCAGTCCTCCAAATTAAATGATGGAGGGGGCAGGTAAGCCTTTCCAGCCTGGGTTAACAGAGTTTATCTGCCTACCAGCTTGCCCAGAATGACAGGATGTTTTTTTTTTTTTCCTTTCTTTTCCTTTCCCTATCATTTCCATGATAATCATGACCTATATCACTTTGCCTCAGTATATATTTGTTCCATCTGGGACATGCTGAAATAAGTTTTAACAAGTTCTGCTCATCATTATATTCTGCTTTCATTATGGCTTAGCCTGACCGTCTGTCCTTTGTGAAGGACTGCAAGTTTCATAGTGCTGAAAGCTGCAGCAGATCAGCACTTGGCCTAAATGATCCCTTTCTCTAATGGATAGCCTATAGTTCTACAGAAAACACATCTATCATCCATGCAAAGGGAAAAGCAAACCACAAGCATGACATAGATATTATTTCAGCCACTCACCCTTTCTTATTAAATAAGCCAAAACGTGGGGTACAGAAATAGGATTTGGACAGTTTCTATACAAAGGAAAAGGCTCATGGTGGGAATATGATATGGAGTGACAGTGTGAAGACATAAAATGGACCATGTCCCATGTGGATTTTTCATTTTCTTGGCTTGGAGGTTATGATGTATTTTTCTTTCTTTTTCTTTCCGAACCAGTCTCGCACCTTAAACAATTATTTTATTAAGAGCCAGAATGAAGCCCTGGGAGCAAAGGTTGCACTCCTCCTCCAAGAGTCTAAACCAAGAAATATGTTTGAAGTATCTTACGAGTATCTATATTTTGTGAATAAAGCATTAAAGGTGAGGAAGATTATCTTCAACCATACAAAACCACTTCTTATAATAAACCTTCTTATGTGTATTTTTAAAACTTAAGAAAGAAATAAACCCTACTTTTTCTATATCTGCTGGTATCAGAAAAACTTTCCCCCCAAAATTTCCAAGGCTCATTCTATTCTCTTAAAATGCATGGAATCAAGGCAAGTGCATTTTTTTTTCAAGTTAAACAAGAACCAGCATGACAGATAAGTGTTCCCAAACCAAGGCAATCTTTTTACCTGCCATCTTGATAGCTACTGGTTAATTGGGTGTAAAAATCAATGATGACAAATGGCTTTAATTTCACTTGGTAACATAAGTAAGTTAGAATGACATTTATTGTGTAGAAAAATACATTTCGGAACCGGGTTTAGATTTTAATCTCATCCCTCTTAAAACAGGGCATAGAATAATTAAAGAAAAGCAACTACTCCAACACTCCTTATCATTTGATGGCAGTCTACATGAGGTTGCCCTTGAAAAATATAAGGAAGCTTCAGGTGGCACAGAATATAGCAGTGCAGGCAATTTTGTGTGCCCTTAGAACAGCACACATTACACTTCTGCTCTATAAATTGTATTGATTGCCAGTTTGCTTCCAGATGCAATTCAGATTGCTGGTTTTGACCTGTAAAGCCTTTTATGGCCTGAGAATCAGTTATCTGAGGGATCATCTCAGTCCAATTATATATCTGCTTGTTCTATCAGATCTGGAAGAAGGGATATTTTACAGGTCTCAGCTACTAAAGATCTACATCTGGTAAGATCCTGGAGATGAGCCTTTTATGCCATTAAATTAGTCTTATGGAACATCATCCCTCTGAGGTCAGGCTGACTCTGTTCCTCCATTCTGGTATTAACTTTTTGCAAGTCCCTCAAGACTTGGCTCTGTCATCAAGCTTGGGAGCTCCAAGTGAATAGTGAATTGTTGAACTGATCCACTGTTGTTAATATCAGTCATTCTCCACTTGCATTTTATAAATTGTGATATGATTTTCATTATTATTATTTGCATTTATTTTTAATTGTGTGCCACCCACACTCACATTTTTTGACATGGTAATGAAGAATAAATCAATTAAATAAATTCTGGTAATTGAAATGCTTCTTTTTGTCTCCATGCTATTTTATAAGTGATCACCAAATTTCTCGATCGGTCTAATTATGATGCTCAAACCTGGGGTTTATGGGAATGGAAATCCCAAGTTAACTTGAGTGCAACAGGTTGGCTGAGCCTGTGTTATTATGTCTGTTATTTAAATTTGAAATGTGTCATTTAAAATTAATTAATTAACAGGCCATTATCTGTTAATTAAGCAGAATCTAAACTTATCAAGCTAAGCATTCAAATGGACTTAAGCTGTATGGAAGTCCAGTAGTTATCACATAAGTCCAACTGTGCATGAATTTAATACTTTTAAATAATGTATCTTTGATTTCCAGTCTTAATAAATCAAGTCTATTTTGGGTAATAGTAACAAGAAAGACACGGTAGCCAAACTTTCATATTCTCCATAACAGTGATTAAAGGAAATGTCAGGTGATATGGATAATGTGTATACACTGGGCATTACACTGCTCTCTATGAGTAGTTGCTATGGTAACAGAGACAGGAATGAAGCAGCACTAAAGAAAAGTTATCCTGAAAGTGGAGGTTATTGATTAAATGTACATTTTTTTTGACTTTTTAAAAACTGCTAAAGTTGAAATGGATAGGCCTGCTCTAGCATGGAAGGTATGGTAGGAACTATTGACTAAATCTGACAGATCACTTTCCCTGGAATTCCATCATTTCTGATTCTCTAGACTGTTTTCTCTGTTGAACCTCTGCTCTGGTATATCTGCTGTTAAAGTATATGACACTGTTTGATAGGGATGCATATGTTTAGTAATCTTCACAACTTAAGCTGGATTTGGTTTTTTTTCCATGTCACCTGTCTCTGGTTTAATCATTTGGTGAATAGATAAATGCAGCACTTGCTCACCTGTTCTTGAGGCAAAATAATGGAGGAAGATACTTTCCTAGATTATCCAAAGTGGTTTTCATTTTTTGTGGTGTGTTCTCTTCAAACCATAGGGATTTGTTGGCTGGCTAGTTGGTATGAACAGGTTTTTTTAAAAAAGAAACAGTTGTTGTAATATCAATTATTTGGATCCTGACCCCAGATGAAGATGCAGTGACCTTCCTATAATAATGGATGCCCATCACTCCCAAGCTTTATGACCTTTCCTTTTTTTTCTTTTTGGTTCTCCTAGTTTCTTCCCCTATGAAAAAAGCAGCACAATACAATGTCATCCTCTTCCAACAGATTTGTTTCAAAAAGAACCCATGCATCTTGAAGATGCATTATTAATGCCTGGACAAATCACATCAGGTGGAGCTCAGCAAGTCCCTGGCACTGAAAAAAAGGAACAAAGGCCGGTTCTACAAGAGAGTGAAGGATGAGACAAATTATAACAGCTGGATGTTCCTTGTAAGGAAGATGGAATAAAAACAGGATAGCTCAAATTGTTTGCACATAATGCAAGTTCATATGCACATCGATAAAATTGAATTACTCGCTGCACTAAAGTAAAATAATTTTGTAAGTAACAAGCAGCCATTCCTGAACCTCTTGAAGTAACATGGCAAATTGGACTGGCTTGCAGTTCCTCAAATTGCTTCCAAGATGCAACCTCCCCTCCCAAGGTTAAAGAGTCTCTGACTCTTGGTAACTTCATGGATGTGTCTATTTAGTTTTCTTGGCAATTGCACTAAAGAATTTCATGATCGCTTTAGTAAAAGAAATCATTGAAATCAAAGGAAATACTTCCAAACATCATTAATAGACAGCAGATGGATGTTTCAGGCTTATCTGAAAAAAGGCGATTAGACCTTGAGTTTTGCAATCTGGGAAAAAAGAGTCTGACTTAATGAGTTCACTCATAAATGAAGATGGGACTTTTGCTTGTTCAATTTCTAAGATTCTGAACAATTATTACTTGAAATGAAACCTAATTAAAAATAAATTGTGTGATTCCTCCCTTCTCATGTTCTGCTCTTAGGGGCTTGACAGCCTTCTTCCAAGAAATTTTATTCAACCTCCCAAATCAGCATGAAGGCATGAGATTTTCTACCATCCAAGTCTTAACCAAATCTGACTGTGCTTTGACTTTTTTTTTTTTTAGACAGGCAAGCTAGAGCCACTGGGATATCCTTTGAGAGACAGGTAGTACAATGTGATGTAAAACTAAGTTTTCCAATCCAATTTTTGTTCTCTCTTCCTCCTTGCAACTTCCCAGTGATGTTTGGTGTCATCATTTGCCCCAGCTATGGAATTCATCCCTGCCATACAGTTGAAGAATGTGGGAGGGGGTGATGTAATTGAGTAGCTCTTAGTAGACAAAATTTATTATTTTGATAGTTCAAGGTTACTGAGTGTGGCACAGAGAAGAATAGAACTTACTGTGGGATTGGTGCATGTGATCTGGTGATGAGGTGAAAAAGATGGGGGTTGTAGCTTGGGACTGTGTGGGGAAGCCAGGGAAAATCAGTTCTGAATTTCCCCAGTATGTTCCAGGTATTGTTCCAATAAAAGTACTTTGAGATTGCATGTTCCTTGGAGTTACTGGAAGGAATGGATTTTCTCTGGAATGCTGACAACCCCATTCTTTCTATGCAGCTTAATTAGACTGACCATTTATTTTTACCCTGATGCTGGACATTCCCATCATCATCTCAGAAGAATATTTATATGATGTGACCACAATGATACTAGAAATTGAGGAATAAAACCTGGTTTGAATATAGTGGAACTTTCAATTCCACAGGAAGTAATGGGTCCCAGATTTTTTTTACTCATTTAGTTAGTGGATTTGAGGTAGCTTGGTTCAAAAATTGTTGCAGTATAATATACCAGGAATGGGAGTAACTTTTGATTTTCTGTCAGCTTCCCCATTTGTCTGTGGGGAATTGGCAAGTACTGTCAGAATCATGTGACCATGGATGACCACAGCCGCCACCACAGGTTTGCAAAATTGACTTGTCTGAATATTCTTGAGATTTCAATTCCATGGTAATAATGGGTCTCAGATTTTGTATGCATTCGTTAGCACATTGGAGATTTCCAATATGTAAAAATTGTTGCCTTATGATGCACCTAACTGAAGTTACAAACAGTCAAACAGAAGAGTTTGAGTAGTATACAGAGTTAGGCAGGTAAGTAGTTCCTGCAGTAAGTGGATTTTCTAACAAATAACTTAAGGCAATTCCTAAGCAACATGGATGGGCAAACTTACAAATAAATAGGTGAAGATTTTCTATTTTTCCTGTCTATAAAGGGGGTGGGGATTTATTTCCTTTTGACTCAGTGTAATTGGTTTATGATTTGCTATATTATTTTCCAGCACTTCTACTTCAAAACAATGGGCAATTGTGTCACCTATTTCTGGCAACTATAGACAGCAAGAAAGTGTGTGAGGGTAGAATGGTCCTGAGCCTTCAGATTCCCTTTCCTGATACCTATGTTTAGAATCAAGATCTTAAATTGAACTCAAGAGACATGTGTTGAGCTGACAGAATTTTATGCAAATTCGAGCCCATTTCCATGAGGAAAGCAATGAGTTACTCCATTCTACATATCCCTCTATATATCTAGATATCCCTTTAGGAGAGAATATGTAGAATGCTCATTTGACAAAAATAAAATAATTCACAGACACATCAAAACCATTATTTTTCAAAGATCTGATCTTTGTGAGATAATCTGCTAATAGCACATGTAAGAAATCCAAACTTTCATTATTAGGACCTGCAATGAGTTGTGTATAATTAAGGGATATTCATAAAATTGCACTGGAAATAACACTTAGATTTTAACACATTTTAAAGATAAGTGCAATGAATTCATTTATTCTATTGTATTTCTTTATATGTTTTAAAAAAATAAAAATTAGTGAAAAGTTAAATAGATACAAGAACAAATTTTCAGGAATTAATAAACCAATTACATCCAAATTCTGAAGCAAAGACATGTTGTCTGACAATAGTAACAATAGGTTGTTATAGTAAATTAAAGAATACAGCATAGTAAGCATATCCAAGTATGCTTTGCAAAGATATTTATATATCTTTAATCAGATACAACTTTCCTTGAGACAGATAGACTTAAGAAAAGGTCCTTGAGAAAAGATGGGCCATTACTGAAGAGGTTATGAGAAAAATCTGCTTCATCATAGTACACGCCAGAGAAGTTGGGGACAGCATTGTTGTGTTTGACTGTACAGCAAACAGAAGCAGGAATAAAAGAATCCCCAGGAGAGCTAGATGCCTTTTAACATTGACAAGCTTTATAACCACATGGGATAACTTTATTGAAATCTAAGTTCTACTCCTGGCACAGTAAGGGGAGAAAATATTGTTTTGCAGCATGGACTTAAAGGAGAGAGTGAAAGAGACTGCATAATGCAATGCATGCCCATGATGTTATACTGCTGTCCAAAAATGGTAGCCTTTTTGACCTGATGCGATGGGCTAAAATGAAATTAGATTGTTCACAAATAAAAGAATTTCAGAACATAGAATTAGAGGCATTGCTACAGCATCAACATTCATTAAATAAGAGTCCTTCTGGAATGTTGAAAACATATTACCTGCTGATCTACAAGTAACAGAAGCTAGCAGTGTGTGGATACATGAACATGCTTTTTAAGGCCCTGTCACACTGCCCAACGGATGCAAAACATTTGTAAAAAGGACACAGCGGACGAGAAAAATGTTCCATCCATTGTTTTCCGCTCTCAAAAGGGGCAAAAATTTGCATAACCAGAGTGGACAACACAGAAAGGAACGGACGGGGGGAGGACGTAGGGCAGATGGAAAGCCTAGCGGAAGCCTAGCGGATGGAAGTGGATGAGAGCGGATGGCACATCCGCAAGGCTTCGGGAGAGCGCAGCAAAGTGGACGCGGAACGGAAAGAGCGGATGCAGAGCGGATGCCGAGCAGATGAAGTGGATGCACAGCGGATGCTGAGCGGATGAAGCGGATGCAGAGCAGAAGCCTAGCGGATACCTAGTGGATGCCTAGCATTCACTGCGCATGCGGGGAGGATGCATTGTGTCAGCCCCGCGGATATAAAGGGAAGCAGCTCCCAAGCAGGTCACCATTCTGAGGAAAGACCTGGTTCCAGACACAGCTCTCCAGCCAGCCAGCCAGCCAGCCAGCCAGCCAGCCAGCCAGCCAGCAACCCAACAACCATGGGGAAGAAACGGAAGCCTCTGCCATCTGCTGCCAGCCCTGGCAAGAGGGACAGGGCCACCCTCCCACCCCCTAGCCCTGACTCTGCTTCTGCTGGGGCTTCTGCTGCCCGGCCTCGATCTTCTGGTGCTGGGGCTTCTGCTGATGCTGCTTCTGGAGGTGGTGCTTCTGCTGATGCTGCTTCTGGTGGTGGTGCTTCTGCTGGTGCTTACTCTGCTGATGCTGCTTCTGATGGTGGTGCTTCTGCTGATGCTGCTTCTGGTGCTGGTGCTTCTGCTGGTGCTTACTCTGTTGGCACTGCTCCTGGTGCTGGTGCTTCTGCTGGTGCTTATTCTTCTGGCACTGCTCCTGCTC
Organism: Laticauda colubrina; assembly: GCA_015471245.1. Taxonomy (NCBI): domain Eukaryota; kingdom Metazoa; phylum Chordata; class Lepidosauria; order Squamata; family Elapidae; genus Laticauda; species Laticauda colubrina. The sequence goes on from BLBF01000002.1 coordinate 56,113,944, forward strand.
CTGGGGCTTCTGCTGGTGCTTATTCTTCTGGCACTGCTCCTGGTGCTGGTGCTTCTGCTGGTGCTTACTCTGCTGGCGCTGCTCCTGGTCCTGCTGATCCTGCTGGTGCTTCTGGTCCTGCTGGTATTCCTAGTCCTGCTGGTGCTCCTGGTCCTGCTGGTGCTCCTGGTCCTGCTGGTCCTGCTGGTCCTGCTGGTCCTGCTGGTCCTGCTGGTGCTTACTCTGCTGCTGCTGGTGCTGCTGGTGCTGCTGGTGCTGCTGGTGCTGCTGGTGCTGCTGGTGCTCCTAGTCCTGCTGGTGCTGCTGGTGCTCCTGGTCCTGCTGGTCCTGCTGGTGCTTACTCTGCTGCTGCTGATCCTGGTGCTGCTGCTGCTGCTGCTGCTACTGCTGCTGGTCCTGCTGGTCCTGCTTTTGCTGCTGCTGTTTTTGCTGCTGCTGCTACTGCTGGTGGTGTGGAGGAGCAGCCCCTAGAACCTCGAAGCCCCTCTGATGAGGACCCATATGGCCCTGCCAAAGGGAGGAAGAGGCAGACACGTGAATGGGAGAGGAGGCAATACAACTTAGAAGAGGAACATGAGGAGGAGGTGCTGGAGTGGCTGAGGGAGAACGAGTATCTATGGCGGAAGGGACACAGGCACTATCATGACACCAAAAGGAAGCAGGCTGCTTGGAGAGAGAAGGCAGAGAGCCTGGGCTACATTTCGGAGGTGCTCCTCGGCTGGTGGAAGCACATGCACACCTGGTACGGGAAGCTGCACCTCAAGAAATCTGGCCAGGCCACGGTCAAGCTGATAGACAGAGAGACCTACGTGATGGCCAAGTGCAGCTTCTTGGAGGGTGAGATCTGCCACCGAGGAGCAGCCCCTCTCACAACCCTCTCTCTCAGGCAACCTGCTGAGACCCAGTCCTTCTGGCAAAGAGTCAGTTCCTGTGTCCAGGCAGGTATCTGTGGAGCGTGCCACGACGGAGACTCCCCCGACAGCTGCACTACCCGTGGTGGAGCACGTGGCGGAGCCCCTGACGCAGTGGGAGAAAGGAGACGGCACTTCCACCACAGCCCAACCCGCATTCACCCCCAGCTCCACCTCCACAGAAAGGCAGAGAGGCAAACCGGAGGGGCAGAGCCACACTGTCCTGCTGGAGATAAGAGACACCATCAGGAGCAGCGTAGATCTCCTCTCTCAGCTGGTACACACCGACACTCCATCCTCCAACTACAAGCCCTTCCTCACCTATGTCAACCAGACCCTCATGAACATGACGGAACCCCAGTACCAGGTGGTGATAGGATCACCAATCTTCTTCACAACCCTCCAGACCAAGATGAACTTGCTCCCACCCAGTCCAGGCCTGCTCCTCCACCCCAGGTGATGTCACTGCCCTTCCAAGGCTTTTCACAGGCCCCACCCTTCCAAGGCTCCTACCAGGAGTTCCAGCAGCACAGGCAGCCTTACCAGTCCACGCACAGGTACATCGGACGCCACCGGTGCCAGTGATGCCACCCACGCCACAGATGCCACCCACGCCACTGATGCCACCCACGCCACCGATGCCACCGATGCCAGTCCTCACCCAGCTGCAGACCAGACAGCCCCATTACACTGTTTCTTCCTCCACCCCACAGCCAAGCCCAGCCTCAGGACATCTGTCATCAGTATTGGGGCTGACACCCCATGTCATGGAGGAAGGGGCTCTCAACATCACCGGGCTGAGCCAGCTGTCTGAGAGCTTCCTCAACACACCTGTTGTCCTCTCAGGGCCAGGCACCCCAGTGGCGCTTCAGACCAGCACTCCAGCAGCAGCCACCTCCACAGCACCTGGACCCTTCACCCCTGAGACTGGGCATGCCTCTGAGTGACCAAAAAGAGTGCCAGAGACTGGGTGGCTACCTGTTGACTTAATTTTTGCTTTGGACACTTGACTTGGGTCATTTTTCTTTTACAGCTTGTTATTAATAAAGTTTATCTTTGCTTCACACACTTGCTTCATTTATTTTAGTAAATAAAGTCTTGGTTGAAACTTTTAGAAATGGTTTAAGCCTTTGCATGCTTGTGGGATGGGTAAGGATAGCAGTGGGATGGGCAGGGATACCTTTGGGATGGGTAATAGCTGAGGGATGGGCAGGGATACCTGTGAGATGGGTAATAGCTGTGGGATGGGCAGGTATACCTGTGGGATGGGTTAAGATAGCAGTGGGATGGGCAGGGATACCTTTGGCATGGGTACTAGCTGTGGGATAGATAAACCTCCAGTGCAAACATAGTGGGACTGTATGGTCCACCCGTCCAGGTGCCACACCTACGGCCCTTTATTATCAATAATAATGTAATCATTCATCCACACATGTCAACATAAACACAACTCTTTATTAAATGCCCTGTTCATTGTAGGCCCACCCAACATACATGGCCCAATCTCATCGGTGTGATGAGACAGGCTGAAGGAAGCATCCATTAGTCATCTATCATCCTGTCTTGCCACTCCACTGCTCCAACTGGGGAGTTGCACCAGTGTCTCAGGAGGTTGCACTGCTTCTTCCCTTCACGTGAAGCTCTGTTGGGGCCTTGCACATCCTTAGTGTCTATCAGGTTTCGCCCTTGCCTCCATTCCCCAGGCTCCATGTCCCCATTGCCTTGTTGGAGGTCCACAAGCCTGTTCTGCAACACTGGGTAGTGGGTGCTCATGAGATTGTGCAGGATGCAGCAAGCTTCCACGATCCTCCTCATGGTCTGTGGGCGATGCTGCATGGTGGTGAGAAGTACCTGGAACCTGTTGGCCAGGATGCCAAAGGTGTTCTCCACCACCCGCCTTGCCCTGGACAGCCTGTAGTTGAAGATCCTCTCTTCACGGCTGAGGAGACTGGAAGTGTAGGGCTTCATGAGGTAGGTTGTGAGGGAGAAGGCGTCATCCCCCACGATGAAGTAGGGCACATCTTGTGTGTCGTTGGGCAGGGGTTCTGGATCTGGGAAGCCCATGATGAGGTTGCATTCCAGCCCCTCCTTGAGGTTACTGGCGTTGTATACCTGGGCATCTGAAGCTGACCCATTGCCTGAAGCATCGATGTACATGAACTTGTTGTCAGCATCGACCATGGCGAAGAGGATGATGCTGAAGAAGCCCTTGGAGTTGAAATAAGTGGACCCCGACTTGGCTGGAGCTTTGCAGGCCACATGCTTGCCATCTATGGCTCCAAAGGTGTGAGGGAAGTTCCACCTCTGATACCACTGCTCTGCAACTTTCTTCCAGCCTTCTTCAGTGGAGGGGCACTGGAGGAGCTCCTCCAGGTATTCTTCGATGATGGCCTGCATCACTTCTCTGACCACAATGCTGATGGTGTTGTGTGGCACCCTCCAGCCGTACTGCATGCTCCTGTAAGTGATCCCTGATGCAAGTGGCGCAGAGTCAGTGCCACTTTGAGCCCAGGGTCCAGGCTGGGCCGGAAGTTGGTGCTCTGCTTGGTCAACCTGGGTGTCAGCTGCTCCACAACTTTGTCAAACATGGCTGGAGGCATCCTCATGAAGTTCTGGAATGCACGAGGGTCTTCGTTCCTCAGCTCCACCATCAGTTTGTTGTACAGTCTGTACTCTGCTCTTCTCCCGATCCATCTTCGGACCCAGACACTTCTTGGATGCCTCTTCTTCCCGTAGAACAGGTGAAAGAGCCTGTAGATGGCTTCGCACTGTTGCAGTACGATGGTGGCTACCAAAAGGACTGTGTTATGATCCATGGTGGACATGACTGGATCCTGTGGAAGAGGAAGAGGAAGATGAAGGCTGCAGAGGTCTGCACAGCAGGACTGCTGGTCTGAAAGTGAGATCCAGGTGAGTTGCTCCCCCTTTTAATAGGCAATATAGGTTTTCCACTAGGTGTCCTTTTGCATCCTCTAGGCATCCTCTAGACATCCTTAATATCCGAGATAGGTCTGCTCTGCGAACGTTTTTTCCATTTTAAATGCTTTCTTTGCGAGCTGCATCCGCTTTCATCCTTTCTCCGTCCGTGCTACTAACGCTTTGTGTTCATTCCGCGTCCGTTTCGCTTCCTCCCTGTGTCCATTTTCTGCTGGAGCGGATTTGAGTTGCGCGGATGCGCAGTGGATGCCTAGCAGATATAGCGGATGTGTAACGGATGACAATGGATGTAGAACGGATGTTTCCCGTATGCGTTGCAGATGCAGAACGGACGTGTTGGATACATTTTCCGCTCAAAAAGTTTTGAGCAGCTCAAAACTTTTTGAGTGGATGGAACCTCAGTAGACGGATGCTGGACAGATAGAGAGGATGAAAAACGGACGCAGTGAGTACAGAACGGATGAATCACATTAACCAATGGATGGCAAGTGTTTCTCTCCGTTTTACATCCTCTTTCCATCCGTTGGTGCAGTGTGACATGGGCTTTAGCTCTTGGGTAATGTTACTTGTATTTTTTTTTACCTTTACAGAGAATCACTTTTCCCTGCTCATTCAACAACCAACATGAAACCACCTAATTATATTTTCATAATCATGATTAAAAACCATCTAAATTATCCTGCTTGATGTATTCAAAGAGTACATTGATTGCTTTTTCATGGTGTACTATAGCTTTTTGTTCAGCCACATCAAATGCTCTGCACTAAATTTTAAAAAGCAATCGTATTACACATATATTGGAATTCAAAAAAATACATATATATAATTTATAAGCTGCTAATTAGACATCACAACCAGCTCTGTTCAATTGCCATTCAATAATAACCATTCAATAGCCAGCGAAGGCTACTTACCTATTAAAGTACATTAATTTCCACTTTATGGTTTTCTTTTGTCAATTATCAGTTCAGCTTATTCTGATTCTGATACAGTTCTTAGGTCTGGAACCTTGGAGTCTCGAAAATTGTTTTTTACCCTCACATCCAGGAAAGACTTTTTAAAAATATGGAAAGAATAAGTACTATAATGGGTAGTTTTAAAATAAAGTATTCTTTTTAGCATAATAAATTACAAAAGTTTTCATTTTATATTTTTAATAAAGATTAAATATTACAATTAAAGGGATAAAACTAAGACAAACTGAAAAAAGAAAGAAGAAATAAAGAAGAAAAATAGACAAAGATGAAAAAAAAGATAAAAAAGGAATATACCAAAGAAAAAGAAAAGAAATATATTTAAAAATAACTTCTCCCTTCATGACAAGTATGACCTATTTCAGTAACTGATACTCTTCTTCTTCTTCTT
>BLBF01000002.1:56119256-56129293 GCA_015471245.1 Laticauda colubrina
GACAAGTATGACCTATTTCAGTAACTGATACTCTTCTTCTTCTTCTTTTTCTTCTTCTTCTTCTTCTTCTTCTTCTTCTTCTTCTTCTTCTTCTTCTTCTTCTTCTTCTTCTTCTTCTTCTTCTTCTTCTTCTTCTTCTTCTTCTTCTTCTTCTTCTTCCTCTTCCTCCTCCTCCTCCTCCTCCTCCTCCTCCTCCTCCTCCTCCTCCTCCTCCTCCTCCTCCTCCTCCTCCTCCTATCTCATCTCATTCATAAATGAGTTCTTAAAGTCAGAAAAGTCCATTAAGGATCACCAGAGATAATAATATAATCTTGATCAAATAAACTAATTTTCCTCTCTTTTGTTTTTAATAATCTTGATCTTTAAACACTTCAAATAATGTCCTATATATTTCTTTTTATTTTCACCCTCTTCTTTTTCAAGATCCTTCAAAACTTTAATAAGGCTTTTTTTTTTTTTGTAAATCCAGTGGAGGAAAATTAACAATGTCACTGTTTGAGTTTATTTTTTGTATATCTCTTTTAATTATGAAAACATTCACCAGTTTCAATTACACACCCAGTGTAGCATCTTTTTCCATATCATTTTGTAGCTTGATATTTTTAAATTCTTTCAGAGAAATTGCAGTTTTATCCAGTAAAACATGTTCCTCTTTGATAGCAACTTTTAAACACAGTCAGTTTACAGTGGTGAACATGCTTAAATTAATTTCTGGGTCCATTGTTCACAAATATTATTTAATATATCTAGGGTTAAGTATTTTGCTCCATTTTGTATTAGGAACTCAATTTTAAGTATTCTTTTCCTTTAATTATAATTTTGTTTTTTCTGGTTCCCACTAGTGTCCAAAATTCAAAGTCACATTCTATCATGTTTTTTTAAGAATCCAAACAACAATACTTTTTCCATGGAAATCCAAAATTGGACTTTCTTGGTTTTTTTGACAATGTTTCACTTCTCATCCAAGAAGGTTCTTCAGCTCCAGTTGCCTTCTGAAAAAACATCTTTGGGAGAACCATGACCTGGATGACTGAGAATTTCTACAGACATTTAACTATGCAATTTGGGATGCTCCCTTTGAATAGTGTGGGAGTAGGAATGGATTTCCAGAGAAAACAATGCAGTCTACAGGAACCAGGAGCACTTCTCAGGTGACCCTGAGGACACAGATAAACCTCCAAGTCCTTCAATGACCCTCTAAAAGGATGCAGATTACTAGCTGTCTGCAAGGAATATAAATCTTCCATTTTCCACAATCCTGTCAGAGCTGACGAAGCTTCTTGGATGACAAGAGAAATCTTCAAAGAAGAGTTTTTTTTATTGAAAAAAACAAGAAAGTCCAGTTGCCTTCCGGGCCCCCCTCCCACACACACAAAAAAGCACCTTTGGGATAACCATAACCTGGAAGACTGAGAATCTCTACAGACTTCTCATGGAAAGGATTCTTTTAATTAATTTCAAAACCTTATTTCAAATACATCTCAAGTCTTGGTCCATTCCAACTTTCCAAAATCAAAATTCTAATCATCCATTTGGTGTTTATACCAAAAAGAGATTATAAAAATTCCCTAAAACTTGTATTTAAAACTCTTTCACTAAATATTGAAAGAAACAGATCTAAAATGAGATCTCTGTTTCTATGCTATCTAAATTTCTCCAAATCTATGCAAAAGCAGGTACTATAATCTACTTACCATTATTCATGACATTTAAATCTCAGTAATGCATAACCTAAAGTCTTAGCCTTATGCTGGTGCAGAATAAGTCTGCTGAGTAGGGCAGACTACAGCTGTGTAGTTGTTATACTTCTATTGCAATTGCCACTTAGTGTTGTGGCTGCCACTTAGCTACTGACCACGTTCAAGGTTTTCATTATGACATAACAATGGGAGTGATGGACCTGCCAAATCATATTTGTTGCTATAAACCTAGTTAATCACTGGGACAATTGGGATATATGTGTCATGTTATGCATGCTAAGAGTTTCTGAATGCCACCTGCTGTTGTACTCAAGAAGACTTTTTTAATGGTAACACATATGCTGTGAAAATTTAGGATGTGCAAATTGAAAATGCAGTTCTTCACCTAGAATTTTTCAATAGGAAGACTAGAAGATTTCCCATGCCCTATGTTTTTTTTAATGAATATGTTTTATTGAACATGTTTAAATATTATTTTATTATGTATGTTATTTGTATTGTAACCCATCTCAAAATACTCCAGGATATGATTCACTTACCAACTTCAGCCCAAAGGCCAAAACTGTAAGTAAAGTATTTTTTTTTTAGTTTTAATGCTTTTTACTGTTTTATTGTTTAAAAAGCTTTTAACTGTTAATTATAATATATGTTTTGAATTCTGAATCTCCCAGAAACAATTTGCTGAGATTTACAGCTATGGAAATCAAATAAATAAATAAAATAACAAGAAATTGAATAATTCTTTGAAGATAATGTTTGGAATACACATATTATCCACTGTGTCCATGACTCTAGGCCAGTGTTCCTCAATCTTGGCAGCTTTAAGATATGTGGACTTCAACTCCCAGAATTCCCCAGACAGCATCTGGAAGTTGAAGTCCACACACATCTTAAAGCTGCCAAAATTGAGAAATGCTGTTCTAGGCATTGGTTGTAATTACAGGGAACAATGACCATGATCTTCATTCCCCAAATTGTGTAAGCTGAAAGGCAGAATTATAGCACTTTATAATAAATAATATTATTCTGGAAGAACAAATAAATGCTTCAAATTAAATTTGGTGTCTTGTAAAATATTGCTAAAAAAAGAATGCACAGCTTTTCTTTCTTTCTTTCTTTTTTGAAAATTTTATTTGGGCTTTCACAAAAAAATACAAATAAAACATCTTTTTTTGAAAATAGCATGGTCCGGGGTTACACTTCTTCATACAGACACAAACTCAATTTCATGCTCACTTTTATGTTCTATTCCATATCTTATTACTGTTTTACATTTTCTACATAGTTTTTCTCCTCTATTAATTTTCTCAATTTTATTTTAATTATCTCATATCAATTCAAGTCATTATATTTATACTTTTGTCTGTCCTGTTTCAATTTCATATTTTCTTTTCTCATTAAACAAATTTTCTCCTGCTATTACTAATTGGAGTATGACACTTTAACGTGTTTTAATTGTATCCATTCAACTCTTGTTTCAGCTTCAATATATACCTTGAGGTTATAACATTCAATATAATACATAACTTCCAATCAAATCCTGCTTGGTACATTCTTAAAATATACACTATATTCTTAAAAAAGTGATTATAAATATATATAATTAAAACACTAATTCCATTCTAATTCAATTCTATCATTAATATTCATTAAAGTCTTAACATCTTTAACATTATTTTTCAATTAAATATCATACTTCCTTGGGAACACTTATAAGCTTTCCATAATTAATTTTTTTCTCCTATTTTTCTTCCCTTATATTTCATAAAACATTAAATAATGAAAATGTTCCCATCCTTTCCTAATTCAGTTCTTTCATTCATTTCATTTCATTTATTGATTAACAAACATTTCACTAGATTACAACTATTTTATTCATTATTTTAATCATACATTGTTTCATATTTTCTAAAATTATTTCTATTACTAATATAACAATATTATCTTATGTACCTTTGCAGAATCCCTTTTTCAATTAAATTTTCACCCATTGTCTCTAAATAGGTCTGTTTCTCCATATCTTGTTTCTGTCCTTTATAACTTCTTTTCCTTTCTTTCTTCCCTCTCATCTTCTCCCTCCCCTTTTTACTCCCTTGTCTCTCTAGTTCTAATTCTCTCTTCTGTATTCCTCTCTTCTGTTGCTTCCGATTATTATACTTATTATACTTTTCAAGTTATTATTCCTTTTCTTGGTTGTTTTTTCAAATCTTAAACTTTTCATTCTCTTTCCCCCCTTTCCTTCCCCCCCCCCACATACAATTACTTGTTCATTAAAGATGGCTTCTCCTTTGTCCCAGTCTTCTTGTTCTGCAGGCATTTCTTGTTGTTTCTCATAGTTCGAGATCTCCATTTCTAAGAGTTGAAATACGAAGCCAAAAGAACCTCTCCCTTCTTGTTCATCTTCTTTGTACTTTTTAAGTTCCATTTTCAGTTCATCTAAAAGTAGTGCCATTTTAAAACACTTTTAAACAGCCACCTGATTGATTTTAGTCATTCAAATGCAATAACCAAAAATCCAGAGGTCACCAAGTAATCCAAATACTCCCAAGCTGTTTCTTCATGCTTCTTTTTTTCCACTTTCTCTTCCTGGGATTCTACTATTTTGTAGCCAAGTTTCAGTTCAAATGTATCTTTTAGAAGTCTTGTTTAAGTTTTATTGTAAAATCCTTTTAATTCCAGGCCGTCTCCTCCCTTTTTTCCAGATCCTGACCTTTTATTCTTTTTCTCTCCTTTCCTGCTTTTAAAAGGTTTTAAGTGTTCAGAAATCTTTATTATCCCTTTGACATTTTATTTTCAGCTTAAATGCCTATTGATGTCAAAGTGGATTTTTTCCCCCAATTTCTTATTTAGATCTCTTTGCTGTCAGGATAAGGAAATGGAGAGAAGACAAAAAAAACTAAATCCTTTCCCTTTTCTCTCTCCTTTGCTGCTTCAGAATCTTCTTTGGGAACAATGTTACTTTTTTTTTAGTTTAAATTCCAGGGTACCTTAGTTGTTGCTTTTGCAGTTTAACCCAGTCAACCAAAACTTTTTCTTCTTATCTTCCTCCTGCACATTCTTTTCCAATCGAGTTCTTCTTTGAGGTGGTCATTTCTGACCACTGCTGCAACTGCCTTCGGGAAAGGGAGTAATGGCCAGCTGAGGAGGAGAGATGCAGCTCTCCTCAACCCTGCTGGCAGTCTCCCCCCTCTTCACCACTTCTATGGGGTGGCTTAGCCCCAAAACCAGCCAGCTCGGGGCACTCCAGCGGTGAGCACGGATTGAAACCACGCTTGATCGCAGTTTCGGTCTGTCTGCGAAGAGGCTCAAACTGGAAGCCCATAGCTTTTCTTTATGTGGATGTGTCTTGTGCTTTTCAGTTTTGTAATACAAGATGGACTTCTATCACCAATACAGGATGGGCAAATCTGGTGGCTAAGGGCTTCCTTTAATCAATTTTGGAAAACCTGAGGGCTAGAATGGATAGAGCAATGGAATAAATGGTGTCAGACATGTTGGGGCAGATTTTTTTTTTCATTCTTGCTCTTTTTAGGGGGTTGGTCATTTTTTTTTTACAATTCTCTTACAGCTCTTTTAGGTTTCCTACTTTAAACAGTAGTAGCAAGAAATGCAAATGAAGGAACACAACTGGGAGAGCCGTGAGGTACAAAAGAAGAGCTACTGTATATGTTCCTGTTCCCTGATCCAAAGAATAGGCCAGTCTGTCCCAACTTGTGATGGAAATACAACTTGCAGGATCCTCAACCAGGGTCGAGTTAAAAAAAAAGCTGCTGTAGGCATATAGCTAGTATACAATAAATGGCTATGAAAAGAGTTATGCAAAATGATGTGGCCAATTTTAAGAACATTTAGCTTTCCCTAATTCTTAAGTTGGATCTGGGAGGCCAAGTGTATTTGTTTTATCTACTGTATATGTTTCCATTCTAACTTTCAGTAAACGTTTAATGGATATTTTTCAATTACTGAACCAAATGTTGTTTGACAAGATGCAACCTTCTTGATTATTAGCACTTAGGTAAGAATGTGTCTTTTGTATTACATTTATTATCTACATCATGGCTATGATATTTGTGAGTGTAATTTAAAGTTGATTTTAATGGCCCCATTATAAAATCTTGTTCAAAACTTTTTCTATTACTCTTTTTCCTTACTTCGTGGATCAGGATATTTTTTTCTGGCTTGCAGAAACTTTTATCTGTGCTTAGATGACACTCCACTGTTATCAATGGAAAGAAAAGCTACAGCTCATAGTAAACTAAGATAAAACGTTTTTATGATGATGATGATGTTTAATTACCTGTCAATGACTTCTTCAGCCTCAATCACGGGCAAACCACCGATAAAAATTCAAGGTAAACTGCTCCAAGCTCAATTGCAGAAAATACAACTTCAGCATCAGAGTGGTCAATGCCTGGAATGTCCTACCCAACTCCATTGTTACAGCCTCAACCCCTCATAGCTTCAACTGTCTACTGTGGACCTCACCCCATTCCTGAGAGGTCCTTAAAGGGAATATGCATAAGCAAACCAGCGTGCCTACCGTCCTTGTCTTACTGTCCCCATTTATCTGTATTTACTTCCTTTGTTCTTGTTTATATTTATACTTATACTTGTTATCTTGTACATGTTTGAAAAACAAACAAACAAAATATGTTGACATTTTAAAAGGGAAATAACATGGACTCCTCCTTCTCATGTCATAACATGAACATGTCAAAGCTAGCAACTAATCATGAAACAGCATTGTCCATTACATATGAACTTGTAAGTTGGTTTAAAGCAAGCTAAGATATCTTCCAATATATAATTACTACTCATTAACTAATTATTGCATACTATTCTGCCCACTCTGCAATGCAGCAGAATGTGATGTCAGTTGGTGCAAAGGAATATTCATTCAGTGTCTTCTGGAGGGTCAACTAAGCTGACTGAATCTCTACTCAGTACTGGGCCTTTCATGACATAACTGATCTGGGGTATTGGTAATGAGGATTTAAGTATGATTTTGTCATATGGGAAAAATCTCGTGGATGCTTGGCCATGTGCCACATTTAGAAGATATTTGAAATTTTATTTTAGAACTTGGAGAATCATCATTTGGAATATATTGAGTAAGAACAAGACTCATAAAAATGGCAATTTGATCATTAATTGATTAATTCTGGACTATAAGTTCAGGGCCAATTTTTAGTGACAACATTGATAGACCTTCTCCAGTTAGCATTCCATTAAACATGCTATATATTTCTAACTCATATTTTAAAGCATTGGTTAAACTGGCTGTGAGGGTTTTCAAGTTAAAGTTAGATATTCTGGAACTTTTATCATTAATTATCTTGACACTTCTAATCAGTCACTATTTCTTGTCCTTAATTTAGGGTAGAAGTAGTTAATATTACATATATATTCATTTAAAAAAACTGTCAAAAGAGAAATGCCAGATTTTAAGTAGCATTTATTGGAATAGTTCAAATGTAATAATGTTATGCGTTTAACTCCATCTCTGATGAACCCTGTTTATTACATTTTAAATTTCATGACTTTCTTTTAAAAATGTTAAGAATTGTCGTTTCTTAAAGCCCTGTCACATTGGCCAATGGATGCAAAACGTTTGTAAAAAGGACACAGCGGATGAGAAAAATGTTCCATCCATTGTTATCCACTCTCAAAAGGGGCAAAAATTTGCATAACCAGAGCGGACAACACGGAAAGGAACGGACGGGGGGAGGACGCAGGGTGGATGGAAAGCGGATGCTCCACGGAAACCTAGTGGATGGAAGTGGATGAGAGCGGATGACACATCCACAAGGCTTCCAGGGGACTGCAGCAAAGCGGACGCAGAACGGATACAGCGGATGCAGAGCAAATGCCAAGCGGATGAAGTGGATGCACAGCGGATGCTGAGCGGATGAAGCGGATGCGGAGCGGAAGCCTAGTGGATGCCTAGCGGAAGCATAGCGGATGCCTAGCGTTCACTGCGCATGCGGGGAGGATACATTGCATCAGCCACGCGGATATAAAGGGAAGCAGCTCCTAAGCAGGTCAACATTCAGAGGAAAGACCTGCTTCCAGACACATCGCCTGCCTGCCAGCCTGCCTGCCTGCCTGCCTGCCTGCCTGCCTGCCTGCCTGCCAGCCAGCTTGCCTGCCTGCCTGCCAGCCAGCAACCCCACAACCATGGGGAAGATGAGAAAGCCTCAGCCATCTGCTGCTAGCCCTGGTAAGAGGGACAGAGCCACCCTCCCACCTCCTGGCCCTCACTCTGCTTCTACTGGGGCTTCTGCAGCACGGGCTCGCTCTTCTGGGGCTGGGGCTTCTGCTGCTTCTGCTGCTTCTGCTTCTGGAGGAGTTGATGATGCTGCTTATGGCGGTGGTGCTTCTGCTGGTGCTTACTCTGCTGATGCTATTTCTGGCAATGGTGCTTCTGCTGGTGCTTACTCTGCTGGCGCTGCTACTGGTGCTGGTGCTTCTGCTGGTGCTTACTCTGCTGGCGCTGGTCCTTGTCCTGCTGGTCCTACTGGTGCTCCTGGTCCTGCTGGTGCTCCTGGTCCGGCTGGTGCTCCTGGTCCAGCTGGTCCTGCTCGTGCTCCTGGTCCTGCTGGTGCTGGTGCTGCTGCTGTTAGTCCTGCTGGTCCTGCTGGTGCTGCTGCTGGTGGTGCTGGTGGTGTGGAGGAGCAGCCCCTACAACCTGGAAGCTCCTCTGATGAGGGCCCATGTTGTCCTGCCAAAGGGAGGAAGAGGCACACGCGAGAACGGGAGAGGAGGCAAAACAACATCGAGGAGGAACATGAGGATGAGGTGCTGGAGTGGCTGAGAGAGAATGAGTATCTATGGTGGAAGGGACACAGGCTCTATAGGGACACCAAAAGGAAGCAGGCTGCTTGGAGAGAGAAGGCAGAGAGCCTTGGCTACATTTTGGAGGTGCTCCTTGGCTGGTGGAAGCACATGCACACCTGGTATGAGAAGCTGCACCTCAAGAAATCTGGCCAGGTCGCGGTCAAGCTGACAGACTGAGAGAACTACGTCATGGCCAAGTGCAGCTTCCTGGAGGGTGAGATCCGCCACCGAGGAGCAGCCCCTCTCACAACCCTCTCTCTCAGGCAGCCTGCTGAGAACCAGTCCTCTTCTGGCAGAGAGTCAGCTCCTGTCTCCAGGCAGGTATCTGTGGAGCATGCCACGACGGAGACCCCCCCGACAGCTGTAGTACCCGTGGCAGAGCACATGGAGGACCCCCTGGCACAGTGGGAGAAAGGAGATGGCACTTCCACCACAGTCCAACCCGCATCCACCCCCAGCTCCACCTCCACAGAAAGGCAGAGAGCCATACAGGAGGGGCAGAGCCACACTGTCCTGTTGGAGATAAGAGACACCATCAGGAGCAGCGTAGATCTCCTCTCTCAGCTGGTACACACCGACTCCTCATCCTCCAACCTCAAGCCCTTCCTCACCTATATGAACCAGACTCTCATGGACATGGCGGAACCCCAGTACCAGATGGTGAAGGACAGGATCACCGATCTGCTTCACAACCCTCCAGACCCAGAGGAACCTGCTCCCACCCAGTCCAGGTCTGCTCCTCCACCCCAGGTGATGTCACTCCCATTCCAAGGCTTTCCACAGGCCCTCACCTACCAGGGCTACGGCGACCAGGAGGTCCAGCAGCACAGGCAGCAGCCCTTCCCAGTCCAGGTTCATCGGATGCCACCGTTGCCGCCGGTTCCACTGATGCCACCAATGCCACCCATGCCACTGATGCCACCGATGCCACCGACACCACCGATGCCACCCACACCACTGATGCCACCAATGCCAGTCCTCACTCAGCTGCATACCAGACAGCCCCACTACATTGCTCCTTCCTCCACCCCACAGCCAAGCCTGGCCTCAGTACATCTGTCATTGGTATTGGGGCTGACACCCCATGGCATGGAGGAAGGAGCTCTCAACATCACGGGGCTGAGCCAGCTGTCTGAGAGCTTCCTCACCACACCGTCCCCTGTTGTCCTCTCAGGGCCAGGCACCCCAGTGGCGCTTCAGACCAGCACTCCAGCAGCAGCCACCTCCACAGCACCTGGACCCTTCACCCCTGAGACTGGGCACACCTCTGAGTGACCGAGAAGAGTGCCAGAGACTGGGTGGCTACCTGTTGACTTTATTTGGACACTTGACTTGAGTCATTTTTCTTTTACAGCTTGTTATTAATAAATATTATCTTTGCTTCACACACTTGCTTCATCTATTTTGGTAAATAAAGTCTTGGTGGAAACTTTTACAAATGGTTTAAGCCTTTGCATGCTTGTGGGATGGGTTAAGATAGCAGTGAGATGGGCAGGGATA
>BLBF01000002.1:56129303-56157484 GCA_015471245.1 Laticauda colubrina
GAATGGGTAATAGCTGTGGGATGGGCAGGGATACCTTTGGGATGGGTAATAGCTGTGGGATAGATAAACCTCCAGTGCAAGCATAGTGGGACTGTACGGTCCACCCTCCCAGGTGCCACACATTTGGCCCTTTATTATCAATAACAATGTAAGCATTGATCCACATATTTGAACATAAACTCAACTCTTTATTAAATGTCCTGTTCATTGTAGGCCCACCCAACATACATGGCCCAATCTCATCCGTGTGATGAGACAGGCTGAAGGAAGCATCCATTAATCATCTATCATCCTCTCTTGCCACTCCACTGCTCCAGCTGGGGAGTTGCACCAGTGTTTCAGGAGGGTGCGCTGCTTCTTCCCTTCACGTGAGGCTCTGTTGGGGCCTTGCACATCCTCAGTGTCGATCAGGTTTCACCCTTGCCTCCATTCCCCAGGCTCCCTATCCCCATTGCCTTGTTGGAGGTCCACGAGCCTGTTCTGCAAGACTGGGTAGCGGGTGCTCATGAGATTGTACAGGATGCAGCAAGCTTCCACGATTCTCCTCATGGTCTCTGGGCGATGCTGCATGGTGGTGAGAAGTACCTGGAACCTATTGGCCAGGATGCCAAAGGTGTTCTCCACCACCCGCCTTGCTCTGGACAGCCTGCAGTTGAAGATCCTCTCTTCACGGGTGAGGCATCTGGAGGTGTTGGGCTTCATGAAGTAGGTTCTGAGGGATAAGGCGTCATCCCCCATGATGAAGTCGGGCACATCTTGCGTGTCGTTGGACAGGGGGTCTGGATCTGGGAAGCCCATGATGAGGTTGTGTTCCAGCCCCTCCTTGAGGTCACTGGCGTTGTATACCTGGGTATCTGAAGCTGACCCGTTGCCAGAAGCATCGATGTACATGAACTTGTAGTCAGCATCGACCATAGCAAAGAGGATAATGCTGAAGAAGCCCTTGTAGTTGAAATAAGTGCACCCCGACTTGGCTGGTGCTTTGCAGGCCACGTGGTTGCCATCTATGGCTCCAACGGTGTGTGGGAAGTTCCACTTCTGATACCACTGCTCTGCAACTTTCTTCCATCCTTCTTCAGTTGAGGGGCACTGGAGGAGCTCCTCCGGGTATTCTTCGATGATGGCCTGCGCCACCTCTCTGACCACAATGCTGATGGTGTTGTGTGGCACCCTCCAGCCATACTGCATGCTCCTGTAGGTGGTCCCTGAGGCCAGGTGGCGCTGAGTCAGTGCCACCTTGAGCACAGGGTCCAGGCTGGGCCGGAAGTTGGTGCTCTGCTTGGTCAACCTGGGTGTCAGCCGCTCCACAACTTCATCAAACATGGCTGGAGGCATCCTCATGAAATTCTGGAATGCACGAGGGTCTTCGTTCCTCAGCTCTACCATCAGCTTGTTGTACAGTCCGTACTCTGCTCTTCTCCCGATCCATCTTTGGACCCAGATGCTTCTTGGCAACCTCCTTTTCTTCCTGTAGAACAGTTGAAAGAGCCTGTAGATGGCTTTGCACTGTTGCAGAATGATGGTGGCTACCAAAAGGACTGTGTTACGATCCATGGTGGACATGACTGGATGCTGTGGAAGAGCAAGATCCAGATGAAGGCTGCAGAGGTCTGCACAGCAGGGCTGCTGGACTTAAAGTGAGATCCAGGTGAGTTGCTCCCCCTTTTTATAGGCAATATAGGTTTTCCACTAGGTGTCCTTTTGCATCCTCTAGGCATCCTCTAGGCATCCTTAATGTCCGAGATAAGTCCCCTCTGTGAACATTTTTTCTGTTTTAAATGCTTTCTTCGCGAGCTGCATCCGCTTTCATCCTTTCTCCGTCCGTGCTACTAATGCTGCGCGTCCATTCCGCGTCCGTTTCACTTCCTCTCTGTGTCCGCTTTCCGCTGGAGCGGATTTGAGTTGCGTGAATGCGCAGCGGATGCCTAGCGGATGCAGTGGATGCGTAACGGATGATGACGGATGTAGAACGGATGTTTCCCATATGCGTTGCGGATGCAGAATGGACGCATTGGATACATTTTCCGCTCAAAAAGTTTTGAGCAGCTCAAAACATTTTGAGCGGATGGAACCTCAATCGACGGATGCTTGACGGATAGAGAGGAAGAAAAACAGACGCAGTGAGTACAGAATGGATGCATCATGTTAACCAATGGATGGCAAGTGTTTCTCTCTGTTTTACATCCTCTTCCATCCGTTGGTGCAGTATGAGATGGGCTTTAACAGCTAAAAATTCACAACTCTGTCTGACAAACTGTTATTCTTCAATTCCTTGTTTAAATTGTGCTAATACTCTATTTTGTTTTTCTGTAAGAATGACACTATATTAAGGCACTGGAATATGGTTTTTTTGGAAATAATAAATTCTTCGTTTTAGTTGCGGCTGTTATACTTCCCATGAATTAAAGAAAAATACATTTTTTCTGGCTTTGAATTTGGAAAGTATTAGTGTGAAATCATTTTTATCTTTTAGGCATGATTAAACATTTTCTATGAATGAACATATTGAACTCATCTCTAACATTGTAATTAACTGTCCATATTGTCTTCTTGCAGAGAAAATAGCTGGTGTGTATGCAAGCGAGCTTGCTATTTCAAAAGTGATAAAATAGCTTGTGGTGAAATAATTAAACCATCACTCTTCCCTCAGTTTGAGAAATGTTTGGTCATAGCATCCTCTGCTGGGTCCCATCCTTTGCCTATTATATGCTGGCAATCTTACCTGTCGGGAGATAAGGATATCAGCAAAAATAGTGATAGATGCTGAATCTAGCCCTCATTTAAAATTCTCACATAATATTTTGGGAACTTTGAATGACAGCTATTTACTTTTGGTTAGAATATTGGTTTGGCAACATTCAATGAATTCTGTTGCAAAAGAACTGGCTAATAATTTCATTATGCTGGAAGGGTACAAATGGCTGAAGAGAAACTTAATCATATGATTTGGGCTCATCCAATACTGCTCTGTTTTGGTTAGTAATTATAGATTTTTTTTAATATGATGATGTTTCAAAGTTGAATATATCTTAAAGATTCTGAACAATGTATAAAAAGTTTGGAAATTAACATATGACTCTATAAAGAGTTGTGGAATTAGCAACAAGGAACTATCTTGAAAAAAAGTAAGCACATATCAGTGATCAAGGACTATAAACATTCCTTCCACTTTTTCATCCATGTTATTAATAAAAATATTGAAATATACCAGTCACAGGATTCAGATTTGTGGGACTCCACTTGACACACTCTCTA
Organism: Laticauda colubrina; assembly: GCA_015471245.1. Classification (NCBI taxonomy): domain Eukaryota; kingdom Metazoa; phylum Chordata; class Lepidosauria; order Squamata; family Elapidae; genus Laticauda; species Laticauda colubrina. The sequence continues at coordinate 56,132,559 of BLBF01000002.1, forward strand.
GCCTAAAAACTGATCTGTTTTTAAGAAGTCAGTTGTGGATTCACATAATAAACATGCTATCCACCTACACTTAACTACTGTAATTTCAGCCAGTATATGATGCTTTTCAAAAATTTGCTGAAATAAACATTGCTATTGAGAAAGGTATCTGTAAGGAATATAAGTCACCTAACAGCTGTTTGGGTTGGAAATATATAAACCAGGATAAGGCCGTGTCACACTGCCCAACGGATGCAAAAAGGACACAACGGAAGAGAAAAATGTTACATCCGTTGTATCCGCGCTCAAAAGGGGCGAAAATTTGCATAATTGGAGCGCACAACACCGACGCGGGGAGGACACAGGGTGGATGCAAAGAGGATGCGGAACGGAAGCACAGCGGATGGAAGCGGATGGCGCGTCCACTAGGCTTCCGGGGGGCCTCAGCAAAGCGGACGCGGAACGGAAAAAGCGGATGCAGAACGGATGCACAGCGGATGAAGCGGATGCACAGTGGAAGCCTAGCGGATGCACAGCGGAAGCCTAACGGATGCCTGGCGTTAATTGCGCATGCGGGAGGGATGCATTGCGCAAGCCCCCCGGACATAAAGGGAAGCAGCTCGCACGTGGCCAGCATTCCGAGGAAAGACCTGCTGCTGGATACCTCGAATTCTTGCCTGCATGTCTGCCTGCAAACCTTGCTGCCAGCCTGCCTCCAAGCCTACCTCCCAGCCTCCTGGGCAGCCTCCCTTCCAGCCTTGCTGGCAGCCTGCCTTCCAGCCTCCCTGTCAGCCTTGCTGCCAGCCTGCCTTCCAGCCTCCCTGCCAGCCTTTCTGCCACCCTGCCTTCCAGCCTCCCTGCCAGCCAGTCTGTCTGCGAGCCTTGATGCCTGCCTTCCTGCCAGACTTCCTAACAGGCTTCCTGCCAGGCTTCCTGCCAGCCTTGGTGCCTGCCAGCCTTCCTGCAAGCCTTCCTGCCAGCCAGCAACCCCACAACCATGTGGAAGAAGCGAAAGTCTCAGCAACCTGCCGCCATCCCTGGCAAGAGGGACAGGGCCACCCTCCCGCCCCATGTCCCTGATTCATCTTCTGCTGGGGCTTCTGCTGCTTGGGCTCGCTCTTCTGTTGCTGGAGCTTCTGCTGTAGCTGCTCCTGGCAGTGGTGCTTCTGCTGCGTACTCTGCTGAAGCTGCTCCTGGTCCTGCTGGTCCTGCTGGTCCTGCTTGTTCTGCTCATGCTCCTGGTCTTGCTGACCCTGCTGCTGGTGCTTACTCTGCTGCTGATGATCCTGGTCTTGCTGCTGCTGCTGCTGCTGCTGATTATGATCCTGCTGGTGATGATGTTGATGCTGCTGCTGCTGTTGGTGTGGAGGAGCAGCCCCTACAACCTGGAAGCCCCTCTGATGAGGGCCCATCTGGTCCTGCCAAAGGGAGGAAGAGGTGTATGCAACAACGGGAGAGGAGGCAGTACTACATTGAGGAAGCGCACGAGGATGAGGTGCTGGAGTGGCTGAGAGAGAACGACTATCTGTGGTGGAAGGGACACCGGCTGTACAGGGACACCAAGCGGAAGCAGGCTGTTTGGAGAGAGAGGGCGGAGAGTCTGGGCTACACTTCGGAGGTGCTCCTCGGCTGGTGGAAGCACATGCACACCTGGTACGGGAAGCTGCACCGCAAGAAATCTGGCCAGGCCAGGGTTAAGCTGACGGACAGAGAGAACTATGTCATGGCCAAGTGCAGCTTCCTGGAGGATGAGGTCCACCACTGAGGAGCACCAGGAGCCCAAATCTCTACCCTCTCTCTCCGGCAGCCTGCTGGGAGCCAGTCCTCTGGCGGCCGAGAGTCAGTCCCTGTCTCCATGCAGGTATCTGTGGAGCGTGCCACGGCGGAGAACCCCCTGGCAGGTGTTGAAAGTGTGGTGGAGAGCGATGAGGACTCCCTGGTGCAGTGGGAGAAAGGAGACATCGAGTCAGCTGCTGCCGAAGTCGCATCCACCCACACCTCCGCCACCACAGTAAGGCAGAGAGCTGGACAGCAGGAGGGGCAGAGCCACAAGGTCCTGGTGGAGATCAGGGACACCATCCGCACCAGCATAGGTCTCCTCTCTCAGCTGGTCCCCATCGAATCCTCCTCCTCCAACCGCAAGCCCTTCCTTAATTATGTGAACCAGACCCTCAAGGAGATGGCGGATCCCCAGTACCAGGTGGTGAAGGAGAGGATCACCACGCTGCTTAACAACCCTCCAGATCCAGAGGCACCTGATCCCACCCAGTCCAGGTCTGCTCTTCCACCACAGGTGATGTCCCTCCCATACCAAGGCTTCCCACAGCCCCTCACCTACCAGGGCTACAGCTACCCGGAGGTCCAGCAGCACAGACAGCAGCCCTTACAAATGCAGGCACAGAGTCATCAGGCGACACCGTTGCCACTGGTTCCAATGATGCCACCGATGCCAACCACGACAGTACTTACCCAGCTGCAGAGCAGGCAGCCCCACTACACTGCTCCTTCCTCCATCCCACAGCCAAGCCCAGCCTCAGTACATCTGTCCTCAGTACTGGGGCTTACACCCCATGGCATGGAGGAAGGACCTCTCAGCATCACGGGGCTGAGCCAGCTGTCCGACACCTTTCTCAACACACCATCCCCTATTGTCCTCTCGGGGCTAGGCACTCCAATAACACTTCAGACCAGCACTGCAGCAGCACCCACCTCCACAGCACCTGCTCCCTAACACCTTAGACTGGGCACACACCTCCGAGTGACCAAGAGGAGTGCAAGAGACTGGCTGCCTGGATATTTGTGGACTTTATTTGGACACTTGACTTGGGTCATGTTTATTTTACAGCTTGTTATTAATAAAGTTTATCTTTGTTTCACACACTTGCTTCATTAATTTTTTTCTATAAAGTCTGGGTGGAAACTTTTAGAAATGGTTTAGCCTTTGCATGCTTGTGGGATGGGTTAAGATAGCAGTGGGATGGGCAGGGATACCTTTGGGATGGGTTAAGATAGCTGTGGGATGAGACGGGATACCTGTGGGATGGGCAGGGATACCTATGGGATGGGTGATAGTTGTGGGATAGATAAACCTCCAGTGCAAGCATAGTGGGACTGTATGGTCCACCCTCCCAGGTGCCACCCCTATGGCCCTTCATTATCAATTACAATGTAAGCATTGATCCACACATGTCAACATAAACACAACTCTTTATTAAATGCCCTGTTCATTGTAGGCCCACCCAACAAAGATGGCCCAATCTCATCCATGTGATGAAACAGGCTCAAGGAAGCATCCATTAAGCATCTACCATCCTGTCTTGCCAGTCCACTGCTCCAGCTGGGGATTTGCACCATTGTCTCAGGAGGTTGCGCTGCTTCTTCGCCTCACGTGAGGCTCTGTTGGGGCCTTGCACATCCTCAGTGTCGATCAGGTTTCACCCTTGCCTCCATTCCCCAGGCTCCATGTCCCCATTGCCTTGTTGGAGGTCCACGAGCCTGTTCTGCAAGACTGGGTAGCGGGTGCGCATGAGATTGTGCTGAATGCAGCAAGCTTCCACGATCCTCCTCATGGTCTCTGGGCGATGCTGCATGTTGGTGAGAAGTACCTGGAACCTGTTGGCCAGGATGCCAAAGGCGTTCTCCACCACCCGCCTTGCCCTGGACAGCCTGTAGTTGAAGATCCTCTCTTCACGGGTGAGGAGTCTGGAAGTGTAGGACTTCATGAGGTAGGTTCTGAGGGAGAAGGCGTCATCCCCCATGATGAAGTAGGGCACATCTTGTGTATCGTTGGGCAGTGGGTCTGGATCTGGGAAGCCCACCATGAGGTTGCTTTCCAGCCCCTCCTTGAGGTGACTGTCGTTGTATACCTGGGTATCTGAAGATGATCCGTTGCCTGAAGCATCGATGTACATGAACTTGTAGTCAGCATCGACCATGGCGAAGAGGATAATGCTGAAGAAGCCCTTGTAGTTGTGATAAGTGGACCCCGAGTTGGCTGGAGATTTGCAGGCCATGTGCTTGCCATCTATGGCTCCAACGGTGTGGGGGAAATTCCACTTTTGATACCACTGCTCTGCAACTTTCTTCCATCCTTCTTCAGTGGAGGGGCACTGGAGGAGCTCCTCCATGTACTCTTCAATGATGGACTGCACCACTTCTCTGACCACAAAGCTGATGGTGCTGGGTGGCACCCTCCAGCCGTACTGCATGCTCCTGTAGGTGGCCCCTGAGGCCAGGTGGCGCAGAGTGAGTGCCACCTTGAGCCCAGGTTCCAGGCTGGGTGGGAAGTTGGTGTTTGTCTTGGTCAACCTGGGTGTCAGGCACTGCACAACTTCGTCAAACATGTCTGGAGGCATCCTCATGAAGTTCTGGAATGCCTGAGGGTCTTTGCTCCTGAGGTCCACCATCAGCTTGTCGTAAAGTACGTACTGTGCTCTTCTGGCGAACCATCTTTGGAGCCAGACTTTTTTTGGGTGCCTCCTTTTCTTCCCGTAGTACTGTTCACAGAGACTGTAGATGGTTTCGCAATGTTGCAGAAGGATGTTGGCTGCCAAAAGGATTTTGTCACAATCCACGGTGGACATGACTGGATGCTGTGGAAGAGCAAGAGTCAGATGAAGGCTGCAGAGGTCTGCACAGCTGGGCTGCTGGTCTGAAAGTGAGATACAGACGAGTTGCTCCCCCTTTTTATAGGCAGTATAGGTGTCCCTTTGCATCCTCTAGGCATCCTCTAGGCATCCTCTATACATCCTTAATATCCGAGATAGGTCCCCTCTGCGAAGGTTTTTTCTATTTTAAACGCTTTGTTTCCGTGCTTCATCCGTTCTGCAACTGTTCTGCATCTGTTCCGCGTCTGTTCCGCTTCCTCCCTGCGTCCGGGCGGATGCGAGTTGCATGGATGTGCAGTGGATGCCTAGTGGATATAGCGGATGCATAACGGATGCATAGCGGATGCGTAGCAGATGCGTAGCGGATGCAGAACGGATGAACTGGATACATTTTCTGCGCAAAAGTTTTAAGCAGCCTAAAACTTTTTGAGTGGATGAAACGTCAATAAACGGATGCTGGACGGATAGAGATGAAGCCAAACGGAGGCAGTGAGTACATCAGGTTTTTGAACGGATGGCAAGATTTTTTGTCTGTTTTACATCCTCTTTGCATCCGTTGGTGCAGTGTGACAGGGGCTTTAGTACTATGTCTTTAAGAGAATGCAAAAACTGCAATTGGGTGTGGTTCTGCAAATGGCTATAAGATGGAGCCAGAAACCTGGGTTACTTTAATCTCAAGAAGTCTCAGTTAAGTGAGTGAATCTCTTGTTTCCTTCTGTTGGAAAGAGTTACCATTCCTCCATTTTTTCTAATTGACTGCTATATTCTTGGATTTGATGTAAGTCTGTTACTGAACTGTTTTTGACACTGGACTTTCTTACTGGATTATCCCTGGACTGAAAACTGACTGATTTAACCTGTGAATGACTTTGGACTGCTTATCTTGAACTTTGCTTAACGTTTCTGGAAGTAAAAACCTACATTTACTGAACAGTATATCTGTGTGCTCTGTGTGTATTATTCAAACACTTCTCTCAAATACGCTGTATGTGCTCATTCTCCTAACAGGGAATTATCTCAACAGTATCTGAGCAAGGTATACAATATATATCTAGTTTGACAAGATTTGTTCTTGATAGATTACTACTAATGTTTACACTGGTTTCAAAATGATTTTAGAACAATCACTTTGACTTATTTTCCAGAATCAGTTAAGAGATTAGTTAAATGAATGAAGTAGTTTCTTGGGTTCTCCTTTTAACTTTTCCTGAAGATGGGCTTTTCATGAATAATATTTATCTTCCTCTATTTGTTACTCACCTATTTCTCAGAATAAGAGATAAATCACTTATTCTTTTCAAGAAGATCAAGCCAAGCCAAGATAGCAAATAAGTTCTCTCTTTTATTATTTATGTTAATCTTTGCCATCTTATCTGAACATTTTAAATATTAACTGGTGGGAAGTGATGGTGAAACAGAGCTATCAATGTCTTGGCCATATTTGTGAGCTTCCCATTTGAGTGGCTACTTCATGATACAGATACATATAACCGTAAAAATATAAGGCTCCTTCACAAATATAGAAGTGAATAAAGTTTGTTTCTATACAATCAAATGAGTGTATGTAAGATAAGATGCCATGATCTTGACTCTCCTTGTATTTGTTTTCCTGAGAATTCACGATGTATGAGATCAACTTATGTACTATGTTAAGGACTTTAGAAATGTAGCATTTGATAATCACTATAATAGTTATATTACAGCATGAATTAAGCAGTATTGATTTATGATTACCTTTACTCATTTACTATTGTTGCACATTTTGTAGACTGTAAAATGTTTGATTAAATGGTGCACTTTGTTGAGAATTAATTATCAGCGCAAAGGCACAATATTTCTGGCCTCGTTTGTTTCGAACAAAGTTTATCCTTGAAATAAGAAAGCCTAGATTTTGATATCCCACACCAAATTGTAGCAGAAAATCCTAAAATTACAAACACTGTGGATTTAGATTGACCTTAATAATGGCTTTCATTATTTGAAAGCAATAAAAATTCAAATGAATGTGGTAATTAGTAAAATCTCTTGTTTAGAGAGAGATTGAAGGTTTTTTGGTTATATTGTATGAATGCCAATTGAGACAAAAAATGCACACTTCAGCATATGCCAAAGAACATTAATGATAGGTATATCACTCTCTGCTACCAGCTGTGTCTACATAAGATCACTCACAAATTATGTATTTAGGTTTGGGGGTTTGTTATATTTTTGTAGTTCTACTCATACAATAATGTATGAAATCCTTAATGGCAACTAATCTACATCACCATGACCTGCCAAAACAAATTCAGACTACCAGTTCTTCACATCAGAAAAAAGGAACTTGATAAATCTGCCCTTGTTCCAGAATTGGAAAAATAAGATTATCAAGCATTTTACTATCTAGGTAAATCTTCAGTAGATCACTAGAGAGGTCCTACGTTCCTTCCTGCTTCCAACTTTCTATCATCATCCCAGTGCCAAAGAAGCCCTCCATCAAGGGACTGAATGACTACAGACCAGTTGCTCTAACATCTGTAGTTATGAAAATCTTTGAAAGGCTTGTGTTGTCCCACCTGAAAACCATCACGGATCCGCTGTTAGATCCCGTGAAGTTTGCATACTGAGCAAATAGATTGACAGATGATGCTGTTAACATGGCTCTGCATTACATCTTATAACACTTTGAATCTCCAAATACCTTCGTTAGGGTCATCTTTGTAGACTTCAGTTCAGCATTCAATACCATCATTCCAGACACTCTTCTAAGTAAATTAAACCAACTAGTGGTACCTGAACACACTTGTAAGTGGATCATAAGCTTCCTAACAGACAGAAAGCAACAGGTGAAGCTAGGTGGAATCACATCCAATACCTGTGCAACTAGTACAGCCCTCCCCCCCCCCAAGGCTGTGTGCTATCTCCACTTCTCTTCTCCCTATATACCAATGACTGCATCTCAAATGATCCATCTATTAAAATACTGAAGTTTACTGTTGACACAACAGTGATTGATCTCATTCGAGACAACGATGAATCTGCATTCAGACAGGAGGTTACACAACTTGCCTCGTGGTGTCACCAGAACAATCTGGAACTGAACACACTCAAAACCGTAGAAATGGTGGTAGACTTTAGAAGAAACCATCCTATACTGCCACCTCTTACAATACTAGACAACAGAATATCAATAATAGATACCTTCAAATTTCTAGGTTCTACAATGTCACATGACCTAAAATGGACACCTAACACCAAAAACATCATCAAAAAAGCACAACAAGGAATGTTCTTTCTGCACCAACTCAGAAAACTCAAACTGCCCAAGGAGCTGCTGATACAGTTCTACAGAGGTATTATTGAGTCTATCATCTGCACCTCTATAACTGTCTGGTTTGGTTCTGCAACCCAACAGGACAGACACAGACTTCAGAGGATAATTAGGACTGCAGAAAAAACAATTACTACCCACCTGCCTTCAATTGAGGACCTTATACTACACGAGTCAAAAAGAGGGCTGTGAAAATATTTACAGACCCCTCAAATCCCGGACATAAACTATTTCAACTCCTTCCCTCAAAACGACATTATAAAGCATGCACACCAGAACTAGACACAAGAACAGTTTTTTCCTGAAAGCCATCACTCTGCCAAACAAATAATTCCCTCAACACCGTTCAACTATTTACAAAGTGTACACTACTATTACTATTAATCTTCTCACCACTCCTTATCACCCATCCCCTCCCACTTTACTGTTTCCTAGTATGATTTGATTGTTGATTGTACCCTATGACTATCATTAAGTGTTATATGTTATGATTCTTGATTCTTAATGAATGTACTTTTTCTTTATGTATACTGAGAGTATTTACACCAAGACAAATTCCTTGTGTGTCCAATCACACTTGCCCAATAAAGTATTCTATTCTGTTCTGTTCTGTTCTGTTCTGTTCTGTTCTCTTCTCTTCTCTTCTATTCCATTCCATTCCATTCTATTTTATTCTAGATATATTCAGTTTTGTATAGAATAGAATGGAATAGAATTCTTTATTGGCCAAGTGTGGTTGGATACACAAGGAATTTATCTTTGTGCATATGCTCTGAGTGTACATAAAAGAAAAGATACATTCGTCAAGAGTCAAGAATGATAAGGTACAACACTTAATAATAGTCATAGGGTACAATAAGCAATCAAATCATATTAGGAAACAATCAATAAAAATTGTTAGGATACAAGCAACAAGGTTACAGTCATACAGTCATAAATGGGAGGAGATGGGTGAAAGGAAGAATGGGAGGATTAATAGTAATAGTAATGCAGACTTAGTAAATAGTTTGACCGTGTTGAGGGAATTATTTGTTTAGCAGATTGATGGCATTCAGGAAAAAACTGTTATTGTGTCTAGTTGTTCTGGTGTGCAGTGCTTTATAGGGTTGTTTTGAGGGTAGGAGTTGAAACAGTTTATGTCTGGGATGTGAAGGGTCTGTAAATATTTTCACAGACCTCCTTTTGACTCATGCAGTATACAGGTCCTCATAAGAGATAGACAATATACATTTCAAAATTCTGTCATTAACTTCCACGTATGTCGTCAATCAAAGTAATACTTTTTGATCCAATGGAAAATTTTGTTGATAGAATGAAAGAAAAAATATTTTTCTCAAATTTCTCTTCCTTCCTGTAACCTCTACATTTATTAAAATTTGCTTAATTATTAGCAGCCCTTTCTCAACCTAGTGGGAAAAGTCAATTAAATATTAACATGGAAGCTTGCATAAGATGAAATGTATTGTATAGCTGTAATCATTGTGTCTCCTTCAACTTTTGCTTCATATATCCCCTTCCTTTGAAGGTTTTGATATAACTGAAGCTAGGATCAGTTTAAATAAGATATATACATATAATCTCAAAACATGCAATTCCCTTCTGGGATCATATACTAAATTCTTGAAAAGATTTTTAAAAACCTCCACAAAAATCCAAGTAAAATTACTATCTATATTAGTGAGAGTATCAGATTTTCTTTGCTCTAGTTTCTGATTCTATATATTCAATGCATTTGTTTTAAATAGGCTGAATCTGTACAAAGTCCAATTCTATATAAATTTAGGAGGAGCCCTTCTATTTTACCACCTCTTACCATGTTTGACAACATAGTATCAGCAGTATCAGCAGTAGAGTCCTTCAAATTGTTGGGTTCTATAATCTCTCAGGACTTGAAATGGGCACTGAACATTAGAACTATCATTAAAAAGGCACAACAAAGAATGTTCTTCCATTGTCGATTTAGGAAGTTCTGATTGCCCCAGGAATCTGTTGATACAGTTTTACAGAAGAATTATTGGGTCTGTCATTTGTACTTCCAGAATTATCTGGTTTACTACAGCAACCAAACTGAACAAATACAAACTCCAATGGATAGCTAAGATTACAGAAAGAACAATTGCAACCAACCTACCTTCCATAGAAGACCTGTAGATTGTGTGGGTCAAAAGGAAGGCTAAGAAAATATCTGTACACCTATCACATGTTTTTACATAAACTGTTTCAACTCCTCCCTTTAGGATGGTGCTACAGAGCATTGCAGACCAAAACAATTACACACACACACACACACACACACACACACATTCAATATATACATATATGTATTGATTTTAAAATTTATAAAATTAAAATATAAGCAAACAGGGAAATTTTTTTAAAAAGCTCAAGAAAGGGGCCACATAGAAGTGCAGAAAAGAAGAAAGAAAAAGTAATATAGAAAAACAATGATTTTTACTTTCTTTGATACAGATATGGGTAAAGAAAATACATAAAACTCTTACTCTAAAGTTAGTGCTCTGTGAAAGGATTTTCCTATTGTCTGTTCTAAACCATCTTCCTGACAAATTTATTACATGATTTTCTGATCAAAATGCTTTGTATTTTCACTCAGGTGCTGCAGAGGTTGGAAAAGAAAATAGTAGACCTACTGCAAGAGTATATCATATGATAATTCCCAGACCTAACAGTCATTTTGATTGGAGACGGAGCATATGGTTTCTTTCTGTCTTTACCGTGTGTACCAGTTCTGCCTCTGCTTCTTCCAGATGTCAGAGGTAGGCACAAGGGATTATTGCATGGAACTACATCAAGAGAACACAAGCTTAGGGAGGGCCGATCTGAGCCAATGTGCTTTGGAGTTCATATGCATCTCCCTGGGGTAGGCAATCTTTTCTGCTGGGTGTACATTTGAAAGTTAAAAGCACAGGTAAATACATTCACAAAATGGCTGCCATGAATAGTCACAGACATACATGTACCAGACTAACTTTGCAAAATGCTTTCTACTATCCCTGTTGGATGTAAGAATTCTTCCATCATGATATTATAATGCTTTAAATCAGGGGTCTCCAACCTTGGCAACTTTAAGACTTGTGGACTTCAACTCCCAGAACTCCCAAAGCAAAGCTGGCTGAGGAATTTTGGGAACTGAAGTCCACAAGTCTTAAAGTTACCAAGATTGGAGACCCCTGATTTAAATATTCATTCTTAAAAGTCCAGTCTTTGGACAGTTTTTATCCCAGTCCACATGCATATATGCATATAGATACATGTACATCCAAACTGCACAAACACAGACACACACATTTACACACCTGTGTTTTACCATGACTGATGGTCTATCCCTGCTATGGTAAACATTACAGGTGATCAGGTTCCCTGAGAATTTATGTGATCCTTAAAGCAAGGTTACCCTTTTGTGATTAATTATCTATAACTAGTTCCTCTGCCTCTGTGATTCCATTGCTAGTTCAGGAAATACAATATGGAAGGGTAAAAAGCAAAAGAAAACATAGCTGGGAAGAGACTAGAACTCCACAAGGAGCTGGATAGACTTTCTTTCTTGGTTTTAGGAGTATCATAGAGAAATCCAGAGATTTATTTTTCAAAGGCATTTCAGTCTGATTATCAGTCAGTCATGGTTAAAGAAAGTATCCCCACTGGCATCATTGGCATAGCACTAAGGAATTTCTTCAAATCCCCGTACCTGCTTTAGAAAATTCAGGCTTAGTAAATAGCCATCCTCTCTCTGGTAACTCCATTTCATCTGCTGTCATTTTTCTCCACTACTGCTGGCCATACTATGACTTAATAATTCCAGAAATTACATTTCATAGAATACGAAGTCACTAGCATGAAATTTGCCTTTTCATCTATGCTGCTTGCCATTATTAAATTTTATAATAATGTATGATTCTGGATTGAGGGAAGGGGAGATCACAATTTATTTGAAATCACAAGCAAGGAAATGTACAGTCAGATTTTACAAGAAGTTAATAAAATGATTGCATGTGAGATATTCTTACCCAATGGTTCTATTCTTATTAGATCAGAATATGATGGAAATTATGCATAAAAGCAAGCACTATATAAAAAAGGTGACTCTGAAATACTATAAGATCCTGTTCCCACAGTCAGCACTAAGCCAGGTAAAACTCCTGACTTTTGCTCTGAAAAAAAAGATGATGATGATTTTTATTGGTTTATCAAAATATAAAATGCAAAGGGAAATTAAAAATAATAATGGAAAACTAGGAAGAGAGGGAAGGAAAAGAAAAGCAATATGATGATGAAGATGATGATGATGAGTCACTGGTTTCCTTCTCCAGAAATAGTTCATTGTATCTTGAAAGTACTCATAAAACTTCAGAACTTCATTAAGTCCTTCTTTATTATTCAAACAAATAGCAATAGGTACGGCTTAATCACTGCAACTAATTAGTATCTGGAAGAAATGTTTTGTCCTGGCTGGCATGGACAATGATCTTTCTAAAGGTGAGGTTTGCCTCTTAGCCAATTTCTGTTCTTGGGCAAAACAGTTATGCAAAACAGGCCAATGGATTGAGTTTACATTGTAATTGACCAAGTGTATTTACTTTATGCTGTTTATGACTAAAGCCCATGTCACACTGGCCAACAGATGCAAAAAGGACACAGCGGACGAGCAAAATGTTCCATCCGTTGTTATCCGCTCTCAAAAGGGGCAAAAATTTGCATAACCAGAGCAGATAACACGGACGCATGGAGGACGCAGGGCGGATGCAAAGCGGATGCGGAACGGAAGCCCAGCAGATGGAAGCAGATGGGAGCAGATGGGAGTGGGTGGCACATCTGCAGGACTTCCGGGGGGCCTCAGTGAAGCGGACACGGAACAGAAAGAGCGGATGCAGAGCGGACGCCGAACAGATGAAGCGGATGGAGAGCGGAAGCCTAGCGGATGCACAGCGGAAGCCTAATGGATGCCTGGCGTTCACTGTGCATGCGGGGAGGATGCATTGCATCAGCCCCACGGATATAACGGAAGAAGCTCGGAAGCAGGTCGCCATTCAGAGGAAAGACCTGCTGCCGGACACATTGACTGCCTTGCCTGCCCTGCCTGCATGTCTGCCTGCCAGCCTTGCTACCAGCCTTGCTGCCAGCCTCCCTGCCAGCCTTGCTGCCAGCCTGCCTGCAAGCCTTACTGCCAGCCGGTCTGCCTGCCAGCCTTGCTGCCTGCCTTCCTGCCAGCCATGGTTCATGTCTGCCTACAAGCCTTGGTGCCTGCCTGTCTGCAAGCCTTCCTGCCAGCCTGCAAGCCTTCCTGCCAGTGTTGGTTCATGTCTGCCTGCCAGCCTTGGTGCCTGCCTGCCTGCCAGCCTTCCTGCCAGCCTTGGTGCCTGCCTCCCTGCCAGCCTTCCTGCCTGCCTTGGTGCCAGCCTCCCTGCCAGCCTTCCTGCCAGCCTTGGTTCCTGCCAGCCTCCCTGCCAGCCAGCAGCCCCACAACCATGCAGAAGCACAGCAAGCCTCAGCCATCTGCTGACAGCCCTGGCAAGAGGGACAGGGCTACCATCCCGCCCCCGGCCCTCACTCTGGTTCTGCTGGGGCTTCTGCAGCACGGGCTCGTTCTTCTGGGGATGGCGCTTCTGCTGCTTCTGCTTCTGGAGGAGCTGATGACAAGCACTCCAGAACCAGCCACCTCCACAGCACCTGCACCCTTCACCCCTGAGACTGAGCGACCAAGAGGAGTGCCAGAGACTCATTTTTGTCTTATAGCTTGTTGTTAAAAAAGTCTATTTATGATTCACACACTTGCTTCATTTCTTTTTTTTCATAAAGTCTTGCTGGAAACTTTTAGAAATGGTTTCAGCCTTTGCATGCTTGTGGGATGGGTTAATGTAGCAGTGGGATGGGTAAGGATAGCAGTGGGATAGATAAGCCTCAAGTGCAAGCATAGTGGGACTGTATGGTCCAGCCTCCCAGGTGCCACACTTTATTATCCACTTTATTATCAGCCCTTTATTATAAATAATAATGTAATAATTATCCACACATGTCAACATAAACACAACTCTTTATTAAACGCCCTGTTCATTGTAGGCCAACCAAACATACATGGCCCAATCTCATCCGTGTGATGAGACAGGCTGAAGGAAGCATCCATTAAGCATTTACCATCCTGTCTTGCCACTCCACTGCTCCAGCTGGGGAGTTGCACCAGTGTCTCAGGAGGTTGCGCTGCCTCTTCGCTTCATTTGAGGCTCTGTTGGGGCCTTGCACATCCTCAGTGTCAATCAGGTTTTGCCCTTGCCTCCATTCCCCAGGCTCCATGACCACATTGCCTTGTTGGAGGTCCACGAGCCTGTTCTGCAAGACTGGGTAGTGGGTGCGCATGAAATTGTGCAGAATGCAGCAAGCTTCCACGATCCTCCTCATGGTCTCCGGGCGATGCTGCATGTTGGTGAGAAGTACCTGGAACCTGTTGGCCAGGATGCCAAAGGCGTTCTCCACCACCCGCCTTGCCCTGGACAGCCTGTAGTTGAAGATCCTCTCTTCACGGGTGAGGAGTCTGGAGGTGTAGGGCTTCATGAGGTAGGTTGTGAGGGAGAAGGTGTCATCCCCCACGATGAAGTAGGGCACATCTTGTGTGTCGTTGGGCAGGGGTTCTGGATCTGGGAAGGCCAAGATGAGGTTGCATTCCAGCACCTCCTTTAGGTGACTGGCGTTGTATACCTGGGCATCTGAAGAGGAGCCGTTGCCTGAAGCATCGATGTACATGAACTTGCAGTCAGCATTGACCATGGCGAAGAGGATGATGCTGAAGAAGCCCTTGGAGTTGGAATAAGTGGACCCCGAGTTGGCTGGAGATTTGCAGGCCACGTGCTTGCCATCTATGGCTCCAACGGTGTGTGGTAAGTTCCACCTCTGATACCACTGCTCTGGAACTTTCTTCCAGCCTTCTTCAGTGGAGGGGTACTGAGGAGCTCCTCCTTGTATTCTTCGATGATGGCCTGCACCACTTCTCTGACCACAATGCAGATGGTGTTGGATGGCACCCTCCAGCCGTACTGCATGCTCCTGTAGGAGGTCCCTGAGGCCAGGTGGCGCAGAGTGAGTGCCACCTTGAGCCCAGGTTCCAGGCTGGGCCGGAAGCTGGTGTTTGCCTTGGTGTCAGGCGCTGCACAACTTCGTCAAACATGTCTGGAGGCATCCTCATTAAGTTCTGGAATGCCCGAGTGTCTTCACTCCTGAGCTCCACCATCAGCTTGTTGTACAGTCCGTCCTCTGCTCTTCTGGTGAACCATCTTCGGACCCAGACTCTTTTTGGGTGGCTCCTTTTCTTCTCGCAGTAGTGTTCACAGAGCCTGCAGATGGCTTCGCACTGTTGCAGAATGATGGTGGCTGCTGAAAGGACTTTGTTACAATCCACGGTGGACATGACTGGATGCTGTGGAAGAGAAAGAGGCAGATGAAGGCTGCAGAGGTCTGCACCGCTGGGCTGCTGTTCTTAAAGTGAGATGCAGGTGAGTTGCTCCCCCTTTTTATAGGCAGTATAGGTTTTCGGCTAGGCATCCTCTAGGCATCCTGTAGGCATCCTCTAGACATCCTTAATATCTGAGATAGGTCCCCTCTGCGAACGTTTTTTCCGTTTTAAACGCTTTTTTTCTGTTCTGCATCTGCTAGGCATCCATTCTGCATCTGCTCTGCGTCCGTTCTGCTTCCTCCCCACGTCCAGGCGGATGGAGTTGCGCGGATGCGTAGCGGACGCCTAGCGGATATAGCGGATGCATAACGGATGCGTAGCAAATGCGTAACGGTTGCGTAGCGGATGCGTAGCGGATGCAGAATGGACGAACTGGATACATTTTCTGTGCAAAAGTTTTAGACAGCCCAAAACTTTCGGAGCAGATGAAACATCCATAAAAGGATGCTGGACGGATGGAGAGGAAGCAAAACGGAGGCAGTGAATACATCGCGTTTTCGAATGGATGGCAAGGTTTTTTGTCCGTTTTACATCCTCTTTGCATCCGTTGGATCAGTGTGACATGGGCTTAAGTCTGTTTGGTATTAAATTTTATCATTTGACACAGCAAATCATCCCCCTCATCTTGCAGTATTTTGGGGGAATAAGAATAAATTAGTGTTATAATGACTAATTTTTCTCCACAAAGGAGAATTTAGAAACCAAAAACATGCCAGTTCATTTTAAAAATTAAAACCAACTCTGTTTTCTTTTTAATTAAGCCACTGAATTATATTTCCAACAAAATATATTATTTTAAGCTCAGCAGATGGTAGCATTGGAGTGAGCTTGTCTGGACCAGGATTATCAGATCTAGTTACTACTTGAGTGGAGATTCCCAGGAAATACAAGGCTGTAGAATAGGTGAAGAAGTCAAAATAAACAAAATGAATTGCCAGACATATGTAGTAATCCTTGTGGCCAAAGAAATGAGCAATGTGATACAATGCAAATACATAAACTATAATACAGATCTTCCTTCATTTAGCAATAATTGTTTTATGTTTATTTTTTGTGTTCCAGGTCCCTTTAGAACTCCTTGCACACCATAGGAATTTATTTCTACAGGATCCTAAGCACACAACCATCTTAATGGCTGTTACCATTAAGGCATTTTTCCCGAGTTTTCATCCAAAACTGATTTGTCATTAAAATACAATACCATATACAATAAATAATCTAAAGGTCTTGTTCTGCTTTCTGGACAATTCTGGACAAATCTACTCCATTTCCTATATGACAGCTCTTTGGATTTTTAACAATAGCTATTGTGTCTCTTCACAGCAGAACATAAGAGAGTTTCTCATAAGTGCCTTATGAATGTGACATTTTATAAAACAATTCCAGTACTGCATGATATTTCATTGTAATCATCCAAATACAATCTACATGTGTAAGCAACTAATTCGTGTCACAAATAATATTGGGTCTTCAATCTCCTAAGAAATAGCATCTATAAATATATTTTTCCATTAACAAGGCAAGTCTTTTAGCAATAAATCTACTTTTGCCAACTGTTATCCTATCAAGTCCATTCCTTCTTTTTTTATCCTACAAATATGCTGCTCTTGGCTTCTAAATTCCTCATCCTTTAATCTTTTCAACTTTCTGCAGATATTTACAATTTACTGATACATTAGACTGGGTTATCAGGAAAAGGACAAAGTGGAAGATGGCAATAACAATGAGAAACCTCTTTCATTATGTTACCAGGAATACTTCAAGGATGTTTCCTAGAAGATGAGTGCGACACAAAGATGTCTTCAGTTATAGATATCAATAGCGATAAATGTGGTATCTGTTTCCCAACTACAGATTGCTGATTCAATATTTGATCTAAGCATTCTCTTAATTCTCTATTCTCCCATGTTTCCGTTTGTATTTGTGTATTTTGCTCTTTGTATTTGTGTATTTTGCTCTTACAAAATAAGTGGCAACAAAAGAGAGAGAAAGGCCTGGAAATAATGTAAAAAACCTCATGTTCTTCCCTTAATGCAGATGCATCATAAGAAAGGCTTTCAATGCAAGGATGTCACAAGGATAAATATCTGTCTTATAGTCTAGAGCACTACAATATGAACCCCCCCCTGCAAATTAGCATTCCATCAACTATAAATTTAATAACATTATGCAGAGCTTTTAAGGATGCATTCTGTGGTCAGGGATTCCATATTGGGTTACAACCTAAAGTGAATAAATATAGTAGAAGTGAATTTCTCTACATATAAAATTGTCTACATTTGTTTTTAGATACTTTACCTAGGATGTACTTTGACTGAATTGACAATACGCTTACAACATAATCTTGTACTTGTCTATTCAAAAGTAAGCTCATGGGGTTTAGTTTCAGATAACTATATCAAATTTAATATATTCATGAAAAATACTACAGTAGAAAATGCAAGACAAATCCTATTTTATTTACCTTATTAAGGAATCAAATACACATTTACTTGGAACTTTGTGTTATGTGATCACAGGATAAAATATTGGCTGTTTTTCAATGGTATTTTTCTAAAATAACACAAATTAACAAATAGCATCTAAAAAAATAAAATGAATTGCAAATAGAGGGCAATTAACAAAATAAGAAGTTAGGTTGGAACATCCTAACCTAACCAAATAACACAAATTGGTAGCATGGAGAACATCTGTAGGAAAAAAATTATCAATCCAAAGGATTTATATTATTCTTTTTACATTATGCCTAAATACACACAAAAATTCTACAGAATAAGTATTTTGAACTCTTTCTTTTTTACATTTCATCTCAAGGATGAAATTTTCCAATATTGAAGTATATGTGAAATTTGTTAATTTATATTTTATTTCTGCTTTATTACTTTGTAAACTATTTCAGTTGAATTATGACAAATTCTAAACATCCCTCTAATTATGTGACATTAAATTTCATAGGCAAGAAGACAAAACTTTTAGCACAGTAGTACTGGTTGTTTAGTTAAAGGAAAAACACTAAGGCATTGTGGGTGTGTGTCTGTGTCTGTTTTTTTTTTTTTTCTGACTGTGTATAAGGCATTAGTTTTAAAAATAAAATAAAATAAAGTGGGCTATTGTATTAAAATGAGGTAAGGATCAGATTTTGCTATCTGACATTTCCACCCCAAATTTCTACCTATGCAGCTACCTGGGCATCCAATTCACGTCACTAAAACAAGTTATATATACAACACCAAGGAGGTCTTTAGATAGAAGCTATTTGATTTTGCTCTGTAATATTTGGATACTAAGATTGACGGTAGTAAGATTAAAGAAGTTTATCTCCCTACTGAGAGCTGAACTGGCCCCAATCTGTATGTCCCCAAACCTTCTTTTGAATTGTTGTGAGCCTAGGTCACAGGTGTCAAACTTGCTGCATCACATTGCCATCACGTGACATATTGTGACTTTTTTCCCTTCATGGAGCTGGGATGGCCAGCTCGTGATGCATCTGGTTTGCCAGCTGTCAGTTTGACACCCTTGGCTTAGGTCCTATAAATGAGCTACAATTGACTGAGTTCACACAAGACAAGTCATAAACCGTGATATACAAACCAGAGTTTGTTAACCCCTCAGCAATTCATAAATCACAGTCAAGTGTGAAAAATAGATCAGAACATTAAGAAACATCTTTATATGTGAGGGAGTATTGATTGTTCTTGAACAACAAAATTTCACTTTAGAGAAATGAAATAAGAGGAGTCTTAGCTGACAATTGTCTGTCAGAAATTTTACTTAGACAATCTCCATAACAAGCAGCTTGTCAGCAGGCTGCAAATAGCAGGGATTTCTCAGCAGTAAGTTTTCCCTAAGATGCTTTCACATGATTTCAGGGAATGCTCTCAGTTGTGCCACTTTTCATATTCTTACAATATTTAAGAAAGCATTATATTTCTCCTGACTATTTTGGTATTCTTACAAAATATCTTCTAGAATCTGTGTTACCCAATACTAGGGATAGAATAGAATAGAATAGAATAGAATAGAATAGAATAGAATAGAATAGAATAGAGTAGAATAGAATAGGAATAGAATACTGACCAAGTGTGATTGGACACACAAGGAATTTGTCTTGGTGTAAATACTCTCAGTATATATAAAAGAAAAGATACATTTGTTAAGAATCAAGAATCATAACATACAACACTAAATGATAGTCATAGGGTACAATCAGCAATCAAGTCATACTAGGAAACAGTCAATATAAATCATAAGGATACAAGTGACAAAATTACAGTCCTACAGTCACAAGTGGGAGGGGATGGGTGATAAGGAGTGATGAGAAGATTAACAGTAATAGTAGTGCAGACTTTGTAATGGTTGAATAGTGTTGAGGGAATTATTTGTTTAGCAGAGTGATAGCTTTTGGGAAAAACTGTTCTTGTGTGTGGTTGTTCTGGTGTGCAGTGCTCTATAGCACTGTTTTGAGGGAAGGAGTTGAGTTTATGTCTGGGATGTGAGGAGTCTGTAAATATTTTCACAGCCCTCTTTTTGACTCATGCAGTATACAGGTCCTCGATTGAAGGCAGGTCTGCAGTAATTGTATACTATATAAATAGTCTATTTGCAGAACATAAATAAAACTGAGTAAATAGGATAGCAGGAATAAGATATCATAAATTATAATCTCACATAGGGTCAACCTCCTACTTCTGAATAAGAACAATTATGGCTTTTTTACTACAAGCTGAAGATTGTTCCAGTGGATTTGGTTGGCATCTTCTATGCATAGTGGTAGCTTCACATTAAAAAGTAATGGATTAGTAGAACTTAGAACAGGATGCAAAAAGCATATTCTGATTTATTGGTAGATCTCAAAATCATTTATAGTAGAACAATAAGAGTTTCTCTCTTAATGATCTAAGAAAGAGTCTACTGACACTGGTGTT
This sequence comes from Laticauda colubrina, assembly GCA_015471245.1. Classification (NCBI taxonomy): domain Eukaryota; kingdom Metazoa; phylum Chordata; class Lepidosauria; order Squamata; family Elapidae; genus Laticauda; species Laticauda colubrina. The sequence continues at coordinate 56,152,839 of BLBF01000002.1, forward strand.
AAATGTTGATATCTCTACTCTAATTTACTGTTGAGTTTTGTGTTGAAATCCCTGATTTGTGGTTATACAGGCCTGGATTTGCAGATCAGAGGAGCTTGTGATCTACAGTATAACAGCATAGATATTCTTGATTTCTATTACAGCTGATATTGACATACTAAAAGAAATATTAATTAAAAAATAAACTACCTTTGAGATCTTTTCAGGAGATAATTGTTTATAGAGAAGATGAAATAATGCCCTCTTGTACATTTTTTTTTCTCTTTTAAAAAGTCCCCTGATCTAACTTCGACACTGCAAAGGAACATCAAATTATATTGGCATCATATAATTCTACTCTAACTTTTCTATCATTTGATTAATAGCAATAGCACTTAGACTTATATACCACTTCACAGTGCTTTACAGCCCTCTCTAAGTGATTTACAGAGTCAGCATATTGCCCCAACAATCTGGGGGCATATACTGTTCCAAATATACTGTTTCTTTACTTTTTTATTCAGCAAAAATATTCTTTATATTTTACATGGTGCTTTTGACTTTGCATGTTTTGCTGCAATCCTGGAAGACAAACTGATTTATTGCTAAAATCATATGCACAGGAATCTTCTCAACTGGTTAGAGTTAGATAAGGATCAACAGCACTCAAGGTATATGTGGATTTAATTCACTTGGGCCTACATAGGAATTCTAGGCTGATTCTCCTTTTTATTCTGTCACCATATTTTGTCATTCCTTCTCTTACAATTTCCCAGGGTACAAATCCTACTGAGATTGGAACAAGGAATACTAGTGGGTGATCTCAAGTTTTCTTCTAATCTGGGGAGAAATTATTAAAGAGCCTGTCTACTCACTGACTCTTCATTTTGCCAGGGACATCAATTCTGCTTTCTGCAGAGCTGCCTTCAGCCCGTCATTCCTTCCCTGGAAAGTCAGGTGTACAGTTTTCATGGTATTTTGGTCAAAAACATAGTGGTTAGCTTATCTGTAATGGGCCTTTATTCAAGTCTATATGGCATATATGGTACTATAAAGCTCAGGAAATTCACTATTACACCAATCTATTCTTCTTCCTTGTTGGAGCTTTCTGGAATGTTCATTACTGTTGGCAGTGCTGTTTGCCTTAGTGATTTAGGCATAAGTAATTTGAAGCAGAAGGTCCTGGTTTGTAAACATGATTTAAGAATTATTTGAAAAAAAGAGTAGATTTTAAGGGGTAGAAAGCAATTTTAAGCCTTAATTGTATTCCAGATGGGCCCATCCTAGTGAGAATTTGCTAGATCTCCCTATGATATCATTCTGGAAGCCACCTCCAGGCTATTCAGAATTTTGTTTTGACTTTCTCTGTCACTGAGAATCTCAGCCAAAATGTGGCATTAATTCAACCACATACATTCTTCAATAATTTGCCCAACACTTATCCTGTCCTATTTCATATGCCAAAAAAGGAAACTGCTCCTGCTGGGCACATATGTCCAGTATCGGCTGCTTCTACCTAATACAGTCACCAGTTAGACTGCTCTAATGATATAAAAGTGCTGTTAGTGAGTGAGTTCCAAGGACTTAGCAGTTTGTGTATGTATGTTTAATAACAAGTTTCATTTTGTTTCTTCTCTGCTTGAACAAATACAGTTGAATTTTGGTTACAAAAAGAAGAAATTAACTGTAATTGATGCATGTAGCATAATGGTTAAGATATCAGACCTGAACTCGGTAGAACGAGACATGAATGTGGAAGCCACACTCATCCAGGAAATCTCATTGTGTAATTTGGGTCAGATACTACATCTGAGTACCTAAACCTCACAAGACTGTTGTACAAAAATACAGCAGTGCTGTATATGTTGCCTGAACCTCTTTGAGGAAAAACAGGACATTGCTCAAATTATAATACAATGTTTCAAATTAATTCCCAAAGAGATTCTTTAGATGGGGGGGAGATGAATAAAGTCCCTGTCTGCTGTTTAATAAGTTAATCGTGTCTTTTTCTAAGATTGTGTGGCTGCAGCAGAAGCTTCTCCATAACAGTGACTAAATCCTGAAAAAAGGATATAGCTGCTTTAATGAATCACAAAGGCTTCGTTTGGGTTCTCATATGCTACAGATAATGTCTTCTGAATCAAATCCAAAGCAGCCCTGATAAATAACAACTTCATGCCTTTTTACTTGAAGTATAAAATATATGCAACCAAGAACTGCATAGTTTACAAAGCATTGCTTGATTGTTTGTCCATGTTAGATTGAAGAACTGTATGATTTTTTTGGCAGGAGACCTTAAGTCGCAAACAACAGGAAACCATTAGGTAACAGATTTAGCTGCTGAAAGTAGACAGATTGTTGCTTGTCATAAAGGTCCTTTGGGAAACCAGCTCATCATGGATGGTGTTGATCTTCTAATTCTGTGAACTTATGTCTCTCTAGCTTGGCCAAGCACACCATTTTGAAAGCCTACTTTCTTACAATCCATGCTACCCTGTAAACATTTACTACTTTTAGCAGCTGTCACATGAGCTATAGGTCCCTTGCTAACTATTAGTACTTCTACAATGATTTGATATTTATTTATCACAATGTGCAAAGAACTATGTGAGACCGTGGCCAAGAGCTTATCATCTATGGGCAGAATATGATAAAGGGAGCTGCTGTGATGGTGGCCTTGGCAATGGAAACAAGAACTGCATTTTGAATGAAAGTGTGCCTGTCAATGGAGTAAAGACCTTGTTGAGTATACAGACCATATACTCTTGAGGATTTTCTGTACATAAATATTTTAAAATTCCAAATGAAGTTTTTAGTGAGTCTATTGCAATGAATTTAAAACTCTGCAATACAAACACCATTGTAATTGTCAGTACAGGATAATTTATAGACTTGGCAAAGAGATTTTAGCAGTGACTTATTGTAGGAAGGCAATATGCCTGATTTTGGAATAAGTGGCAAAGTATTAATCAGAGTACTTGTTTAAACTTTTCACATTATCTAATAATCTGTGATGAACACTGTGATTTCTCAACATGCATCATAGGCTCATTGGCTAAGGGCAGAAGACTAAATCAAGGCTGAGTAAATTAACCACAGGTACGTTGCCAGAGTGACATTTTGGAAAGCTTTAAAATAAAATATTTTAATAATTTAAGCAACACAAATAAAAAAAATTAAATAAATTTTATTTAATTTATTTCTTGGATTCACATTTATTTCTTGGATTAAAAAATTTTAGACAACACTTAAGTTTTATCTACTAGTTATTCAAAGCAGAAGCTAACTAATTTGAATAATAATTTTCCTGCTTATAAAATGAAGAGAAATTGAGAGTTTTCATTCTTTGGTCCCACCTCAGACATGCCTTGTCAGTACTGACTTCCCAAGGGGGAGTTGGTCATAGTCAGAGTAGCTGTCAGGCTTTGTAGTGAAAAGGTGAGGAGATTATTTACTCTCCTACCTTTCCCTAGTCTGCAAAATCATCCACAGCTTTTTCTTGTTCCAGGAACTGTTCAACCATATAATAAGTTAAGTTCCACTGAATTGGAACCTCCTGTTTCAGGTGATGTGTCAGCAAGTTGTTGTTTTCATGTAGTGGCTTGGTCACAAGATTTCCTTTTCTTCAGAAAAATAAAATAAAAAGAAACCTTTGACAGAACGGCTGAATTGTTTTGCTCTTTTGTGTCATTTCCCAGGATATTTGTAGGCATTGCATTATGTAGGCAGAAAGTCAGTGATGAACAAGTTTAAGGAATACACGAAGCATGGTACAAAATCATCATCTGTTACACAGATACAAAATGATGCTGTGGAGAAAAAGGAGGGGAGAAAACTTTTTACCTCCTTTCAGCGGTGCACAAAGAAATGGAAGTGGAAGGTGAGAACAGAATCTTGAATACAAGCTCTCTCTAAGAATCCAGACATTTGTCTTATGTTTTTCAAACATCCAAGAAGCTGATTGTTCATGATCTCCTTGAGAGGAAGACAGTAAGAGATGAAAGCCAATTAAAAAAAACAGTAAAGCATAATAATTGTTTCTTTTTAACATTAAAAAAAAACTATATATCTGTTGGTTTTAATTCTTTCTCTTCAATGCTGGGGTCTCTTACTTTCTTAAATAAGTTGACATCTTTCTTATCATGTCTCACATAAAATTATCTCTTAATCAGGTTGAAATATCCTCTCTTCCATAAAAGTGTGTGTGTGTGTAAGTATGAGATTTTTATGTCACTGTTTGTTTGGATACCTATGAAATCTTTTTAACCTCAATTAGGCTTGCTAAATCTCCAGAAAAAAGTTTAAATTGCCAGGAAAAAAGAGTTTATTATATTTCTTTGTTACCATCTATTGATCTTCCAGGTTTTTGGTACTTCCACCTTGCCAGTTCTTGTCTTCCGTTTAAATAGTATGGAAGTTTGTAAAGTCAATATCAGTCTCGCATGGCATATTTCCTCTCTGTTACAAATATATGACACAATTAATGTGTGCTAATTGTGTACAATATTGTTTACAGCTGAAAATATTTTACATTATTGTATGCATCTGAAAAGAGAAGATTCATGAATGTAAGATAATTTCCCACATGAAAGAATCATCAATATTAAAAAGTACATAAATAATAATAATAATAATAATAATAATAATAATAATAATAATAATAATAA
>BLBF01000002.1:56169472-56230195 GCA_015471245.1 Laticauda colubrina
GTAAGGATAGCTGTGGGATGGGCAGGGATACCTGTGAGATGGGCAGGGATACCTTTGGGATGGGTAATAGCTGTGGGATAGATAAATCTCCAGTGCAAGCATCGTGGGACTGTATGGTCCACCCTCCCAGGTGCCACACCTTTGGCCTTTTATTATCAATCATAATGTAATCATTCATTCACACAACTCTTTATTAAACACCCTGTTCATTGTACGCCCACCCAACATACATGGCCCAATCTCATCAGTGTGATGAGACAGGCTGAAGGAAGCATCCATTAATCATCTACCATCCTGTCTTGCCACTCCACTGCTCCAGCTGGGGAGTTGCACCAGTGTTTCAGGAGGTTGCACTGCTTCTTCCCTTCACGTGAGGCTCTGTTGGGGCCTTGCACATCCTCAGTGTCGATCAGGTTTCACCCTTGCCTCCATTCCCCAGGCTCCATGTCCCCATTGCCTTGCTGGAGGTCCACGAGCCTGTTCTGCAAGACTGGGTAGCGGGTGCGCATGAGATTGTGCAGGATGCAGCAAGCTTCCACGATCCTCCTCATGGTCTCTGGGCGATGCTTCATGGTGGTGAGAAGTACCTGGAACCTGTTGGCCAGGATACCAAAAGTGTTCTCCACCACCCGCCTTGCCCTGGACAGCCTGTAGTTGAAGATCCTCTCTTCACGGGTGAGGTATTTGGAGGTGTAGGGCTTCATGAGGTAGGTTCTGAGGGAGAAGATGTCATCCCCCACGATGAAGTAGGGCACATCTTGCGTGTCATTGGGCAGGGGGTCTGAATCTGGGAAGCCCACGATGAGGTTGTGTTCCAGCCCCTACTTGAGGTCACTGGCGTTGTATACCTGGGCATGTGAAGCTGACCCGTTCCCTGAAGCATCGATGTACATGAACTTGTAGTCAGCATCGACCATGGCGAAGAGGATGATGCTGAAGAAGCCCTTGTAGTTGTGATAATTGGACCCTGAGTTGGCTGGAGCTTTGCAGGCCACGTGCTTCCCATCGATGGCTCCAATGGTGTGGGGGAAGTTCCACCTCTGATACCACTGCTCTGCAACTTTCTTCCATCCTTCTTCAGTGGAGTGGCACTGGAGGAGCTCCTCCAGGTATTCTTCGATGATGGCCTGCACCACCACAATGCTGATGGTGTCGTGTGGCACCTTCCAGCCGTACTGCATGCTCCTGTAGGTGGTCCCTGAGGCCAGGTGGCACAGAGTCAGTGCCACCTTGAGCCCAGGGTCCAAGCTGGGCCGGAAGTTGGTGCTCTGCTTGGTCAACCTGGGTGTCAGCCGCTCCACAACTTCATCAAACATGGCTGGAGGCATCCTCATGAAGTTCTGGAAGCTCCACCATCAGCTTGTTGTACAGTCCGTACTCTGCTCTTCTCCCGATCCATCTTCGGACCCAGACGCTTCTTGGCCGTCTCCTTTTCTTCCCGTAGTAGAGTTGAAAGAGCCTGTAGATGGCTTCGCACTTTTGCAGAACGATGGTGGCTACCAAAAGGACTGTGTTACGATCCATGGTGGACATGACTGGATGCTGTGGAAGAGCAAGAGGCAGATGAAGGCTGCAGAGGTCTGCACAGCAGGGCTGCTGGTCTGAAAGTGAGATCCAGCTGAGTTGCTCCCCCTTTTTATAGGTAACATAGGTTTTCCACTATGTGTCCTTCTGCATCCTCTAGGCATCCTCTAGACATCCTTAATATCTGAGATAGGTCCCCTCTGCGAATGTTTTTTCTGTTTTAAATGCTTTCTTTGCGATCTGCATCCGCTTTCATCCTTTCTCCGTCCGTGCTACTAATGCTGCGCGTCTGTTCTGCATCCGTTCCACTTCCTCCCTGTGTCCGCTTTCCGCTGGAGTGGATTTGAGTTGCGCGGATGTTCAGCGGATGCCTAGCGGATGTAGCGGACGGGTAACGGATGCTGACAGATGCAGAACGGATGTTCCCCGTATGCCTAGCGGATGCAGAATGGACGTGTTGGATACATTTTCCGCTCAAAAAGTTTTGAGCAGCTCAAAACTTTTTGAGCGAATGAAATGTCAATAGACGTATGCTGGACGGTTAGAGAGGAAGAAAAACGGACGCAGCGAGTACAAAATGGAAGCATCACGTTAACCAATGGATGGCAAGTGTTTTTCTCCGTTTTACATCCTCTTTCCATCCTTTGGTGCAGTTTGACAGGGGCTTAAGATACATGAAGTTAAAGTCATTTATATCTAATCAGAAATTTCTCTAACTAAAATTCCCAATATCTATATGAACAATACTTACATTCATAAAGAAGAACATCAGGTGAAGTGGAACTGGACAGCTTAGGCTATGGAAATATTGCTGGGTGCATGGTTTGTAGCAAGAAGAGGTGGCCCTTATGTTTCACTATTCCATCATGCTTTCTTTTGTAAGAAATTCTCTTTAGTCAATAAAGAGTCATATTCCTCAGAAGTCATTTCAGAACTGGGTGTGTTTCTTAAATTGGTGGGTTTTAGTACCCTGGCTCACAAGGTAGTTGCTAGATTATAGATTCTAGTTTGCATAGAATAATGAGATCACACTTTGGGTGAAAGTGAACTTTGATTTCACTTATGCATGTCATTGCATGCAAACACGACATAAGTTTTTCTGATGACTATGCAAAAATGGACTGGTACTGTTTTTACTTTGAGTAGGTAATGCTGTGGATGACACGCGTACAAATATAGCTGATGACTTACTTTACTATATGTGCTTTCTTAGTAACTGTGCTTTGTAAAAGTCTCGATTAAGCCACAAGGTCAACAAGTGTGAGTAGTTTGGTGTAACACCTTACATTTCTTTAGCTTGCTATTTTTGTTTCTCTGGCTTGTTCCTACTCTGCATTTTATGGCTGAAGGGAAATATCATGATAATATATATTTCCAAAAGAAAACTGTAAAGTTTTGTCTTAAATTCCAAGTCAAAATTCTATACGAAATAAACATCAGTAATAGTATAGGATCCCTAGTGTTCATAGAAAGATATATATGAAAGACGAAAAGATATATAAGAGCCCTGGTGGTGCAGTGATTAGAATGCAGTTTTGCAGGCTAACTCTGCCCATAGTTGGAGATTGATCCTGATGGGGCTTGAAGTTGCTCAGCCTCACATATCGCAAATAAGGTCATCATAGTTTCTTTATTTTATACAACCGTTGCTTATTAGATTAAAAATTCAAACTTCTAAGGACAATATATGTGGATGTGACCTATGTGACATATTTTATTTTAAGAATAAAACATAGGGTTATTCGTGTGTACCTTCTGCACTGCCATCAACTCTACACAAAATTTCAAAAGCTGGATCTGGGGAGGGGAATATTTTGAAAGTTTGTGATTCAGTAGAAATAAGAATAGTTTGTGAATTAATACAATCTGTTAATTTATGTTTGGGTACAAAATAACTTGTGCAGATTTACAAAGTATGATCCCCAGAAATCACATCAAGCAAGTGATGTAGGCTAGTCCTGCCCACACTGACACTCAAACCAAATACATTAGTGCCTGCTCAGATGTTCCAATAAACATGGGGGACATATTGCCAAAATCAGGTATGTCTTTTGCGATATTGTTTTCACAAACAATTCCATGCCTGTACAAAATTCCCAAATAGATTGAAAAATGACAGCAACAACCAGATGGTTGATATTTCTCCATTTTTTATGAAGCACTACAGTTTATTATCTTGCTTGATTTTTTAAAAATAATAAGTCTATTAAAGATTACAATTAGAAAAAAAATAAAAACTAACACAAGTTACAAAAAATATAAAAATGAGAAATTGAAGAAAAAAATAGAAGCAACAGAAAAACAGAAAGAAGTAACTTTCCCCTTCATCACAAGTACAAACAATTTTGGTAACTTATATCATCTCTTAAAATACAAAATGCTCTCTTCTCACATTATTCATCACTTAACTATAAACAAAATCTTAATGCCTTATCATTCATTCCTAGTTAGTAAAAGTCCATTAAAGGCTACTAAAGATAATATATCTATTTTAACTTTAATCAAATAAGCTGACTCTGTATTCCTTTACTTTTACAGTCTTGACTTTTTAATCCTTTCAAATAATGTTCTCAAACTTGATTTCTTTCAACTTCTTTTTGTCTCCTCTCAGCAAATCCTTTAAAATTTTAACAGATCTCCTTTGTAATTCCAATAAAAGAAAGTTATTGGAATCTCTGTTCTGATTGGATACTTGTAGGACCTTTTCAAATATCACAGCATCAATTGTTTTCCTTTGTGTATTCAGTATATCATCTTTTTCATATTATTCTTGTAATTTGTCCTATTTAGATACACATTCAAATCAGTCATTCAGTACAACTTGTTCCTCTTCTATAATAACATTTGCACACCATTCTCTATGATGATATTTTAATTAATTTCTTAGTCATAGTTCATAGATCTCCCTAAAAATATCCATTATTAAAAGGTTTTGCCCCATTGTGTACTAGAATGTCAAATCTGAGTATTCCTCTGCTTTAATTGCAATCTTTAGTTTTTTCTGGTTCCATATAGTATCTGAAATTCAAAGTCTCATTTTATCTAGCTTCCCACAGGAAGGAAATTAATTCTTATAATTAATTTCAACTTCTTATTTCAAATCCATCTGGATCCTTAGTTTTTAACTTCTCAAAACCAACACTGTAAACACTCTTTTGATGTTTATTCCAAAATGTATTTTTCTAAATCCTTATTTAAAGGATTTAAAACTTCGTTTGCGAAGGAGAAGGAAACTCACCTAATTCAATGAAAGCAGTAAAAACTTGCTGTTTTAAAGGGTCTTAATATTTCAAAAGCAGTAAAAAATAGTACAAAACATGGTTAAGAAATGAGGCTTAGTTGCATGTTTTGTCCCTAAAGGCTTTTATGATTATGAGCTTAGTTGGAATCTCTCAACTTGCAGCCACTCAACTCATAAACTGACTGCAACATCAGTTTCTGCAGTCTATTTCTATGATGTGTTGCTGTCCGAATTCTGCATAGGCAATCTCATGCTTTTCCTGACATGTCAGAAGTCATTGGATATATCCATGTAGGAGGTATTTTTCTAGTGTCCCAACTTTTGCTCTTAATTGTAGGTTTGCTTCTTTCTAGTTTCAAGAAGACTAATAGAAAGGACCCTGGCTCTTAGGGTTGAAAATGGATTCCCTTCCAAAGAAGATTGCCTGGTCTTTATTAGTCTGTTCTTTATAAGCACTATAAATCAAAGTTACTTTGAGTATAATTTCAGCCAAACATTAACCATGAAGGAAATATACAGCTTACACTCAGCTTTTCTTTGATGTTTGAATGGAAACATTATATAAAAACATAATGCCAAGATCAAGTTAGAAATACTGGATATTGGCTCCCCTCAGAAGTAGAAAAACATGCTTCAGGCATCAGAGTCTTGCAAGTTCTGACACAAATTGACCACAGAAATGTCCACCTCATTTTTCATTTTAAGGTACAAAATATTAGAGACAAGCCAAATCAGCTAATGAAAACAACAAGAACCAACAAGACTTGGCATTAGTATATCTTTTATCACAACTAGCAGTTCTATTGGTTTCAAACAGTCTTTAATTATCCCTAACTTTTGTAGACTGGGGCCTGAAACTTTTGACTCACTCATTCTTTTCCCCTGCATCCGTAACCAGAAATAATTTGCCAGCTCCCTATGAAAGTGAGATAAATGTGCTTGGGATGGAGACATCTTAATCATAGTTTAGATTTGCATCTCCCACCATCACCATCCTGCCCTCCAGATTTCATTTGGTTACCAGTCCACTTATTCATTTCAGTAAATTGCTTTGACATTAACAAAAAAAGAGAGGCAGAGAAACTGGAGCCTGTTTTCTCCTTAAGCAATCAAGCAGTTTAAGCACTGCCATGTAAACAGCTCTGCTGCACCTCTGCCATGTTATGAGGTCCAAGGGGATTCTCTTTTAATCTAGAGAGGGAGTGAGAGGGGTTGTTTTTCACAGGGGTTTTAGCCTACAGTTAAGTGCATACACCTGCTGAAGTACTGGTAATTAGTAGGTAATTAGTAGCTAATGTTCTTAGAATTAAAAAGAAAAGCTTACATAAGTAATTACTTACTATTTCTTATAATGTGCTGCTTTTCCTGAGATTTCATATCCCCAGAACATTTGCCAAGTTCCTAGGTTTCTCAACATACTAAATTGTTTATTAATTACACACGTATATTGCTTGTAGGGAAAAAAAAATCACAGTGCATTAAGACTCAGCAAACAGGAATGAGTTATCTCTAAATTAAAGCAAAGGATGAATTTAAAATGAGCAGGAATACAGGATACCTCTTGTAAAACAAATATTTTTGTTCTTGTTGAGAAATGGTATTTGCAAAATAGGAAATTAATTGGCAGTTCCAGCAGAAGTAGACAAGGAATATAAGGGAGTGGTGTATGAAAGAAGTTTTTTTAACCTGATATTCAATATTAGAATAAATACTGAATCCAGAAGATTTAAAATATCTCTGTATTACTGGCCTTTAGGTTGTAGGAAATCCAACAATGGAATCTAATTGAATCTCTAATAATTAAAGTAAATGTATGACCTGATTTCTGTAAGTTTCAGAGAAGTTAATTTCATTATCCTCAGAATTAAGTACTGTAACAACATCTTTATAAAAATTTTAAGTGTATTTATGAATGGTTCAAAAATTGGTACCATATTGATCAATACAATAAATTATTGTCTAACAGTTTAAAATCAAATATTTATAATTTTCATTTGAGCTTTCAACATTATTTGCATTTAATACAAAAGTGTGAAAGTTAGAATTTAGGAAGATAAATATGGCTCATCTCATATTGAAAGAACAATGTATATTAGTCAAGATTTTATTTTATTTATTTTATTTTAATCATGCCTTTTGTATTTTAACAAATAATTGAAGGAAGCAAACTTATCTAACACACCTTCCTCCTCCTATTTTCCCCACAACAACTACCCTGGGATGGATTGGGCTGAGAGAGTGTGACTGGTCTTAAGTCACCAAAATAGTTTTCATGACTAAGGCAGAACTTGAACCTAAGCCTCTGCTTTCTAGCATGGCGCTGTAACTGCTGGACCAAACTGGATCTCTTGATATTTAAAAATGGTAAAGCTAAAGTGTAACTTTTTTCCATATAAGATCTCCAAAATGTTTAGGACTAATAATCATAATGGGAGTATAAATTGTATTAAATAAATAAAAATAATGTAGATGTTATTACTACAATCCATTTAAACCCTTTCACATTTATCAACATTATCAAAAGTGCTTTTATTATATGTATATTTCCATTTCCACAAAGATTTATAACCTTCATGCCAACAATTCATTCTTCCTTATAACTCCAAAGACTATGAAACAACTCACATAGGAGACAGGGTTTATAATTAAATAACCCAATGTGAGAGACTTGAATAGCAAACAAAACTAAATGGTACTCATGAAGTATTTCCAGTCTTGAAGGCCTTATTCTTAAATTATTTAGAAAGTTTTTATTTTCCTTTTTAGGTTTTCAAGAGCTTCTGAATTTAAGTTTACACATTAAAATAAAAAATTATACCAGTCAAGAGGCACATAAAATGGCACCATAAAAGGGGGTGAAAGAGATGAAAAGCAATAGCTATTTTTTTTTTAAAAAAAAGCAAACCATTTTTGCTTCTTTCTTAAGGATATTTTTAAGAAATTCTGGAAAATTGCAAAGAGAAGTGTGGGGGTGTAATTTTTAAAAGGAAAGTGCTATCTCCTAATACCAGTTTTATTAGTTTTCAGTATTTTTCAAACTTGGCAATTTTAAGATATGTAAATTTCAATTCCCAGAATTCCCCAACCAGCTGGGAGTTGGCTGGGAGTTTGGTGAGTCAAAGACCACACATCTAAGGGTTGCTGAGTTGAGGAACATGTTTACATTGTATTAATCAGGGGTCTTCAATTGCAGAAGCTTTTTATTAAAAAACTTGAAATTTTTGTTCCAAAAATGTAGGTTCAAATAAACCTTTTGGTTGTTGTTCTTGTTGTTCTGAAATCTCTCATGGAACCCCATTCTAATAGAAATAGTTTGAAAAGTCCTTGTGTAGATAACAGAGAACCAGCATCTATGATAAAGACTTTGTGTTCATTTTCTAAAGTTCATTTTGCATCTACATAGGAAAATGATATGGACAATTAACGCCATAATGTTGTACCCAACTTCTTATAAAGAAAAATATGTCCTGCTGGGAGAACTTTTAGATTGACATGATATCCTCATTTGTAGTCATTGTTGACATAACAATAGTAATGAAACAGCCATGAAAATGTGGCTCAGCAGCCTTGCTTGGAGCGCAGAGAGAGGCACTCAGCCATGGGTCTGGTTAGCACCCTAAAAGCTTACCCTCTGCCTTTAATTAATTTTTAACATCACTTGCCTGTTTTAAATTCTGTATACATTTTTATGTTTTTAATATTTTATTTGTACATTGTACTGGGCCCTTCTTTGAGAGAGATGGTTGGTTTTAAAAATGTGATAAATTGCTAAATTAATAAAAACAAGAATGTTTACATATGGGTGGGAAGAGTATTCCATTTGCATTTGCACCAAGACAAATTCCTTGTGTGTCCAATCACACTTGACCAATAAAGAATACTATTCTATTCTATTCTATTCTATTCTATTCTATTCTATTCTATTCTATTCTATTTTATTCTATTCTATTCTATTCTATTCTATTCTATTCTAGAAATAATGATCAGCATACTATCCATTGGCTTAGTATCTTTACCACAGGTTCAGCTAACCTTCTCCCTAATATAGTCTGTACTGATGTCAGCTATCTGACCCTGTATGTGTGAAAAAAGGGATATTACAAAGTGCCTATAATCACATTTGTTCTTCACTTGCATAATTGACTGCAACTGTTAGTTTTATTTAAGGATGTTTTGGTAGCACTGAGCAACCTTTAAATGTGTTAGATTTCCTTAACACTTAGTTGCCATCCAGCTCTGGGCATTAATTATACCAAAATGAATTACATCTCCAAAGAAGAATGCAAGTCTGTATGGAATAAATGATAAATCTTGGGAATTATGGGAATTGTAATTCAATGCTTCTCAGGGACATCTGGCTGGGAAATGGCAGCAAAGGAACTGATTTGCTAAGAATGTTTTTTTTTCTCCAAATTTAAATTTATTTCCTGGGAGTTATTCATTCTGGAATTAGTATCTTTATGGTCTGTCAAAAAAGACATTCTATTGATGTTTGGGGATAAAAAAAAATCCCAGTAACTCTGCTTTGTTTCCATTTCATTCAATTTTATAATTTTAGGGTTCCTGCAATACACTGTTATTTTGTACAAAATAATCAGAATTAATATTATTAGAAGGAATTTCACAGAGTGAAAGGTTGTATTGCTTTTGGAAGGGGTGCAAGAAATGCCTTTTCTCTTTCAAGACTTCTTGTCTGACTACGTTTGTAGGAAGATATGGATTGAATATGGATGTTTTATTTAGTTTGGACAAAATCAGCAAAGAAAGAGAAAGCAGCAGCCAATAGATAACATAAAATGTACAGGAAATACAAACCTGCTTTTAACTGCGCTTAAAGAATCTTGGGAGCTATAGTTTACTTAGGTGTTTACTAATATTTGTTCAAGATCCAAAACAATTCCCAGGACTGAAATCAGAATAATAAAAGTGACCACTGGCTTTTGAAGCCAAATTCTTAAAGCTGTTGTCATTATACAAGAATAAATCAAAAGACTCTAAAGTAGCAGAATGTTGATCTAGTAAGAGGTATAAAATTCTGTCTAAAGTAGCAGAAAGCCTCACTAAAAATAATAATAATTTAGCCCCCTGTAAAATAATTCATTTTTATTGATTGTAAGCAATTATCCCATAATTGCATATTTAAATGAGATATTAGAAAGTTTAACTAAGCCTTGCCTCTTAATTGCTGCTGCACACTAGGTGTTGCAGATTGTGTTATTTCATATGTTAATTAAAGAGAATGGAGTGTTTTATTTTATTGACTAACAGGTTCTCAAAGGCCATATTGTCTGGGACAGTATGTGTTTTTATCTATCATGTACTGGATATTTATCTTCTCCTTAAAAGTACTCACTCTTTAAAAGAGAAAAGATGCTTTGATTGTGTTCATGGACATGTATCTGGTTTAGACAGCTAAAGCCCTATCTAATCCTGTCAAAAAGGTTGATATACCTATTAAAGATAGGCAATTGACTTTTTCCTAAACATTTTTGGGACAAAAAACCTCTTTGGAGGCAGTCCTTAGAGTAAAAGCCCAAAAAGGTAAAGGATTGTTTAATTTATCATTTGTCTCCTCAAAGTTATTTCACCTGCTTTTCTATGTGAGAACTTAAAATATTCACAAGCTGCACAACAGCTGAAGATTGAGTTAGACTAGTGAACAAATGGTAGGAAGGGACAGGATCAAGAAATTCCACTATCTCACCTACCTTTCTTTCCCAGTGGGACATCCAAGGCATCCCATCTCCCTCTCATTCTCATTTATAAAGCGCAGGAAAACAAACACACAGAAGCCTATGTTATTATTTAATCAGGACAGACTATATAACCTTATGAGCCTTTTATTTGAATAAATTCCTCACACCACCAGTTACAGTCAGGTACAAAAAGTATAGACAAAGAGGTTTTAAAAATGCTGAACTCGGGAATAGCCTGGTAAGAAGAAATCCTAGGTTTCTAGCAAAAATCTCTGCAAGGAATGAAGTGACTGGAAGTCATAAATTCTTTGAATTTAATCATTTTCCATGCTCAGCAAGGAAGTTGGTCTGCTTTTGCTCTAGTAATGTTTAATCTGCTCCTACTCCCTCTCTCCCACCACATATTTAATCTCACATGTAGCAGATAGAGTGCATTGCAAATAACAGATAATCAGAGTTGGAAAGGACCTTGTTGGTCATCTAGTCCAATCCCCTGCCCAAGCAGGAGATCCTACATCATTTTTGACAGATGGGAATCCAATCTCTTCTTGAAAGTTTTAAGTGATGGTGCTCCCACAACTCCCGAGGGCAAGCTGTTCCATTGGTTGAATGTTCTCACTGTCAGAAAGTTTCTCCTTATTTTCAGGTTAAATCTCTCATTCAGTTTCCATCCATTATTCCTTGTCTGGCCTTCAGGTGCTTTAGAAAATAGCTTGACCCCTTCCTCTCTGTGGCAGCCCCTCAAATATTGGAACACTGCTATCATGTCTCCCCTGGTCTTTCTCTTCACTAGACTAGCCATGCCCAGTTCCTGTAACCGTTCTTCATATGTTGCAACAGGAACAGTTGACATTATAAATGGAAAGACAAGAAGACTATAAAAGAATAAGCATCCAGACAACTTTTTCAAATATTTTATCTTCTTATATCTATGCATCAGATCTATTGCCTGTTACTCCAAAGATGAGGCCTGTATGGAAATGTCCACATGTACCATATATGTTCCTCCTTATGCAAGACAATCCAATGGATGAAGACAATGCATTTTGTACTTGAGTAATTTTAAGCCAGAGAATTCGAAGCAAAGAAATTCTTTGAATCTGCCCCTCTCTCTGCTCCACCAGCCCATAATCCTGCTCTATTGAAAGTATAGTAAGAAATGCTTTATATTTTTTTCTTCCATGAGGTAAGCCTATGCATATTTTTAAGTCAATGAAATAAAATAATTTTGTGGAGAACAACATTCATAGCTTATTTGTGTATTTCATTATTTTTCTAAAAAAAATATATCCTGGATTAGTAAAATTCATTGTATTTTGAAGGATAGTTCCAATTTACAGACTCATGAGCTTATGTGTGCAATAAGCTTCCATCCTTATCTTTATGTTACAGCAATGGCAACTACATATGATAAGTCTTTCCTGGCAGAATTTAGAAAACATCATTCCAGTGCAGTGCATATAAAAACAAATACTATCAAGGAAAAAAAATTTTTTTGCTCCCCAAGAATAGGAAATATTATTGAAACAGTTGGATGTCTCAAAGGTCTATTCATGCTAAAATCTACTTCTGAGTCAAATATATTTTGTTAATTTTTAGGAATAAAAGTGACTGAGATTTCTAGCCTTAGAAAAAAAATTGTCCAGGCAAAAGCTGGCATGTGGGCTGGTTTGAGGTGAATGCAGATTTCTTGCCTGAAAATTACAGTAATTATGGGTATTTGTAAACAGCCATTTTTGCACTTTAAAGGACTAATCGCACAGTCAACAGCTGGAAGTTACTCTATGCAGACTCAAACTGAAAGCATAATAGAAAACCCCTTTGCTACATTTGCACAATGAAACAAATTACAAAATAAAAGAGGCTTGCCAAATGCAGTCATTTCATCCATTTCTATATAAACGGGAATATTTTGAGTCTTTTTTTTTTAAGGAAGAAAGAAGTATAAAAAGAAGACAAGCAATGTATGTGCATCTGTAGAACTACTAAATGTATCTCATCAGATTGATTTAATGTAGGCAAATTACCACACATACATTTGAAGTGCATTTCTTTTCAGACTGCAGATTACTTGTATTTTATATAATCTTAAAATAATAAGTCTCTATCAGCAGCATAATATTTCAAGTACAGTAGTATGTCAGTACTCATCATTAATTGGTTCTAGGAGACACAATGAGTACTAAAAACAAGTACCAAACAAATGATGTGACAAATGTGTGACCCTGGAATGGGTAGTGAGTTATCAGGCAGCCAACATCGATAAGCTTGGGTATCAAATACCAAACAAATGACAAGTACCAGCACAAAATGTTCATGTCAGTTCCAAATTCACAAGTTTCAAACAGTTGAGTACCATCATACCACTGTAATAATATTAAGACTGTGTAATGGTTTGTAGGGAATAGAGTGTTTGCAATACATATAAACACATGTGTAATCACTGCCACAATTCCTTTAATGAAAATAAATACATATTTTCCTACTAGGCAACTGCAATTTTGGGACAACTTATAGCTGCTTTAAGGACTTCACCCTGGATGTACCAAAGCAATTTTTTTAAAAAATTCCAAAATACCGTGTAGCCATACAGTTTATTATAATATTAAATTATAATCTGCTTTGGTAATACAATCATCTGATAATATTAAAAATTAATGTTTCATCCTAAATTACCAAATATCTGTTAGTGCACTCTGAGAAAAAGCTTAGCACTGAAGTGGGGTTCAGTTGAATTAATAGGAAGCCTTCCAAATATAACTTCTGCTATATGGGCTCTGAACCTGCTTATAAATATACATGTGGATTATGTTTCTACCCCAGTTCAGCACACTCCAGCTCTTCTTTAAAACTTCCAGAGATTCTATTCAACATTGACTTTGCTGATTATGAATTTTAGGAATTAGTATTTCAGCAAATCTAATTGGGGCAGGATGAATTACTATCCAAGCTGAACTTCTGTAGCCAGATATATTGATCCTTGTAAAATATTGAGAATGTACAGCTCATTTCAGAAGGTGTACAAAATGTACATTTTGAAAGGTAGTGTACCGTCCGGAAAAATGCGAGGTAGACCGGGTTCCAAGAGTAAAAGTCTTTATTTTAACAAGTATTGTGAAACGGAACGGTTTGGCTCTAGCCATGGCAGCCTTTATATACGGCTTGCCTGCCGGCTTGTAGCCAATGACAGTTACTTGATTTTGCCGCCTTTTGGTGGCTCTTTTGGATTGGTTCCTAGTGAACCAATCCCTATGCCGGCTTTTCTAGCCAATCACATTCGAGGATTTGGAGTAAACTATTTTATACAGAACACCCCTCCCCCCTTGGTTTAGTCCTACGTGGTGACATAGTCGTGCAGGTAGGTGGGGCTTCTTCTGATTCTACTGGACTTGCGCGGTTCATTTTCGCTGGAGACTTCAACCAGTTCAGATGGGGTTGCTGTCTCTCTGGCTCTTTTCCATGGAACTGCCTGGAAGGGTGAGTCGGCCATTTTGCTACCGCTTGAGTTTCTCAGGCCGGTGGTTTTGCCGCTCCCTCTTGGCTTGTCCAGGCAGGTCGAGCTGGCTTGGCTGGCCCCTTCGTCTGGATTTTTCCTGCAAGTCTCATCTAACCGTAAGTTTCCTTTTTGCTCTTTTTGATTGGTTAGATGTTCTGGGTTTATTTTAAAAAGTTCTTTATTATTTTCTTGTATTTCCCCCCCCCCCCCTCTGGTTTTGTTTTCTTCAATTTTTATTATTTGTGGTTGTGAGTTTGTATTTCTTTCAGTGTTTTGGGAACGAAGCTGGTCTATGTGCTGCTTCCATTCCCTGCCATCATCTAGGGTTAGTCGGTAGGACCAGGGGCCTGTGAGTTGTGTGATTGTGGCTGGAAGCCATAGGGGGTCCCCGGTGAAATTTTTTGCGTAGACTAGGTTGCCGATTTCAAATGTTCGGAAACGGCTGGAGGAGTCGGAGAGTCTTTCCAAAGTGTAATTTGGGTGCAACCTGTCTAATTGCGACCTAAGTTTTCTTCCCATTAATAATTCCGCTGGGCTTTTGTTGGTTACAGTGCTGGGTGTGATATGTTGGAGGGTGAGTAGACACTTAATTTTATCCTGGACATCCCCAAGGTCCATTTTCTCTAAACCCTCTTTAGTAAACCTGACCATTCTCTTGGCCCTACCATTTGCTGCCGGGTGGGCCAGTGCGGTCAGTGTATGGCGCATACCTAGGGAGGCTAGGTATTGTTCACATTGGATGGTGTTTAATTGTGGCCCGTTGTCGGACACTAGGACGTCCAGCAATCCATGGGTTGCGAAGAGTTTGTTAAGTTGTTTCATGACTGCCTCGGTTGTCGTAGATGACATTACTACAACTTCCAGCCAATTTGAGTATGCATCTGTGACAATTCAAAAGGTATGCCCCCTAGTAGGACCCGCAAAATCAATGTGGATCCGAGACCAGGGGCCTTGTGGGGTCTCCCAGTCCCTTATGGGTGCTTGTGGTGGGGAAGGCCTGGATTTCTGACATTTAGTACAAGTAGCAACCCAGTATTCAATGTCTTTATCTAGACCAGGCCACCAGACATAGCTTCTAGCTAGGCTTTTCATTTTTACAATACCAGGGTGGCCTTCGTGAAGCATACCCAACACTCTAGTCTGTGGTTAAGGAGGGATTACTACCCAATCACCCCACAATAAACAACCTTTTTGAATTGAGAGTTCGGTTTGTCTGGTCCGGAAAGGTTTAAAGTTTTCAGTTTTTTGGTTTTCCGGCCAGCCTTTAACCTACCCAGTTTAATATGCAGGCAGTCACTGGGTCCTTTGCGGTGGCTCTGGTGACCTCGTTTGCAGATATTGGTAGTTCGGGGCATGTTTCTATTTGCAGGGTGGTCATTGTTGGCGCCAGGTCTTCCTCTGTCATTGGCAGTGGTGCTCTGCTTAATGTGTCTGCATGGGAGATTTGCTTCCCGGGTCGATGTGTCAATGTGTAAGAGTATGCTGCTAGGAATTCTGACCATCTAGTCATCCGCGGGGATAAAATGTTCGGTGTAGGCTTGTTTCCCGCCAGAATTCCTAGTAATGGTTTATGGTCCGTTACAATAAAAAATGTTCTTCCATAAAGGTATTCGTGAAAACGTTTCACTCCGTCGATGATTGCCAGGGCTTCTCTGTCTAGTTGACTATAGTTACGTTCTGTTTTAGATAGAGTCTTTGAGTAATAAGCGACGGGTGCCTCTCTCCCATCTGGCAATTGGTGGCTCAGGATGGCACCGACTCCAAACAGTGAGGCGTCGCAGGTTACCATCATGGAAGTGTGTTCCTAAACTGGATAAGAACAGTGTTTGATGTTAATAAATTTTTTATTTTCTGGAATGCCTTTTGCTCTCTATGACCCCAAGTCCAATTAGTTTTCTTATCCAGCAAACGGTGTAATGGTTCCACTATTGTTGCTTTGTGGGAAAGGAATACATTATAGAAATTTATTAGACCCAAAAATGCATGCAATTCCGTTTTGTTTTTTGGCTGTGGTGCGTCTTTAATGGCTTTGACTTTTTTTTCAGTAGGGTGTATACCCTCTCCATCAATTAAGTAGCCCAGAAATTCAACGCGATCAGTCATTAAGCAGCATTTTTCTTTTTTAACTTTCAGACCGGATTCTCTGAATTTTGTTAGTACATCTCTTAGTCTTTTTTCTCGTTGGGTCATATCTTTAGCCGAAATCAGGACATCGTCAAAATATGGTACAACCCCTTTTATTCCATTTAATAGGCATTCCATGAGGCTTTGGAAAACGCCTGGGGCAACACTCACTCCAAATTGAAGTCTGTTACACTTGAATGCCCCTTTGTGAGTCAGTATTGTCTGTGCCTCGGCTGTTAAGGGGTCTACTGGAAGCTGTTGGAAGCTTGTGCTAGATCTAGTTTGGCAAAAATCTTTACTCCCCCGAGTGAGTGTAGCAAATGTTGTACGACTGGCACCGGGTATGCGCTTTGTTGGAGTGCATGGTTCAGGGTAGCCTTGTAGTCTTCGCAGATGCGTACCGACCCGTCAGGTTTAACCAGTGTTACTATTGGCGTCTCCCATTTAGCATGGTCAACAGGTTCCAAAACCCCTTGGTCAATTAATTTATTCAATTGTTCCTCTATTTTTGCTTTTAATGCAAAGGGAACTCGTCTGGCCTTTAATCTTCTAGGGGCAACCTGGGGGTCTAAGCTAAAGGAATTTGGGGTCCGCCGATACCTGCCTAGGGTGCCATTGAAAACATCCTGGAACTCGTGGATCATGTTTTCTTCCCAGTCGATTGCGGCCCTCAGTCCACTCTGGTCATTCCGATGCCCAATGGTGTGAACCATTCGATGCCCAGGAGGCTGGGTCAGTCTCGGTCAACTATTGTCAGAGGCAGGATTTTGACATGCTGCTTGTAAGTGACTCGGAAATATCCTAGACCTACCACAGGGATTTGATTCCCCTGGTAGTCCTTCAGAGTTAATTTTTGTTTCTGGAGTTCTTTTAGTTTGATATTTGGGACTAGTTGTCTGATTGTGTCCCACAACACCATTGACAGGAAAGACCCTGAATAGACTTCCATCTCACAGGGGATGCCTTCAATTTTTACGATGATTTTAACTTTTTTTCCGCTTTCCGTCTGAGTGCTTCCAATAGTGACAGTTTGATGGGTCTTTTCTCGGTTACTGGCTCGTTTGTTGTGCTCCCACTTTCTCTCAGCTTGTTTCGATTCAGCTTGTGGGGGAGAGTTACTGCATCTGTTAGGGCTGTTATTTTTTCGATTCCTACAGACTTTCTCAATGTGTCCCCTTTTCTTGCAAGCTCGGCAGATGGCATCGAGGAATCTGCAATTGGCTCGAGGGTGGTTTCCTCCGCAACCGGCGCATTCCCGCCAGTTTCTTTTTTCGTGCCTTTTTTTGTTGGCGTACAGGCGGTGGACCTCATCGTCATCCTCTCCGGATTCTGATGTCTCATCAAAATCTTCATGGTGTGTAGTGGCGTGAAATTGCTTCTTCCCTCTGGTTAGGCTCATTTCGTCGTTATTCGTGTTCATTTGTTTCATGGTGGCCGCTGACTTTTTTGTGGCTTCTGCAGCTGTGGCTTCTGCGATTGCTTCAGCCATGGTTATGTTGGGTTTATTTAGCAATTTACTTTGTAAATTAGAGTCTTTTAAACCCAATACCACTCGATCTTGCATGGCTTCATCTAAGTTCAGGAACTCACACGCTCCCCACAGTTGTCGGAGGGCTGCCAAAAAATCAGCGATGGTCCCTCCTTCTTTTTGGTCCCTTCGGTAGAATTCGTGCTGTTTGATGAGATTTGACACCACTGGTGCTAGTGAGCTTTTAACATTCACTGGAGTTCGGGCCAGGTCATTTGTTTTACGTCTCTGGGATTTGTCAATGCTTTGGCCATGTTGAACACAGTTGGTCTGCAATGCGTTAAGAAGACAGCCCTCTTACGCTGGTCTGAGATCTCTTCCATCTCGTTACTTTCTAAGTACATTTGGAAACAGTCTACGTAGGATTCCCAATCCTCTTCATTGGGATTGAAGGGTGCGGGCGGTGCATTATTTTCGGCCATCGCTTCAAGCATGGATTTCAATTCGCCGCGTGCACAGTCTCACGTTTTAGGACGATCCCATCCTCGTCGCCAGTGTTCCGTCTGGAAAAATGCGAGGTAGACCGGGTTCCAACAGTAAAAGTCTTTATTTTAACAAGTATTGTGAAATGGAACGGTTTGGCTCTAGCCGCGGCAGCCTTTTTGTACGGCTTGCCTGCCAGCTTGTAGCCAGTGAAGGTGTCAGCCTTCAATATCTTCTACTATTGCTTTTCAGCTTTCGGCTGCCATAAGTAACGGGGGGAAGGGGAGGTAGGGATAAGTCTGGGAAGTGAGCTGGAGGTGTTACATTCTTCTGTTGTGTAAATGGGGGGAGGAAGCATACAATAGAGTTAGGTTTCTATTTCTCACTTAGCTTTCTTTTCTCTGCGCAACTGCAACCTGTTATCAAAGTATGCCAAGGTCAATGGACAGAGGCCTCATCATCACCTGAAGATGCCCACATGATCATATTCACAACTTCTAATTGGAAGTTTCATCTGAACTATTGGGGGTGGGAACACTTCCATCACTTTGTATATGTGAATTGCGCACCTACTTTCTCAGATTCAGAATTCTTTGGTTGCTACCACTTCACTTTCAGTCAAAGATATCTTTTTTCTAAACTAAAGAGTCTAAGTATTTCTTTCCTGGATTTTGAATGGAGCTCCACCTGACAGACGGTTACTTGATTTTGCCGCCTTTTGGCGGCTATTTTGGATTGGTTCCTAGTGAACCAATCCCTATGCCGGCTTTTCTAGCCAATCACATTCGAGGATTTGGAGTAAACTATTTTATACAGAACAGGTATAATGTACAAAGACTTTAGAATCTTTAACCTATAACATGACTTCCTAATGTTTGAACAAGAGATTTAATGCAGTAATCGAGAAAAAATTGCTTTTTGAGAACAAGCTTCCTTCTGTCTATTGAATGCGATTGTGGCCCACCAGATTTTATAGCTTCTGCCACTTCACTTCTGAATTGTGAATTCTCTTTTTTAAACTTCAACAAATAGAGTGAAGAGTTTATAATCAGTATTTACTTTTATTAGCCTTGAAATCTACTGTGTCACTCTTATCTGTGACTAAGGATGCAACATTAGAGATTGCTTTGCACTTTTGTTTTCTGCACCAGCTGACCATATCCTTCTATTTCTACTGTTTTCTGATGCTTTTGCTTGCTTCTTTACTTTATTTCATCAAATTGCCAGCATGCTATGCTCAGTCACACCTCCATTTCTTACTTTCAACATTTTGCAGTCTATTCTATGCATATAGAATAAAGTTGTGCTTTATTCTTTCTTTATTCTTCTGTTTCTTACTAGTCTCCTAATTCCATCCTAATTCCTAATTCCATCCTGGCATGTTTAATGATGGGCTGTCTCCCTGCTGGGACTCCAACTCTGATTCATCACTCTCTTGCTCTCTGAGATCTACCAGGCAACTATATTGTGTGGGATGGTCTCCTTTATTAGGTCTACCAATCTCATCTTTTCAGCATTCTTTCCTTTATCTCTGTAAGTTATCACTCTTTCTTAGCATTTACTTGACCCCAAGAAAAGGAAAAGTAATGACTCCCCCATTGCACTGCAAACTGTTTGTTAGATGTTATAATTATTGGACACAGGGCCAATATTTATTTTGTGAAGATAAGGCAGTTTATTGGTTACAAATCATGATGGGCTATTCTGCCTCTGGTATCAGGCATAGCATCACTCAAAATGCTGGTAGCTAGAAAAGTATGGGAGAATGTTATTGATTCATGTCCTTCTTGTGGGCTTTCCATGCAATTGATTGGCCATAGTGGGAACATAATGCTGTACTAGATGGGCTTTGTTAGATCTAGCAGCTTCTTCCTGTGTTAAAATAAAAACAACTGAGTTGCCAACAACTGAGTTGATTTTTCTTACATATTAGGAATGTGAACTATTGGATTGAAGGAGGTGCTAGGGGTGTGTGTGTGTCCATGTATGTATATGTATGTACAGTATGTGTGTAGATGTGTGTGTGTATGTATAATCTTTGACCCAAATTGTCTAAGTGAGTGTAAATAAACCAGCATCCTCTTAAATCTTTAGAAAATGGGAAGAGAAACTGAACTCTATCAACAGTACTATTGATATACATGTTGTGAATGGTCTTGGCATTCAATTATTTTCTACATCATAGTAGTAAAGCTAATATGATAAAATGGTTACTGTGTAATTCAAGATAAGGCAGACCTTATTGGTTCTTTCTCAGAGGCATATTTGCAGGTTACCATTCATTAGGCTACTAAACTCTCTTCATCCAGCTGATCATGAACAGAAATTCCAATACATCCCTCCCCCCCCTCCCCCATTTCTGTTTTTCATTTTGTTGGACACAAGAACAATCTGTTTGGTTAGAACATTTAAGAATAATAATTTAAATAACATCAGACAACTTTAATTAGATTAATTGAGTGATTTTGAACCAGTCATACCTTTACCTACTTTGAAGGTCTCTAAGTAGAAAAAGAACCATTATACACTCGTGAAATTAATTCCAGAGTTATCCTAAAATTGTGTCATCTACAAGTAATATTCATGAACATCTATATTTTAGGAATATTGTAAAAAGTTACAGAAAGAATGGCAGAATGCTTAAATAAATAGTATAATACTTAGGAACAAATCAGAACAGCTAAAGCCCATGTCACACTGGCCAATGGATGCAAAAAGGACACAGCGGATGAGCAAAATGTTCCATCCGTTGTTATCCGCTCTCAAAAGGGGCAAAAATTTGCATAACTGGAGCGGATAACACGAACGCGGGGAGGACGCAGGGCGGATGCAAAGCGGATGCGGAACGGAAGCCCAGTGGATGGAAGCGGATGGGAGCAGATGGGAGTGGATGGCACATCTGCAGGGCTTCCGGGGGGCCTCAGCGAATTGGACGCGGAACGGAAAGAGCGGATGCAGAGCGGATGCACAGCGGATGCACAGCAGATGAAGCGGATGCAGAGCGGAAGCCTAGCGGATGCACAGCGGAAGCCTAATGGATGCCTGGCGTTAATTGCGCATGCGGGGAGGATGCATTGCGTCATTCAGAGGAAAGACCTGCTGCCGGACACATCGACTGCATTGCCTGCCCTGCCTGCATGTCTGCCTGCCAGCCTTGCTGCCAGCCTTCCTGCCAGCCTTCCTGCCAGCCTTGGTGCCTGCCTCCCTGCCAGCCTTGGTGCCAGCCTCCCTGCAAGCCTTCCTGCCTGCCTTGGTGCCAGCCTCCCTGCCAGCCTTCCTGTCAGCCTTGGTTCCTGCCAGCCTCCCTGCCAGCCAGCAACCCCACAACCATGCAGAAGCACAGCAAGCCTCAGCCATCTGCTGCCAGCCCTGGCAAGAGGGACAGGGCTACCATCCCGCCCCCTGGCCCTCACTCTGGTTCTGCTGGGGCTTCTGCAGCACGGGCTCACTCTTCTGGGGCTGGCGCTTCTGCTGCTTCTGCTTCTGGAGGAGCTGATGACAAGCACTCCAGCACCAGCCACCTCCACAGCACCTGCACCCTTCACCCCTGAGACTGAGCGACCAAGAGGAGTGCCAGAGACTCATTTTTGTCTTATAGCTTGTTGTTCATAAAGTCTATTTATGATTCACACACTTGCTTCATTTCTTTTTTTTCATAAAGTCTTGCTGGAAACTTTTAGAAATGGTTTAAGCCTTTGCATGCTTGTGGGATGGGTTAAGATAGCAGTGAGATGGGTTAGGATAGCAGTGGGATAGATAAACCTCTAGTGCAAGCATAGTGGGACTGTATGGTCCATCCTCCCAGGTGCCACACCTATTATTATCAATAATAATAGGCCCTTTATTATCAATAATAATGTAATAATTATCCACACATGTCAACATAAACACAACTCTTTATTAAACGCCCTGTTCATTGTAGGCCAACCAAACATACATGGCCCGATCTCATCCGTGTGATGAGACAGGCTGAAGGAAGCATCCATTAAGCATCTACCATCCTGTCTTGCCACTCCACTGCTCCAGCTGGGGAGTTGCACCATTGTCTCAGGAGGTTGCACTGCTTCTTCGCTTCATGTGAGGCTTTGTTGGGGCCTTGCACATCCTCAGTGTCGATCAGGTTTCGCCCTTGCCTCCATTCCCCAGGCTCCATGACCACATTGCCTTGTTGGAGGTCCATGAGCCTGTTCTGCAAGACTGGGTAGCGGGTGTGCATGAGATTGTGCAGGATGCAGCAAGCTTCCATGATCCTCCTCACGGTCTGTGGGCAATGCTGCATGGTGGTGAGAAGTACCTGGAACCTGTTGGCCAGGATGCCAAAGGCGTTCTCCACCACCCGCCTTGCCCTGGACAGCCTGTAGTTGAAGATCCTCTCTTCACGGGTGAGGAGTCTAGAAGTGTAGGGCTTCATGAGGTAGGTTGTGAGGGAGAAGGCGTCATCCCTCACGATGAAGTAGGGCACATCTTGTGTGTCGTTGGGCAGGGGTTCTGGATCTGGGAAGCCCACGATGAGGTTGCATTCCAGCTCCTCCTTGAGTCGACTGCCGTTGTATACCTGGGCATCTGAAGATGAGCCGTTGCCTGAAGCATCAATGTACATGAACTTGTAGTCAGCATCGACCATGGCAAAGAGGATGATGCTGAAGAAGCCCTTGGAGTTGAAATAAGTGGACCCCGAGTTGGCTGGAGATTTGCAGGCCACGTGCTTGCCATCTATGGCTCCAATGGTGTGGGGGAAGTTCCACTTCTGATACCACTGCTCTGCAACTTTCTTCCAGCCTTCTTCAGTGGAGGGGTACTGGAGGAGCTCCTCCTTGTATTCTTCGATGATGGCCTGCACCACTTCTCTGACCACAATGCTGATGGTGTTGGATGGCACCCTCCAGCCATACTGCATGTTCCTGTAGGAAGTCCCTGAGGCCAGGTGGCGCAGAGTGAGTGTCACTTTGAGCCCAAGTTCCAGGCAGGGCCGGAAGCTGGTGTTTGCCTTGGTCAACCTGGGTGTCAGCCGCTGCACAACTTTGTTGGAGGCAAACATGGCTGGAGGCATCATCGTGAAGTTCTGGAACGCCCGAGTGTCTTCACTCCTGAGCTCCACCATCAGCTTGTTGTACAGTCTGTCCTCTGCTCTTCTGGCGAACCATCTTCGGACCCAGACTCTTTTTGGGTGGCTCCTTTTCTTCTCGCAGTAGTGTTCACAGAGCCTGCAGATGGCTTCGCACTGTTGCAGAACGTTGGTGGCTTCCGAAAGGACTTTGTTACAATCCACGGTGGACATGACTGGATGCTGTGGAAGAGGAAGAGCCAGATGAAGGCTGCAGAGGTCTGCACCGCTGGGCTGCTGTTCTGAAAGTGAGATGCAGGCGAGGTGCTCCCCCTTTTTATAGGCAGTATAGGTTTTCCGCTAGGCATCCTCTAGGCATCCTCTAGGCATCCTCTAGACATCCTTAATATCCGAGATAGGTCCCCTCTGCGAATGTTTTTTCTGTTTTAAACACTTTGTTTCCATTCTGCATCCATTCTGCATCCGTTCTGTGTCTGTTCCGCTTCCTCCCCACGTCCGGGCAGATGGAGTTGCGCGGATGCAGAACGGATGCCTAGCGGATATAGCGGATGTGTAACAGATGCAGAATGGATGCGTAGCGGATGCGTAGCGGATACAGAACGGACAAACTGGATACATTTTCCACGCAAAAGTTTTAGGCAGCCCAAAACTTTTGGAGCGGATGAAACATCCATAAACGGATGCTGGACGGATAGAGAGGAAGCCAAACGGAGGCAGTGAGTACATCGCGTTTTCGAACGGATGGCAAGGTTTTTTGTCCGTTTTACATCCTCTTTGCATCCGTTGGTTCAGTGTGACATGGGCTTAAGCTCTACCAGTATGTCTACTCTGGCAAAATAAGGTTCATTTCTTTTTATGATAGTTTTCTGTCATTTTCTTCCTCCACCCATAAAAATGAGACCGAGATAAATCCTTCTTGTGTTCAGTTGCATTTAGGAAATATTATGTATACTGATTTAGCAGAAGAATTCATTGACTGAATCTGACTGAATTTTGACCTTGTATGTTTTGGATGAATTTAAATCATGCTTTGTTCTCCTTTTCTAGTACAAATGTGACAATATGTATATCACTTATATGGGTTAGATAATGTGCAGTTAGTTTACTTAGTTAGTTTATGATGAAATCAAAATACCATTCTATGCACAAATATTTTGCTTACAGCATTTAAAAGAAGTATTATAATAGTAGAATCTTTAAGTACCCTTTAAGGCACTTGGGAAAGGAGTTGGAACTTTTTTTTTGCAGGAGTGAAATGGTTGTTGAGTGAATAGATTTGAGTGATATTTCTACAGCAAATAAAATCTATAATACTCTATTTTCTTCAGAAGTGGCAAGTGTTCTTGTTTTTCATTTGTGCTGGTAAGGCCACTCTAGATTTGTTTGAGTATGATACTTTAGGGGAAGAAATGTCTTCAGGAATTGTTTCTTGCTTTTAATGAAATTGCTGTTTGGCTTTGATCCTCTGCAGTAGATTTACTGCTCTGCTTATACAATTGGAAAGACATCAGTTAAGTCTTTGGAATTCACTATTTTTCTATGCTGCTAAAATATTCTTCAGTTAACTGGATCATGATGTCTTTCCCACGAAGTTGCTTCAATTGTTCAGGCAAAAAGCATTATATTCATTTTTCTGATAGTTTGTCCACAGAATGAAATCCAAACAAATAAGAAAGGGCTATCACATTGATGGATTACACAGTATTGATTCTCCATGGAAGGGGAAATTATCTGAGATACTCTTCTTGCTAATATAAAAGCTGCCATGAATGCTACTCTCATAAAGAGGATGAAAGACGTTTCTCAGAGGAGTCTAAATGATTTTATCCCCAGATCTTGCAGCATGAAATTCAGACTCTAATAACAAACATCTAATTGCAAATAATATTTGCAACAATTTACCATGGAGTAATTTATCTTCATGTGTGCATTTTGGAATTTAGTATGCTTGTGTATGTGTACAGACTCAAGGAAAAAATCAATTTGACTGTATTTGTGGGTGTTTTACATTTAAAAAATTAAAGCAAAGACACCCTGTATCTTTTTTTGTTTCATTGTTTGAAGCTGACCAATGTGTATTAGTGAGAGTTTCAGCAAGGATTACTCTGTTTGAGGAAGAACTTGCTTGTCTCCAGAAGATGATTTGATTATTTCTCAGTATTTTTCTTTTCTATTTGTGTATTATTGTATTAGATAATCTAATAATCTTATTCCCAGTATTTTTAATCTGTTTCATTATAAGAGACTCTTACCTGATATTCTATTAACTACTATTTTTCTCATATTGCTATCATAATCATCTCAGACAATTTCTCTTCACACTTTGTTGCATTCATCATTAGCTTCTGGATTATATTCTACAGTATTTACTCTCCTCTCTTTGTCAGAACTTATCAGTACATTGTTAGGTTTGATTCCTACATGAATCACCAAAGATATATATCATAGATCTGTGATCAGTTCTTAGTTATCTTGAACTACTGCTACAATCCAGAGTCAGATAACTATGAAACAAACAAAATGTTAAAAAATTATAATATTTGTGTAGTTACAATCTTCAGCGCATGTCACAACTTTTGAACACCCCCAGCTTTTAGAAATTGAAAGTTGAAAAACTTGACCTGCCCTAATTTCCATGCTGGTTCAGTCTATGAGAATGATAAGGTTTGGGATTAAATATATTGAATACAAAGTTGGGAAAGATTGAGAAAATATTTACAACAGAAAGACTGCTATAAGATTAACAATAAGGAACCAACAATCAAGCTTTTCTGAGAAAGTAATGTCCTCCACAATAAGATGATTATGCAAAATGGATAGAGGTCTACATTACAACATGTGTAGCTGTGACAGAAAATTCAGTTTTGAAGCAAGCAAAGTTACTTATGCACAAGTTATTAAAAAAAAACAAGTATGTTAAAAGTTTGCAGAATTTTAGAATAGAATTCTTTATTGGACAAGTGTGGTTGGACACACAAGGAATTTGTCTTGGTGTAAATGTTCTCACTATACATAAAAGAAAAGATACGTTTGTCAAGAACCATAAGGTACAACACTTAGTGATAGTCATAGGGTACAAGCAAGTTGCATAACCTCCTGTGTGTATGCGGATTCATCGTCTCGAATGAGAGCAATCACTGTTGTGTCATCTGCAAACTTCAGTATTTTAACAGATGAATCATTTGAGATGCAGTCATTGGTATATAGGGAGAAGAGAAGTGGAGATAGCATACAGCCTTGGGGGGGGACGGACCCTGTGCTGGTTGTACAGGTATCGGATGTGATTCTGCCTAGCTTCATCTGCTGCTTCCTGTCTGTTAGGAAGCTTATGATCCATTTACAAGTGTGTTCAGGTACCATTAATTATAGAACTATTCTCTGAATTTGGCATTAGCTTCTCATGCCTCCTCTTCAGTTTAAGCATTTTGCATTAATTTGATTGAATTAGAACAGAAAGGCAGTTTGACTGATTTTGCTATCTACACTACAGAAACCACTCTACAGGAAGGCTGAGACTTCTTTTACTTAGATTGACTATAATAACAGAATCTTGCAAGTCTCATTGTGCTGTACAACTTCCTGGTTCTTATAATCCAGCGAATTAGACAAATGTCTGCCTGAGCCTCTTCCAAATATTTCACTCAGTCTAGAGTTAAAAAAAGAATGGTTCAGCAAGGTAGTCATTTGTATAGAACAGTGTTGGGCATGCTTGGGGTAAAACTGGCCTTTGGTTGCCCTTGTGGTATGTGGCTTAAATGTACCCCAAACCCTTCTAATTGATAGAAGATCAATTAGAAGAAGATAGAAGAAGAGTAAGATAAAAGAAGAGTAAGTGGTAAAGAGTATAATTAACAAATGAAATGAGAGGAGGAAAAAGAAGTACATTCTGAATCAGTAAAATTAAAAGAAAGGCAAAGGTTACAGTATGAAGCTGATTTCATCTTATAGAATAGATGAATTCATGCAGAGAATTGAAGGTGAAGATTTAATTATGAGTAAAAAAAACCTAAAATATAACTCAGAAAATATGAATTTCTGTCATACGAGAAGACGTCTGAAAAGGGGAATGGTTTAAATTGCCGTCATCAACTTAACTTATTTGATCCCCGTGTGGACACCTTTGCTATGTAATATTGAGGTAGCCATTAAGGCTTCGCATGAACTTCAATACAGTATGCATACATGAAGAACCACCTCCACCAGAACTACTGGCAAAGCACAGTTAGTATATATTGAAAGTTGCCTCTCAAAATGGTTTGTGTAACCACATTCCCTCATACAGTATTGCCTATAAGATCAGCAGTAGCTGAGTTCCATTATTAGTTGCTGATGCCAAAGATTAAAAACTAAATTTGTATATGTAAATATACAAATGCTATGCTTTGTGAGACAAATTAATTTAACTAAAACTGAGTTCCAAACTAAGTAGCTTGTGACTGAGTTAATTTTTTTAAATATATTATTTTGTTTGCATTAGCAGCAGTGATGATAGGAAATCGTTCGTGTTAAATACCTCTCCATTGTACTCCTAATATAAATAATTATCCTACCTGACATATTATTATTATTATCGGTTTCTATATACAGTACCTTACCCACTGGCTAAATGGAATTTTATGGATTGATTGGAAAAAATGCAGAGAAAGTTAAATCCTTATAGTATCCCTCTCCTTATGAATTTAAGACTGTTTTTGATATTATAACATTTCATTTTTCCTTCTATCTACTCTTTGTTGCTCCCTTGAGATATGGAAGAAAACCAAAGCTCTTACTTGGGAGAAGCAGCCTTCAGTTTGTGTTCATCTCAACTTTGACCTGGACTTGATTGTGATTGCTTGGGTTGTACTTAAGGAAACAATAGAGCAGATTGTACTCTAATGCTTGCAAAAACAAGATTAGCAAAATATGCTTATCTAGCCTCGGTCCTTAAGTCAGGTCTTCTCCCAAGTTCTTGTGTTCAGGCATGCTGAGCCATTAGTTTAGAGAATTTTGGCCAAGGCAGAATGGTATAAATCAAGGTGTGATATTTATACAAGAGCAGAGGCTCTCTTCTACTGCATTTTCTCCTGCCCTTTCAGTCCAAACTTTACCTTCTTAGTCATCTGCATACAGACAATCAAAGTTTGCAAATGGGAGATAGATCTAACCATTTTAATGGGCTTCTGGTGCACCGTTGAAGTAGCTATTGCATATGCAATGAGGGATCAGAGAACTTAATGCAAGTGCAGAATGCTTTTTTCTTCTGTGCTCTAAGGAAGGCAGCCGCTCCTTGGTGATGTTTACTCACTTTCATTATCTCAGGCCAGGGGTCTCTGGGGCACACTCTGGTCTTTCAATGTGTCCTCATTTAACGACACTCCTTACCTTGTGCTGTCTGTGCTCAGCAAACCAAATGATGGCAGAAAGGAATATAGCTGGTCTTAAATCATTCTGTTTTTCCCAAGTTCCTCCGCAGTTTTTTGATGGAGCATATGGCAATGTTATGTCTATTTGAAAAAGCCTTTGCATCATATGTTTATACAACTGCTCAATATCCCCAGACAAAAATTCCTTTCTTGTTATTGCCCATTTGCTGACTAAAGGAATTATCCTCTTCATGTATTCTGGTACTTTACCTTCATACCTTACATGTTTAATTATGTAGTCCTCAGTCCATAACCCATTTGATTAATTCACTATGTGGTGTTCAAGGATTTGCACTTTTTTAACCCCTCCTTTCTTTTCCATATATTACTCCTTTCCAGAATTTTAAATTCAGTTGCAAACTTTCCAAGCACAAATACTTTTTATCAGAATATTAGGCATTTATCGTGCTTGCTTGCTTTAGTTACAGATGTGGTCATGTGTCCTAATTACAAATTTGTGTTTGTATACAATTCACACACACACACACACACACACACACGTACAAACACACACACACAAACACACTTTCACTTCCCTATTCAGGAAATAAACAGAACTTGATCTTGTTGTCCTTATTTCCAAATAAGTAAAAATGACAAGAAGAACTTGCTTCCTTTCACATTCTAAAATTAACTGTAATGTTAGCATGTTGGATACTTTGAATATTGATCAGTCTGAAGGTGTGCTGCCCCATGTTGCTTCAAGCACTCCCTTTGGTTCCTCTCACCACAGGGACCGTTAACAAAGCCAGGTGGTTCCATCCCTGGCTTGATTAGCATTAGGATGGACAAGTGATGGCCCCAGAGCAATATGCAGCCTACAAGTTCATTATTTTTCTCTCCCACTGTGTAACTGTTTCAGTAGCACATCATTCTGAAGTAAAAACCAAAAGCAAATAAATCTTAAGTTAGTTATTCTATACCAACTAGTCTCCCTGCCCAATCCCAGCCCTAACTTGGGGGAAAAATACTGGTATTGTAGATTAAGTCTCCAACTACCCTGTTTCTCCAACAATACGGCCTCCCCCAATAGGAAGTCCCAGCATGTTTTATAGGCATGAAATGAAATTAAGCCCCCTCCTCCCAAATTAAGGCCTATATTATAGGCCTGTTATATTAAAACATGTGAAATAGCGGGGGGGAATGGTGGGGGCACTTGCTTTTAGGAAGTACTTTTGTTGCACACCCGGATATGGTGCTGCCTGTATTGACCCTGATATAAAGTGCCCCATTAACGCCGAGGTTAATATCCAAGCCGTCGCCGCCCGCCTGCCCGAAGATGCAAGGGGGGGGATTAAGTCACCCGCGAAAAGACAGCCTAGCCATTTTGGGGGGGGCTCAAAAAAAAATAAGACCCGGCCTTATTATATGAGAAACACGGTACATTTGGAGCCATTGTACCTCCCTCTAGCTTCCCCTAAGACCTTATATGTTGTACTGAACAAATCACGAATAAAGATAACTGGCTGGTATCACGAGGCTTCAACCACAGACAAACAAATACACACATAGTTTTTCTATGGGGAAAGTGCTGTTTTCTACTTTTGCTCCTCTAATAACACATATCCTGCTCTATATTCAACAATAATTTTAATTTCTTTACATTCTTTCTTCTTTATGTTTTAGGCCTGGATTTCCAAATGATGCCCTTTTTTAAACTTGATTGGAGGCTTGAGGTCAAGCTATTTCTCCCTTGGAGGGAACTCTTTCCTCACATTTTCTTCCTGGTTTCTGAAATTTAGGTACCCTAAGAAGAATTAGGAAGGGAATGCTAGTCTGACAGTTTTACATATCCTCAGATGAAGTCATCTGGGGTAAAACTGACAAGAATTTAGTATGGGATGAGCCACATAAAAAATGCCTGTTGGTTGTGTTATTAGTTTCTTTTTGTTTGAATGTAACAAAGAAGTTTTGCTGCTTTTCATTGATTTGAACAAATAATCTAATAAAGTGAATAGGATTAAAAACAGAATATACAAATAATACAAATATGGAATGAAAAGCTGGTTGCTAAATTTGATAAGAATTCATGATGAAAGTAAAGGACATATGAAAATAAACAATTTAACATTGAACAGAGCTGGGACTTTAGGTTTCTAGTAAAGGCTGCTTGATATATAATATCTCATCAGTTGTGGAAGTGATGTCTCAAATAACCAGGCTAATCCTAAGAGAGGGGTCAAATGCATCATGAGTCGTTCCCACAAGAGAGCTAAGTTCTGCCCACCTTGAATTCCTCTCATTCTTAACTCCTACTAATCAGGGGTGGGATTCAAATTTTTTAACAACCGGTTCTGTGGGCATGACTTAGTTGGTGGTCATGGTTTGGTGGTCATGTTATTGGCTGGGCATGGCCAACTCAATATCACTCACATCGAGACACGCATCTCCTTGCTTGGCCTCTCATGTCTGTGGGGATGCTGTAACAGTCGTAAGTGTGAAAAATGGTCATGTCACTTTTTTCAGTGCCATTGTAACTTTTAATGGTCACTCCACACAAGCAAACTACCAGCAAAGGAGGAGAAAAAAAACTCCAGAGAAGTTCCTGAGACAGGAAGTCTAGTCCTGCCAAGAATGTAATAAGGGTTAACAGAGGGGCAATTTCTGTAAGCAACACCAGAATGTTTCCTTCCTGCCTTCCTTACAGGATTAGGCCAGTAATTTCTTCTAACAACCGGTTGTCCAAACTGCTTAGAATGTTAACAACCAGTTCTAGAGAATAGGTGCAAACTGGTAGAAACCCACCCCTGTCACTAATTTCCCTTGATGGTTAGTAGTTCAGATTCTTGTTGAAGACTTAAACTTACAATAATTCTTTATACACATTTGAACTGCCTAGATCTCCTGATTTCCCTGGTGCTTGACAAATATTCCCCTAATTTTGGACTCGCTTTCTAATTGAAAATTAAAGGCAACCTCCAAAACGGAAGATGTTTACTAGTTTTATGTTATTGAACTATGGCTACAGCTCTGTGTTGTCTGGTTCATCTTCACATACAATATTAAAGGATGGATCTGGATCATTTAGTGCATAATCTAATGCAACTGGTGGATTACAGATATGGTTTAATGAATTCTATAATACGGATTATAGAAAATTAATTCAAAATGCTGTTTCCAGCATTGTAACACTTCAGCTGTCAATAGGAAAGGATCTGGGTGGACCTGCAGGAGTTCAATGCAGTGTAAATGAGCTGAACTTTCCATATGCAACATATGCCAATGATTTTGTTTTTATAGAGGAATCAGAAGACACAGGATATGCTAGATGTCATAAACAAAAGAAAATCAGACTATGAATAAATGCAAAATAGACCAAGGCCATATCAACTGACAGCACTTGAATTAACTCTAAGAGATGAGCTTATGGAGCAGATGGATTAATCTAAATATTGACTGTAGCTCTTTGATTGCTACATCAATGGTTGTTATTTATATTGATGTTGTTTTACAATGTGGTTGTGCTCAAGTGACTTTTACAACAATGATACCTCTGAAAGAAAGAAAAAAACATAATAATAAATAAAATATGTTCCCCTTAGAAATCTTGGAATCCTGGATTCATTATTATGTTCTAATATAATATAATTAATGTGCAACATTTACCGAAATCAGAGGACAATGGAACGATATCTGCAAAAACTTAACTAGCCACGGATTACCATAGCTCCAGTAGTTATACCCCATTATTATTGGTGGGGTATAACTACTGGAGTTATGACAGTCTCTGTCTGGCAACCTTGTATTCAAGTGATTTTTTTTTTTTTTTGTAAGATTCAGTCTAAGATTTCTTTGATATTTTTGCAGCCCATGGGAAGTGTAATAGTCACTTCCAGCACTACAGTTCAAAAACGTCCACCCTTCTCCTATCCGGTTTTCTCCCAGTCCAAATTTCACAGCCATAAGTCGCAACTGGAAAAATGATTGTGCTAATTAATCTGCATTTGATTGTGAGGCTGATGTCTTTACTCTTCCAGTTGTTATCTCAGCTCTTGTAGGTGTTAAAAAAATACCATTGAGGATTTAGAAAGTCTGTTGAAGCATAGCTCCGTTCTCTTGTTAAAAACATGATGGAATCAGGTATAGTTACTGTCTCTCAAGAGAAAAGGATTTATTAACCTAAAAGTTGTGACACATAATGCATTACAGATTCTGATTGGTTGTTGAAAGGGAATATAAGTTTTCAAATTTATTCATTTTTTAAAAATGTACATGCCACCTAGCCAAGTACAGGATATGCTGTGTAAAAATAATCTATGATTATTCTCTGTAACACGAGTGTTCCCTGTGACATTGAGCGAGACAAGGCGTGCAATTTTCTTACTACAGCATAAGATTGAGATAGAAACTAAGTATTTTTTAGACTTCTCCTTTCATTCATTAGGCAAGACTGTTCCTGTTGTGGTTGTCTCTCAGAACTAAAACCAATAATATTTTATTACTACCTACAAATATTGGATCTTTGGAGTGGAAGTACAAATATGATTAGCAACAAGACAAAAGGGATTTTCTTTCCTGAACTACTATTTCCTTTACTTTGCTATTTTTGATCCTAGATTCTGGCATGAAGCAGTTCTTTAATCCAGAAGCTAGAGATGGATTTTGAAAAAAAGTGTTTTTATATATGCAGTTTTTATAATGATGTCTTCTCTAGTACTTTTCTGAAATGTTACAAGTTTTAAGTGTCCTTTCAAGAAGAGACAGATTCTTAGTGATTGGCTAGTAATATCCCAATTTGCTACAAGAATCTCAGATAGGAGGATTTTCTATCTTTAAACTGGATTAGGTCAAGCATGTATAAATGCTTTGTCCTGATCTATTTGGAGGGAGGAGGCAGGTGATGATCCAAATTAATAAAATTTCCAGATGTGTTGAGAACAATAAATAAGTGATTCAGAAAGATATACAGTACTTTAATATAGGTAACTAGAAAGATGTGTTTTTTATTGGCATTTTTTACTTGAAAATAAAAAATATATATAAAGGAACAAAAGAAAAAAGAAAAAACACAAGCAAAATAGTTAATAGAATTTTATACACATATAATAATTGTGCTGGCTGATGAAATAGCAATAGTATTTAGACTTACATACTGCTTCATAGTGTTTTGTAGTCTTCTCTAAGTGATTTACAGAGTCAGCATATTGCCCCGAACAATCTGGGTCCTCATCTTATCGGCCGTGGAAAGATGGAAGACTGAGTCCACTTTGAGCTGGTGAGGATTGAACCCCTGGCAGTCAGTAGAATTATCCTGCAAAACTACATTCTAACCACTGTGCCACCAAAGCTTTTATTCTCGTCAACTTCCAGCATTGGAGCATTCACAACTTCTGGAGGCAAGTTATTCCACTGATTAATTGTTCTAACTGTCAGAACATTTCTTCTTAGTTCTAGGTTGCTTCTCTCCTTGATTAGTTTCCATCCATTGCTTCTTGTCCTCTCCCAGTACTTTGAATTATAGATTGACTCCCTCTTCTTTGTGCCAAACCCTGAGATACTGGAACCAACAGTGCTATCATGTAACCCCTAGTCCTTCTTTTCATTAAACTAGGCATACCCAATTCCAGCAACTGTTTTTAATGTTTTAGCCTCCAGTCCCCTAATCATCTTTATTGC
This sequence comes from Laticauda colubrina, assembly GCA_015471245.1. Lineage (NCBI taxonomy): Eukaryota > Metazoa > Chordata > Lepidosauria > Squamata > Elapidae > Laticauda > Laticauda colubrina. The sequence continues at coordinate 56,203,591 of BLBF01000002.1, forward strand.
TCTTCTATGCACTCTTTCTAGGTCTCAACATCTTTTTTACATTGTGGTGACCAAAACTGGATCCAGTATTCCAAGTGTGGTCTTATCAAGGCATTATAAAGTGGTATTAACACTGTGATCTTGATTCTATCCCTCTGTTAATTCATCTTAGAACTCTGTTGGCTTTTTTGGCAGCTGCAGCACATTGCTGATTCATATTTATTCCACTAGGACTCCAAGATTCCTGTCACATTTTTGTTGAGCCAGGTAGCACCTATACCAGGGGTGTCAAACGCAAATTCATTGAGGGCCACATCAGGGTTATTTTTGACCTTGGGGTGTGTGTGTGGGTGTTGCCAGTATGATATCACTCGTGTCAGGGAGCCTGTGGTGGTCCTTGTGCTCTGCTAGTGAAAATGGGCTCCCATGGTCTGTTTTCAGCTGCGACGGCTTCCTGCAAGCCTCTACCAGCCAAAACAGAGCTTGGGAGTCAGCCCACAACCCTTGCGAGCTCCATTTTTGGCTGCAACGGCCCCCTGTGAACCTCTGCCAGTGAAAATAGACTAGGAAAGGCTGTGCACATGGGCCAGTCCTTCACTGTTTCCAGGGAGGTTCCACAGTCCAGATCTAACTACCCTGTGGGCCAGATCTAGCCCCCAGGCCTTGAGTTTGACACCCCTGATCTGTACTATACCTGTGCATTTGGTTTTTCTTGCCTAAATGTAAAACCGTACTTTTTTCACCACTGAATTTCATTTTGTTAGATAGCATCCAATGTTCAAGTCTGTCAAGATCCTTCAGTATCTTAAGCCTATCTTCTGGAGTGTTGGCTATTCCTGCTAGCTTGGTGTCACCTGCAAATTTGATGAGTTCCCCATCTATCCCCTCATCCAAATCATTGATGAAGATGTTGAAGAGTAGCGAGAATTTAAAGCATCCTAAATTAGCCTACTGTGAGCTCAGCAAGTAATTAAAATAGGAAAACATTCCTTTTTGGGGAGTTAATTGAGGAATCAGAGAATATATTGAAGAGGTTGAGTTGCAAGTATCTTTATCTTGGCAGCATGATGCTTTTGGAGGAAAGATTCAAAGAGATGTCTCAATTTCTCACATATGAGGGCAACATCATTGGTGAAATGTAAGAATTTTATTTTTGAATAATTTATTTTCAGTTCCTCAGTTTGGCTTCAGTGGAGTCCGCTTTGGGTAAGGAAGACAATATCTACAATTTAAACATAGAAGAGCAGTGTACACACTGGTTTCTAGTTTAGTAAGGAGGGTGAAATTCACATCTGGAATGGGCCTGAACAATTGCATTATAGTACATAAAAGTCAAATAAAGGAGTGGCACAATGCACCCTTGTTTGACACTAGTTTTTTTTTTTGTGGGGTGGGGATTGGCTCTGATAAAGTACTATTAACATCACATTAACCCTGAATGGAAATGTCCTCAAGTAACATTAGAATTAGCTCCAAAAGCTGGCAATCAGCAGAGGAGTCAACTCGTTTTTGCCACAGCTCCTCCTGGGGGATTGAATCAAAAGTCATCTTCAAGTCAATGAAGGGAACATAGAGGATCCCTCTAGGGATTTTAAGAGGTGCAGAATGATGCCATGATCAGAGATTGAGAAGCCTGGCTCAAAGCTGGCTTTTCATGATCAGCCAACCCATCAGTTTTATGTGTAGATGCCTAACAACCATCATGCTGAGCAAGTTAATTGGGTAATAATTGATTGAAAATAATAATTGACTGGATTAGACCCTTTTAAACATTGGAAAAGTCACTGAGCAACTTCATTCTGCAAGTATTTGAATAAATTGGCCAATGTGGGTAAATAAAAAGGTTGGAATAAGGACCCATCATTCTGTATTAAAAAAATAATTTGGAACAATGTCTCTACCAGCTGCCTTGCCTTTTTTGTAAGTTGAGAATTTTGTTCAAGAATTTCCAAAATAGTGACAAGAGCCAGAGGTGGTATTCAGCAGGTTCTGAACATTTCTGGAGAACCGGTAGCGGAAATTTTGAGTTATTCAGAGAACTGGCAAATACTACCTCTGACTGCCCCTGCCCCCATCTATTCTCTGCTTCCCGAGTCCCAGCTGATTGGCTGGGTCTTCTTTTGTTGCACTGTACAGAATGGAGAGGGAAAGCAGAAGGGGTGGGAAGAAATGAGATTTTGCAGTAACCTTTCCCCAGGAGTGGGGAGGGAATGGAGATTTTACAGTATCCTTCCCCTGCCACACCAAGCCACACCAAGCCCACCAAGCCACACCCACAGAACTGGTAGTAAAAATGTTTAAATCCCACCACTGATGGGAAACAATCAGAAAAAGGTTTGTACAATTGTGAGAAAGGAGATGCTAACTTCACAAAAGTAGCTAATGTGGCCTCAGATGTGATTGAAGTTCCATTGTCAAAGGCTGACTAAGTGCTGAATTGGCAACTGAGAACCAAAAGGTGATATAATAGCTGAATCAAATATCTCTATTTTCCACTTCTCTTACTGCAGGGTGAGAAAAAAACCTCTCCAACTTTTTCCATTCTTCTCACCCAGAGGTCTTTGACAGTCTCTCAGAAGTGCAATCTTCAACTCCAGTCTCTTACCACAGTTTCAGCCACTGCTCACTGCCATGGCTACACTGATAATGGTGATGTGGTAGTAAACTTTCAGATATCTGCAATAAATCTCACCAAAGCCATTGCCAGTACAACTCTTTTATAGTCGATAAGCCTATGGCACTCTCTATGGATATGGACTGCTCTTAAATAGTTTATGTGTACAAGCAGAAGAGAGATGAGAAGTCTAAAAGACTAAGATGCAATGTACAAAGTGATATAGGGTGAGGGCAAGGTAAAAGACTAAGATGCAATGTACGAAGTGATATAGGGTGAGGGCAAGGTTGGTTTGTAAGAACAGAAAAGTTTTGGGGTAAATAAGATGTAACTATATTTTTTCTCCCTATCTCATGGGTTTAATCTATTTTTTTTTTAATTTTTCCTACTTCTTTTCTATGCTTTGCATGATATGGCCTACACCAAAAAAATACTGACTGCCAGATATTGTATATATTTTTGTATGTATTTATGGTCTTTATCTTTTCTGTTGCTGGCTTAATGGGCATTGATTTTAACTCCTTATTCTCAATAATGTGAGGCTGATGGCAGTGTAGGCCATAGAGATCATCTTCAAAATGTTTGTTTTAGAAATTGGGGGTTGAAAACAGTGGCTGTGTGAAGATGCCCTTAGAAAATACAAATGGTTGATCTCTGAACCTGGTGCTTGGTTTCATGGTGTGACCATTTAAGTCCTGCTTCCTTTTGGTGACTATTTTTGTGATTGGTCATGTTGAAGACTTAATAATCCAAGGATGCCACAAGTCCAAATATTTGTGGTTTTCTAGCTCCTTTACCTTTCCCCCTCTCCTTTTCTTGAGCAGTCATGAGATAAATATTATTTAGTAGCTTATGTCTTTAAAAATTAAATAACTCTTTGAAAACTTATCTGAGCAAAATGGGAGACAACCAAACAATATCAGGATCCTGTCTTGTTTAATGCACTGCATTATCAATTTCTTCTGGAAAATAGCAGAAGTACTTTCCCTTACATTCAGTCCTGTAGAGAAGATTATACGTCAATCCAAAGTAGAGATGAGTGTGGTTCTCTAGTTGTCTGACTGCTCTAATTATATGTATGTTCATAGGTGTTAAGGTAATTCCCCATTAGGAGAATGAGCACATACAGGGAGACATTTAGAGAGTAGTGTTTAAATAATACACATACAGTACACAGATACACTGTACAGTAAATGTAGGTTTTTACTTCCAGAAAGGTTTAAGCAAAATTCAAAATAAGCAGTCCAAAAGTCATTCACAAGTTAAATCAGTCAGTTTTCATTCATCAAATTTCAGTGTCAAAAACAGTTCAGTAACAGACTCACACTGAATCCAGTAATATCAGTCAATTAGGAAAAATGGAGCAACAGCAATACTTTCCAACAGAAGGAAATAAAGATGCACTCACACTCTCTTCTGAGACTCAGACTAAAGCTAAAACAACCCAGGTTTCTGGTTCCATCTTATGGCCATTTGAAAAATCACACCCAATTGCAGTTTTTGCAATCTCTTAAAGACATAGTATTAAAATGTTTATCCTGGTTTATATATTTCTAACCCAAATACCTATTAGGTGACTTATATTCCGAACAGTAAGTATCCACTATTTGCCCAAACCAGCATGAACTGGCTCATTGCCTTTGTGTGAATGGCAAGAGAAAACACCCATTCCTTTCCTTCTCTCAGGTAGAAACACCTTTCCAGATGGAAGTAAGCACATGATTAATAAGCTATTCAGATTTTCCAACCTGCTGGGAAAGCAGTCTGATGTGCTGTCATCCAATAAAAAATGTTTAAATTTGTCCATATAACATGCTGGAGATGAACTCTACATTTCTTTTGTTAAGCTTGTTGTCTATAAAAAGTGTGATCTATCATACTAGTGGGGGAGGAGATTGTGTTTTCAACTCTTATTTTTAAGTTCCTGCTTTTGGTATTGGGATGGAGCCCACCGGTTAAAAATGCTGGAGTTCCAGCACATCTGGAATGCCAGCTGGGGAAGGCCTGTCTGAATTGTGTGATCACCTTCTTTTCAGCCACAGTGATTTCATGGAGAAAAAGCTAATGAGGCCAGCTAGTCATGCCAGTTGCTGACAAACAGGAGTGAGAGCTGCTGGGGAAACTGATTTTGCATCTTACTTTGAACATGATGAATAGCTTGGGCTGAGTTGTTTATTCTGTTGCATAAGTATATGTAACCTGGGGTGGGATAAAATTATCAAAAGAACAATAAATCTTTCCCTAAAACATTTCAGTCACTTAGCATTTTTAAGAGCTTAGGTATCATTAAATTAGCTAGTAAGACTGCAATGGTGATTGTGGAACTGATGCACATTCAAATCACAATAGCCTAGCCATAGGTTATCCAAATTTACAGTTATTCATATTTACTGAATAAAAAAGAGAAGTGACAGTAGGATAAGTTAAAACGCAATCAGATTCCTGCAGGCCCACTGAAAAAAAATGAATCCCAAATCCATAGGTGGCTAATAACATTTGTTAGGGCACAGCATAATGGGCACAAAATAGCATGCCAACTCTCAAAATTTCCAGAATACTCCATCTGACAAAGTATTGCAAAAGGAGGAGGAGGAGGAGGAGGAGGAGGAGGAGGAGGAGGAGGAGGAGGAGGAGGAAAGAATGAAAGAAAGATGGAGAAGCAACACAGCCCCAAAACTGCTTAAGATATTTCCACCACAATAACTACAGTTCACAATCAATTTCTTTAGGCTGGATGCTCTCCATCCATGGAATCCAATTCTCCAAATTCCCAGCAATAACTATACTGGCTAGAGAATTCTGGGAATTAAAGCCATACTGTATTTTAGTCTGGAAAAATTGATTGTAAATTTTAGTGGTTTGTGTATAATATCAGATTACTTCTAGTATTCAGGGACAGTGTCTGCATCCCCACCCTAGAACGTAACAGCTATCAGTTCCCATTATGTCTCTTATTTAGAAATGATTATTGTAAATATATAATGCAACATTTGTCACTTTTGTGTATAACTATCCAGCTTATTCCATAGCAATTATGTGATTCTGAAGAGAAAGAAAGAGGTCCTTGTTATTTTCCTCTTATTTCCAGCAGAAATATGTTTTGATATTGTGCTTTTATTCATGATTCATACTTGAAAATTACTTATATTATTTTATGAGACTCCTTACCAAAGTGTCTTTAAATGTTTTATAAACTGTATGGCTTAATCTTATGACCCCAAATCCTCTTGGAAACAGTTATTACATTAGCTAATGCATTATAGAAATCTTATCAGAACTAGGCAAACATTTTATATGAGAAGCAACTCTATCAACTGGTGGTTTCCACAAACTTTGCAAAAAGGAAACAATAAAGCCACATTCCTTTTATTCTAATTCAAAGCTTATAAAATTGCAGCTTTGATAGTTGGCATTTTTGGGAGAGAAAAACTTGGCTTTTTGAACAAAACTTTGAGTATTATAATCAGACTAGAATAATTCAACTGGTTCTGTGAAAAGCTTTTATCTGTAGGGATGCTCATAATGAAAACCTCAATAAAGACATCAAGGCTCTATTGGCTGCTTCAATGAACACAATAGGACAGAACAGAGATAAGGAAGGGAGAAATTAAAGGATTTGCAGTGAGAATAAGAATTGGGGAGTTGTATACTGTTTATCATGTAAAATAATTCAAATTGAGGTGGAAAATATGTACTATTATCTGGTGTTCTATTGATTTATGAAGGCACCAGACTACCTCAAGTTGTGGGTCAAAAATGACATCATTTAGACCAATTATACCAGTGTAGTATTTAAAGGTATTAGGATGTGGGTGACCCAGGCTCATTTCTACCTTTAGTCATGGAAGCTTATTGAATAATATTGATATAGTGGAACTTTTTCAGCCCAAATCATCTCATAGTCTTTGTGGGGAAAATTGGAGGAAGGAATGTTTATAGGTATGTATGCTGCCTGGATATAACTTTAACAAATATATACAAATACTAGTACTATCTTTAGATTTGAACAAAATTTGACAAATCAGAAGATAAACATCTATGCCAACAAGAAGTTCCTCCAAAGCTGACAGATTTGAACTGATACACTGTACTTGTAAACCATAGTTACTGAGAGGACAATCCACACTTACCAAGTAAGCTGCTCTTGTATTCCTGCTGGCTTGATTCTAGGCAAGTTTTGTGTCCAGACTGGATGGCCTTTGGTAACAGCTTGCAAGTCCGGGCTGCAGATTATCATGTTTCCCTATTGGAATTCCTCAACTGATGTGCCCTTTCACCTTTCTGTCCCAGGAAAACAACATTCAGTTGCTTTCAGTTCATCCACTATTTTTGCCACATTTATTATCAGTCTCTTTTCTACTGCACTTTATTTTACATTACCACAAACAGTTCAGAAAAGAAGAATAACCAAACCTTGTGTGCTATCATTTATGTTCCCTATCATGGATACTTTCCTGAACTGTTGACAACTTATTGCCAAAATGTATGGGTATGAAATAATCCAAATATGCCCATGGCTCGAGACAAGAGTATATCACATACCTCTCCCCCAAAATTTGAAGATTCTGCTTATTCTACAACTACTATGGTAACTCTTTGGACATTTTGCTATTTCTTAGCAGCAGATTTTTTTTTTAAAGAACCTATGTTGTGTAATGATTTAGATGTTGCTTAGAGACAATATGATGTTATCAAGTCCACTTTCCATCAGTGAAGCTTCTACAAAGGCTTTGGGCCAGTTACTATCTATTGCCTCACTTGTGTCATTTAAAGGAGAAGAACTGGAGGAAGAAAATACTATTTATTCACATCGTCTCCTTTCTTTCGGCCCCGATTAGAGCATGAAACTGCAATTTGATCTTAAGATAAAAGGGTCAGTGAGAACAAACCTAGGAAAATATGGAAATATTAAGATCTCCAGATAGGATTCAAGCAAATGTGGAAAAAGAAAATTGTAGTAATGCCAACATTGGTTGATGTCCTTGGTGTCATACCAAATGATCTGAAAAAGTTTGTGCATACACTACCGTAGGAATGGACAGAATCTGTTTTTGTAATATTACTTGGAATAACATTATGCTATTACTAGACATTGTTTCATAATTTAGCTTTATTTTTTGTTACCTTTCATTGATTTTTTTCAATTGCTCATAATTTGATATGAAGTTCAGTGTATACATCCAGATGATATAGTTATAATTATTTTATCTGTAATCACAATATATACTAAAATATCTTATCCTGTTTCTGAAATAAATGACTTCTCCCTACATTAAGTACAGTTGTTTCCTCACAAGAACCCTGACAATTGTAGTTATTGGTAGATCATGATAAGACTTCCATTAAATAATTGTTGTCGAAATTTAGATTGAAGACAAAAGTATAAGAATAGATTTCCTCTCTGAAGTAAATGAGCAGAAGCCTAACAGCTTTAGTTTCCCTCTCTACCAATATTTACTGTAAGAGAGAGAGAGAGAGAGAGAGGGAGGAAGGGAGGGAGAGAGAGAGGTGATAGGTAGGTAGGTAGATAGATAGGGTTAGCTCTTTTATACTGGAACCGTTATAAATATTACAAAAAATAATCAATGAAAAATGACAAGATCAAGTGGCGTACTATATACTTTTGTGATGATTCCAGAGTATGTGCTGTGAATATTCTTGTAGATTGTTTTGGTCTTTATCCCTAAAGTTTTGGAGCATCTTCAACAGAGTCATTATCATGAAACAGACTTGAAGGTGAATTAATCTGTAGTTTGACATTAACTTTGCCCAAGATATGCTGCAATCTGCACCAGGTGATATTGCCATTATCCACATTATCTCAAAACACTATAGGAATCTTATATAGCTTCTATGTTTAATTATTCAGATAAAGAGATAAATGGCATACTGTGGTGCTTGAATATTATTTTGTCTTAAAGGACTATGCCCACTTGGAACATTTCCTACAATACCCAACTTATTAGCTCATGAATCTCATTGGAAAAGTCACAGTATACACAGTGATGGCAAAACAATTGTTTCCCCATTATTTAGTATTCATTTTTATACAGAATGCCCATGATTAGGTGCCTTGGGACGATCCTATCGCTTTTGTTTATTTCTGTTATAATGAGATATGTTGCGCTTTTTTTGTCTTGAATTTCTTCCTCCTCAAATGCAGATCTCATGAGTTTTACCACTAGTTAGGAATACAAAGACAAGTGATATGCTTGGAACATTTCCCAGGTGCAAAGAGCTCCCTCTTGTAAGTCACATATTTATTTATTTACCAAATTTATATAGTTGCCCATCTCATAAATCTAAGTTGGAATGACATATAATCTCTCTATGCCTCTGTTTCTTAGTTCTATGTTCATTTCAGTTTCAGCTTCTGAAGCAGTAGAGTGCAAGAGGAAGAGATGTATATTTGTATATCTGTATGTATTCACAGCACAAGTAGATATTGTTGGTCACTGGATTTAGTATAATTTCAATTATTCTAATGTTGTACACTCATCCAATTTCCCAATTTTTACTTCTAGTATTTCACCTGCAACATGTGACCATACGTGTGCAGTAATGAATAGGATCTATCTTTCTTTCTACTTCTGAGTAACCACGAACCGTTTGCGGTATGCTTGGAATTCCGTTCTCTCTCATCAAGCACATATAATTAGCAATGGCTGATGTGAGAATACCCCTTCCATCTCTGCATTGCCCACTAGGTGTCACTGTTTTTCCACACCTGTGTGATAGGCATTAGCTCTTTTGGAAAAAGATCTCTGGGTGGGCTTTTCCTAGAGGGGCACATATTTGTTCACCACAATTGTGTTCATTTTCACTTTAGACAAAGAACACTAGGCAGCTGAGCTTGTTTCTTGTTCCCTGAGGAGGAAAAAGCCCTCATCCTATATGGTTCACAAAGAACATTTCAGCCAGACTGCCTCTCTTCCTTTTATTTTTGATCTGTCATTTCATTTGATGCCTACTGTTCGCCAAAAGTTTGGATTGAGATTGTGGATCAGCATTTCCCAACTTAGTACCCTCCAAATGTGTGCGGGTACAACTCCCAAAGGCCACACTGACTAGGAATTATGGGAATTGCAGTCTGAACACAGCTGGAAGGCTTCAGGTTGAGGATAGTTCATGCTTTATTCTGTTAAAATATAGAGGCACCGTGTTTCTATATGCCGACTAGGTGGCATTTGGAGGTTCTATTTCTTAAGATGTTTGTCTCATTTCAGTGCTGAGTCATGAATTCTACTTCTTCAACGATTAGGAAAAAACTTGACACTAAACCATATACGTATATAAACACAATCACACAATTTGCTCACTTAAGTCAGTAAGTTAGGGATTCTTTCTTTCTCTGGTCATCTTTCATCCATCCTCCTTGCCTTATAATCTCATCTGTAACATCACTGGATAGATCTGCAGTTCAGCCATGTGCATGGGTGACAGAGGCGTTTGGCAGTGCCTTAAAAAAAAGTGGCACTGTTCCTTCTGAAAAATCAGGACATTACAACTAAACAGAAAATGATCAAAGGAGAGAAAAGAGGCACATGTTTAAAAGAGGACCTTACCACCTCCCAAAAGCCTTATTTTTATTCTGATGAATGTGCTCACACCTAGGCAAATACTTCATCACTAGTGATTTTCACTTGGCACTAATTAGTGCAAGAAAAAAGAATTAGTGGTAATTTGTACCTTTGTTATCAAATGGAATGAGATTTTTCTACCTCTTGAATGGAGTGACTAAATTATTTCTAAGTTTAAAAAAAAAGCATCTCTGACTGATCAAGTTTTGCTCCCCTTTTAACAGTGCTTGTATAATTACTAATTCTTTCTGTTTGGATACATTTTTGAGTAATAATAAACATTTCAACAGTAATTTCTGTTTATTAAACAATCTTGCTTCTAGCCCCATTGCTGCATCTAATGATAAAAATCACAGGATCACCAAACAAGCAACTAATTTTACTGTTAACTTTCTCTCCAACCTTCTCATTTTCAAAGTAAATAAATCTGTTATTACAGGACTGCTTCCCCTCCTTCCTTCTCCATACACAGAAGGGGAAGAGAGCTATTTTTGAAGCTCCTTCAATCAGAAACCTTGGCTCTTTACAAAAGCCATCCCCACAGGGTATCAGAACTGTGTTTGAAAACATATGTGATAGAAGAAAAAGAATCAAACCATAAAGTGAACTGAGATCACCTTGTAATTGGGCAGAGAGGACTTCCTGCTGTGGTTGGTATTTTTTGTTAAATGCCAGCACTTCTGCATTTCCCATCTTTTGCTGGATGATAGCGTGTACAAAGTCTTTTTGGTAGCTAAGTCAATCTCAGTGACTTGGAAGACCTCCCTGTTTGAAAAAGACCACTTCCTACAGCTGTTTGACTTCTTGATGCTAGAAGGGCAACATTTAAAGGAGGGGGGATACCAAGGAACAAGATTTATTGAACCAAGAATTAACCACATTAAGTAGAAATGTGAGAAGACGTCACATGGATCTGCTTTATTAAATTAAATAGATTATATTCCAACCTTTCTCCAAGGGTTCAAAGAAGTATACATGGTAGTTCATAATCTAGTTTTGTGAGATATTGTAAATTGGGCTTCAGAGATAGTGAATTGTTCAAAGTTATCCTCTAATATAAGAGCATTCTCTAGCTTTTCAATTACTGTTATGTTGTGACAAATCTTTAGTTTTAATGTGGGACAATTTGGCTCTGATAAATTCATTGCACCTTGAGAAATTTCTGTCCAAAAAATAAATATTGCATAAACTGATTTATTAAATAGAGCAAATACTAATTAACAGACAATGTTATTATCGTTTCTCCAAGTGTCATCAAGAAGTTGAATTTAGTCATTAGATACTTTCTTATTTTTTAGGCAGTACGACTAGGTTATCACAGATGGGGTATTTTTCTTGATTGGGCAAAGCAATAGTCAGTTTCTACTGAAGATGCTAGCTTTTTGTTATTTTTGTTTTCTGTAAAACTGAGGATAGCATTGAAGAAAGAAGAGTAAGAAGGGCTTGTGTTCCTGTAATCTATCAGAAGATATAATTGACTTCTGCAATGAATGCTAAAAATGTGACAAAAACCAATAATTTATTCAATGAGGCAATGACTAATTTTGCTAGACTGGCTTTACTGATTATTTAGAATTTTGTGTGTATACTATTAGCCTTTGTGCTAAACCAATTTTGTGTGGTTTTCTATATCTCTTTCCCCAGTATATTCCATTTTATAGAGAGATCTTTGACTTCAATGATTTAATAAGGTAATGTAACTTTTCATTAAAACATTACCATGTGAAAGACTATTGTTGCACAGCTACCTTTCAAGATTGGGTCAAGATTGCATTTCCATGCTTTGAGTAGAAGAATCCAACCTACCTTCGTTTTTATTTTCCTAGACCTGGACAGAAAATTGTGGAATTGTTTGGCACTTCAGTTATCATAAAATGTGTATCCTATTCCCTAATGAAGATTGTCTGACTGAACAATGGATGAAAAAATGTTGTTATTCACTTAATTTAGATCTTATCAGTCTAAAACAATTATCTGCAATAACTATAGATACACTCTGTGAATTGCTAAGGAGAATCCAATCTTGCTCTCTTCCTGCCCATCAGACCTTCCAAGCTCCACTATCTCTGCTCTCTGGGAAAAAACTGCTACCTCCTGTGACTTCTACATTCTACCAGAGAAGTAGACTCCAAAACCAAGGCAGAAGAGAAAGACTTGATCTTTACTCAAATAATTGGAAATTATAGACCTATCAGTGAAGCATTTTAAAATTCCCCTGAACATTAGATCCTATGGGCCAATATAATAAGATAGTGTCCTTAACACATGAATTCTGAACCCTGTCTTTCATCTAGGACTCAGTTTGTATGTTTGTGATTGTCTTCATTTCATCTCTGATTGCAATTATTTTCATATGGATTGAGGGATTAATAGCTTCTGCCAATCAGGATGTTTTCTGTACAATCCTATGGTTCCTAATTCCTTTTCAAGAATTGGTTTTGTAATTCTAGTGATGGATCTTAATTATTTGTCTATTCAAACAATGCATGAAATGTACTATGATTTGTGCAGTGCCCCTAAAGCATATTGCACCCTTTCATATTTTGTATTACAAATCCCATTCGCTCCAGCCGATGTGAGCAATGTCATGGGTTCTGAGAATTGAAATCCGAAGCACTTGGAGTAAAGCAGGTTGTCTATGTTAGAGAAATTCATCGGGTGAAACCAGTGCAGCTGTTCCACCATTGGCAATATGCACTTCTGGCCTAGTTAGCAACCCTTGCAGACATATTTTGATTTCATTGCAGGTTCCAAATTAATGAATTTAATCTGAGAGCTCTACTACTTCAGCTGTGATCCAAAAAAGGTGTGCAGAGTATCATCATATCAAATGTAGCTCAAATAACCAGCCAGGAAAATAGAAAAAACTCACAAAGCAGTGACAAATTTTGAAAAGCAAAAGAAAAGAAAAACTTTGTACCTGTAACTCAGCAAGAAAGGAAGCCAACTTGAACCATGTGTAGGAATCTTCTTCCAAGTTCTAGGGTGGTCAAAAAAATAATAAAAAAAATAAACAAATAGCCTTGGGTTGGGTTTGAGTTAGGGCTAATTTGGTCTTTCCATAAGGCAGGACATGAAGTAAGGCAGAACTGGCAGATATTAAAACTTCAGGGTGGTCGAAATGGGAATAAAGGCATCCTCTGAAATGTCTCAGGCCATTTTAAGCTTTCCAGGTTAAATGCTATGAATGGAATAGAAAACAGAGAATCAGTCAAGGCAGTTCTGTTAAGGTAGGTGTCTTGCGTACATGGCTAGATCCTCAATCTTCCCAAAACAAGGACACTGTCCCATGTAAACAAACCACATTCATGAACACTTTTATTTGGAATGTATTAAAATACTTAATACTAAACACAGCTTTTCTCAGTGTGGCAATCTCCAGATGTATGAGAACTATAAAACCCTGAAGTTGCTTGCAGGTTCCTGTGAGTTGTAATTCTATCAAAGCTGCTGGGTTATATTTTGTAATTGGCTTCCCACATCACCTGAACTTGGTCATTGGTTTGCTGTATATGTGTAGTGTACACAGCATATATATATATGTCTATATCTATGGCTTAGCATTCTATAACATGGAAAATTGTAGTTTATTCAGCTAGCATTATTTTTTACAAAAGTATACAAACTAAGCATATGTGAACATGTTAGTTGGTGAACATTCATTTTGTCTGGTGAGCTGGCAGGCATTTGCTTTCCCTGATGTAAGAACTACAGTCAGTCATATGTAATGCTGATAATTCTCATGAAATAATGACAGGTTTCTTTCTGGTAGTCTTTATCTAAGTGTAGTACCAAAACTTGGTGATCAAACTTTCTTTTGTGCTGGTATATTCTACTTGAAGGCACAAACAGTGAAGTTACTGAAATTACCATTTCAGAATTTACGCAGTGCACTGAATCATAAAATATAATTAAACAGGCTCAGTCCACACAATATGTTGACCCACAAATAGCAACAAAGTTTAAAGCTAACCCAAGCGTAGCACTGCATGCCCTTGCAGTCCCAAAATCTTTAACTGAGTTGATGAAATATATTGGGTGAACTGAGCCATTTGCTCTCTGAACTCTCTGCATTGTTTAAATTTTTTTGTGCAAGTAAGCAGCTGCGGACAGGGCAAAACAAAAACAATGCAAGCAACATCCAAGCAGCACTTTGATATGCTTCAATTACTGCAGTACAGTTCATGGAAGGATTGACTCAGATGCTAAATGCTGGATCTGCGTCTGCAGCCAAGGATAGAAACAAAGCCATTTTGAATAGGCCCACATAGTTTACAATGACTTCAGGGCTGCGTGTTGCCATCCACCTCGGTTACAGCGATGTCGCGTGCTGACTCTTTTTCTATTGAGAACAGAAAGCTGCAGAGGGAAGGTGAGCAAGGACGCTGAGGGGGAGCCCAGATCTGTAGGTTGCATATCGGTGAACATAATGAATAGTTAGCAGACTGGGCTTGAAGGCCAAAACCTGACAGGCTGACAGGCACTGATTGCCATTTCCATAAAGGGCGCGATGGAAGTGTGAGTGATTGAGAGATTGATTGATTTGTTTTGCTGAGTCTCCTTTGTGGCCTCCTGGGTAAATTTCTGGCCACACCTCTCTGCCTCAAAGCACTTGCTCTGCCTGCTGTTGCTTTTTCCTTCTTCTTCTTCTTTTATTTGTGGGTAATGAAAATTTGTTATAAGCCTTCCCTTTCATCTGTACATGGCAGGCTGTCACACAGAAAACAAGCCATTCTGGAACCTTGCTTCTTTCCAAATTGCTAAATATTTTCCTTCAAATGGCTTCCCTAATGGACCAATATAATAAGAGCGGCATGCTCTCTGCCCACGCTGAAGATGCCAGAGCATTTGTCCAGTGCATATGTATGCTCGGCACAATAAACTCGTTGACTTGACTGGCCGACACTGCAGCCTGCTGCCCATCAAAATCCGGACGGGCCATTCTGCATGCAAGGCAGGGAGGCTCTGATTTGCTCCTGCCTGTCCTAGGGGGAAAACAGATTTGTTCAATGAGAAGAATTGGGCAGCATCTTTGTTTCCATTCCATAAGGTGGGACCTGATGGCAGTTGCAGGAGGGTTGCGCTAAGCACAAAATAAGCCAGGCGAGGGGTGAGAGAGCTGGGCTTACTAATGGCTTGGCCTGCCCGGCCAGATTTTTATTGACTCCAGTTGCTGCTTTTCGGAGGGGCAGGCACCAGTGCTCCCCATGGCCAGCCGATCCGTGTGCTATATGTTAAACTGTTGCTGACCCACTGCTTTATGAGCCTAAGTGGTTATGCAGGAACAGAAGTGAATAGGTTGTGTGCGATAAGAAAATAATTTGCCAAAAACTGCGACAATAAAGAGGGCCTGATGGGAACTCTTATGGCATGAATAGCCTGGAGCAGCTGCAGATCTCTCTCTGCCTTCACAATTATTTTCATTTTTATAACAGCTAAAAACGAAATATTGTCCAGAAGCTTTCATAAATGAAGCATTTCCATTGATTTTTTTTAGTGAATGTAAAGAAGGAAGGAAGGAAGGAAGGAAGGAAGGAAGGAAGGAAGGAAGGAGGGAGGGAGGGAGGGAGGGAGGGAGGGAGGGAAGGGAGAAACTTATTTTTAGGATTAAAAATTGATCCTTTGCCATACCAAAGCGATAAAAATTAAGCTTTTTTTACAGGCTTTATTCTGAAATTATTTAAAGTCAGATCACTACCTGAGAATTACAGCTGCACCTGATGTATGCCTGGACTGACTAGTTCAGTTCTCATGATCAATGGAGATGCTCTTTAAATGCCTTGAATACTATTGGATCACTTTGGAATAAGTAGAAATTATAATTTCAGAAGGTTTTTTTTCTTATCTTCCTTGGCATGCCAAGTAAAGTTAAAACAAAATTCCTATGAAACTCTTTTTGAAAAGTAATTTTATTAAATATTACAATTAAAAAGTTAAATACAAACTAAAAATAAATAAATCAAATAGAAAGTGCAGAAATGAAGAAAATGGAAAAGGAAGAAGGCAAGAATATAGTAAAGAAAAATAAAAGATATGTAAAAAAATGACTTTTCCTTTGTCACAAGTGTGAACAATTTAGTGATTTCATTTTCTTTTAAAATGCAACAAATGACATCTTCTTCCCATACCTTATATACAGATAAAGCCATAAATCCTTATTGTTCAACCCTGAATAGCAAAAGTCTGTTAAGGTTACTACAGATAGCAACATATCTTTTTTAACCTTGATCAGATAAACCACCATTATATTCCCTCCTTTAACTTTAATATTAAATAATTTGATCTTTAATGTCTTCAAATAATGTACTAGACTTTCATTGTTTTTCATTTTTATTTTGTCTCTTTTCATTCAATTCTTCAAAGCTTTAACAAGTTTCTTTTGTAAATCCAATATAGGAAAATTATCCAGATCATTTTCTTGGTTTGTTATTTATATATCCCTTTTAATTATTAAGTTATCAGCTGGTTTCTTTTGTATGTCTGGCATAGCATCTTTTTCCATACCATTCTTGTAGCCTGTCATTTTTAAATCCACTTTCAGATCTTGTTTGGTAAAACTTGTTCCTTTTTCATAACATCTTTCAAACACAGTTTAACTACTAAGGCAGAAAATTCTTAAAATTAGTTTCTGAGTCCATTGTTGAAAAATATCCTTCAATATGTCCAATATTAAAATACTTTGCTTCATTCTGTACTAGTAAATCAAATATAAATGTTTTTCTCCTTTAATTGTAATATTTAGTTCATTCTGGTTCCCTCCTTCAAAATCTTGTCCTACCATTTTTTAAAAAGAGAATTCAAAACAAAAACATTTTCCTTTGTGAAAGATTATTTATAATTAATCGCAAAAACTTATTTCAAACCCATCTGGTCCCTTAGTCTTTTGGTAACATTCCAAAGTCAATGTTATAACTATACTTTTGCTATTTATTCTGATTTTTTCCCCCCAAAATTCCTTTTTTTAAAACTAAGGTTTGAAGGAAACTCACCTGGTGCTGTAAAACCTGTCAATCCAAAAGTTCCTAATATCAGAAAAGCAGTTAACAAGCAATTTGCAAAATTGATTAAAAAAGGAAATATGTGGACCCAGTGTCCTTTTAAAGGTACATACTGTGATTTGAGCAACATAGTTATTCTCTCATCTCCCAGAGTTCTAAAATCTGGACTGAAAGGATTAAAGGATTAAAGTAAAAATCCCTGATTTTTACAAAATTAAAGATGCCATCCTTGCAATTTATTCTTTAAAGAATATACATATGAACCTTGCTTAATGATGACTCACTCAGTGATTGCTTAAAGTCACAATAGCACTCAGCGAGGAGACGTATGATTGGTCCTCATAACTGAAGCTGTTGCAGCATCCCCACAGTCAGGAAATCACAATTTGGACACTTGGCAACCTGATCACAGTTACAACAGTTGCAGTGTGCCTTGTCATGAGATTTCCATTTGTGACCTTCACTGCCAGTTTCTGATAAGCAAAGTCAATAAGGAAGCTGAGAGATCTCAAATGGCAATCATGTGAATTGTATTTTACAATGGCAACTGGAATTGCCACAGTTAGTGTTGTAAGTTAGTGCAGTCATGTTTACATTGTACTTTATGACTGTGTTGCTTAGCGGCAGGGTCCCAACTACTGTCCTTATGTAAGAACTACAGTACCTGTACTATTATTAATATATGCATCATTACATTAACATTCAATTTAGTACTTTGATTAATTTATTATTTGTTTCCTTAATAGACTATATGCAGCTGGATGTAAACAGACCTTTTTTATGTATGTTCATGAAATAAAAACTCCCTTTTTATAACCCTGTAATCCCTTAAATCAGGATAGAGTCAGGGAGATTGGATGGAGCTGAGCATTTATTGACTGGATAACACATGGAGTTTGCAGCAGTTATTTTTTCTCTGTGCCCTAGGAGAGAAATATCTGCTGCTCTCAACCTTTCAGTGGGAGGTAAGTGTCATCACTATTAGGCTACTACAGCACTATATGTTCATGAAGTACAATAGCTTAATTGTAGAATGTAGCACTATTTGCCCAATTCTTCCTAAGAGCCATGGTAGCATAGTGGTTAGAATGCAGTATTACAGGATAATTTTGCCAACAGTTTGATTTTTACTGGCTCAAGGTTGACTCAGTCTTCCATCTTTCTGAAGTCAGTAAAATGAGGGCCCAAATTGTTGGGGGAAATATGTTGAATCCGTAAAGAGGGCTGCAAAGTACTGTGAAAAGGTATAGAAGTCTATATGCTATTGCTATTATGAAAAAGGATGCCATGAACGAAATATCTGAATAGACACAGTAACTTATAGCATACTTTGCAGTCAGACATGGCTGAAGAAGTTGAATCAAAAGTCCTGGAATTAAAAATGAGAGAGTGGAGAAAACAAGGTAGGAGGTCATTCAGAAACTGAACAGAAGAGCATGCAGAAAATCAGCAAAGAATCCTGAGAGATTGGAAAAGAATGTAAAAAAGAGTAGCAAAGATGGTGAAGGGCTTGGAGGCTAGATCCAATGAATTAAAGGAACTTGTATGCAAAACGTAGTCACTGAACTGGTAGTAACACCAATTCAATCCCACCACTGGAGTCAATGGTTACATTACCATGGATTGGTTCCCGGCATGGTACTTCTAAATTTCTAGCGGAATAAAATAAGTAAAATGATGGTGCTTTCTGAACTTTGTTGCTTTGTTTCATTACCCAAACTAGGTAACAGCATCAGTGCTTGTAAGAAGTGGGATTTGCTTTCAGTTTTGTTCTGACCAAGGCTTCCTGAGACTGTAATTAAGCACACGCTTAGTTAAAACAATTCTTGTTTTATTTCAATGCTGGGAATTATGTTCATTCCCAGCTGTAATGAGTCCCAAACAGTCCCTTTGAGAAAAGCACCCGCCTTTCTTTCCTTTGAATTGCTGCCAACAACTAGAGTGCCAAATGAATAAAAAACAAAACAAAACAACCAACTGAAGTACAAAGTCTACACAGAGCTTCAAGGATTAATTTGAACAGAACAAAGGAACTTTGCTTCTTACAAAGGTTTCTTCACCTTTGCCTGTCCTTTATACCTTATGGGAGGGCCAATCACCTCCAAGCCTTACTCCCAAGTCACCTCTTTTGTCTCAGATGCTCTTGCCTTCTAGCAGCTCTGCACACATGTGCACTGTGAACAGGCTCCCCCTGTTCCTCTGCCTTGCTGCTGCCAGACTCTGGAGACTCTGGAGGCTCTGGAGTCAGCACACCACTTCCAGATGGTCCTGGCCCACCTCTGAATCAGATGCAGGACCCTCATCTGAGTCCTCCCAGACTGGTCACCGTTCTTCCCCACTGTCCGATTCCGCTGCCGTCTGCACAGGCTGCCGGCGAACCACAAGTTTATATTATGATAAACAAAATAACATGGTCTCCTATCCTGATACCCAAACAAAACAAAAGTGCTGGGCACTTATGCTAGATATATGCTCGGCAGAATAGGCAGATTTTATATGTTCCGTCCGGAAAAACGCGAGGTAGACCGGGTTCCAACAACAAAGTCTTTATTTCAAGTACAGTTGCAAAATGGAACATTGGCTCAAACTGCGACAGCCCTTTTATACTTTTCTGTCTGCCGGCTTGTAGCCAATGACACTCATTTGATATTGCCGCCTTTTTGCGGCTTTGGGGATTGGTTCTTTTTGAACCTATCCCCATTTGTTTTTAGTAACCAATCAGAATGAGTTATTTGGAGTCTACTATTTTTATACAGAACACCCCTCCCCTCTTAGTTCAGTCCTACGTGGTGACATAGTCGCGCAGGTAGGTGGGGCTTCTCTTGACTCGACTGGACTTGCGTGGTTCATTATCATTGGAGACTTCGACCGGTTCGGATGGGGTTGCTGTGTCTTCAGTCCTTCTCCATGGAACCGTCTGGAAGGGTGAGTCAGCCATTTTACTGCCCCCTGAGTTTCTTAGGCCGGCGGTTTTGCCGCTCCCGTTTCCTCTGGGCAGGTCGAGCTGGCCTGGCTGGCCCCTTCGGATGGACTCTTCTTGCAACTTTCTTCAAACAGTGAGTCTTTTATTTGCTCTTTTTGACTGTTATTGTTTTTGGAGTTTAATTTAAACGGTTCTTTTTTGATTTCTCGCATTTCCCCCCCTCTTTGGTTTGAATTTCGTCGTGTTTTTCTATGTGTGGTTGTGTGTTTGCATTTCGTTCTATGTTTCGGGAGCGAAGCTGGTCTATGTGCCGCTTCCATTCCCTGCCATCGTCTACCGTTAGTCGGTAGGATTTGGGGCCTGTTATTTGTGTAATTTGTCCGGGTATCCATAATGGGTCCCCGGTAAAATTTTTAGCATAAACTAAGTCACCTATTGCAAAGGTCCTGCATCGGGTGGAGGAGTCGGGGGGGGGGGGTTCTGGTGTGAAATTTGGGTGCAATCTGTCTAGATGCGACCTTAGTTTCTTTCCCATCAGTAATTCTGCTGGGGTTTTGTTGGTTGTAGTACTGGGTATGATATGTTGGAGAGTGAGTAATCTATTTATTATAGTTTGGACATCCCCAGTGTCCATTTTTTCTAAGCTCTCCTTGGTAAACCTGACCATTCTCTCTGCCCTACCATTTGCAGCCGGGTGGGCCGGCGTGGTTAGGGCATGTCTTATACCTAGGGAGGCTAGGTATTGCTTGAATTGGAGACTGGTTAATTGTGGCCCGTTGTCGGACACTAGGACGTCTGGTAGGCCATGGGTTGCAAAGAGTTTGTCAAGTTTTTTTATGACGGTTTCTGTTGTCGTAGATGGCATAATTTTTACTTCCAGCCAATTAGAGTATGCATCCACGACAATCAGAAACGTATGCTCCTTGGTAGGACCTGAAAAATTGATGTGGATTCGTGACCAGGGGCCTCTTGGGGTTTCCCAGTCTCTTATGGGTGCTTTTGGCGGGGATGGCCTGATTTTTTGGCATTTATTGCACGAGTTTACCCAGTATTTGATGTCCCTATCTATACCCGGCCACCAGACATAACTTCTGGCAAGGCTTTTCATTTTAACTATTCCCGGGTGGCCTTCGTGAAGCATACCCAGTACCCTGGTTTATAATTTGTTAGGAATAATTACCCGATCACCCCACAATAAACAACCTTTTTGGATTGAAAGTTCAGTTTGTCTGGTCCAGAAAGTTTTAAAGTTCTCAGTTTTTTGGTTCTCCGGACAGCCTTTACCTACCCAGTTAAGTACGCGGGCAGTCAATGGGTCTTTTGAGGTGGCTCTGGCGACATCATTCGCAGATATGGGTAGATCGGGGCAAGTCTCTATTTGCAATGCTGTCATCGTTGGTGCCGGGTCTTCCTCTGTTGATGGCAATGGTGCTCTGCTCAAAGTGTCTGCATGGGAAATTTGTTTCCCTGGGCGATGTGTCAGAGTATAGGAATAGGCGGCTAGGAACTCTGACCATCTAGTCATTCGTGGGGACAGAATATTCGGTGTGGACTTGTTTCCCACCAAAATTCCTAGTAGCGGTTTGTGGTCTGTTACGATTTGAAAAGTTCTTCCATATAGGTACTCTTGGAAGCATTTTACTCTGGCGACAATTGTTAGAGCTTCTCTGTCCAACTGCCTGTAATTACGCTCGGTTTTGGACAGGGTCTTTGAATAGTATGCGATGGGTGCCTCTCTCCCATCAGGCAATTGGTGGCTCAGGATGGCACCGACTCCGAATGGCAAGGCATCGCAGGTCACCGTCAATGGCAGTGTGTTGCTAAACTGGATAAGAATGGTGTTTGATGTTAATAAGTCTTTTATTCCTTGGAAAGCTATTTTTTCTTTAAACCCCCCATGTCCAAATTGTTTTCTTGTCCAGTAATCGATGCAATGGTTCCGCTATTATGGCTTTTTGGGGTAAGAACACATTATAAAAGTTTATCAGTCCCAAAAATGCCTGCAGCTCAGTTTTATTCTTTGGTTCTGGTGCGTCTTTTATAGCTCTTACTTTTTTTTCGGTGGGATGTATGCCCTCTCCATCAATTAAATATCCTAAAAACTCGACGCAATCAGTCATTAGGCAGCACTTTTCTTTCTTTACTTTAAGGCCAGATTTTCTGAATTTAGTTAGGACCTCTTTGAGTTTTTTTTTTAAGCTGTGTTGCATCTTTGGCTGAGATTAGGACGTCATCAAAGTATGGCACAACCCCTTTTATGCCATTTAACAGGCGTTCCATGAGGCTCTGGAAAACACCTGAGGCTACGCTTATTCCAAATTGGAGTCTGTTACATTTGAATGCCCCTTTGTGAGTCACTATTGTTTGTGCTTCCGCCGTTAAGGGGTCTACTGGGAGCTGTTGGTACGCCTGTGCCAGGTCTAGTTTGGCGAAAACTTTTCCTCCCCCAAGAGAGTGCAGTAGGTGTTGCACAACTGGCACCGGGTACGCGCTGTGTTGCAGCGCGTGGTTCAGGGTAGCCTTGTAGTCGCCACAGATTCGAACCAACCCGTCTGGCTTAATTGGTGTCACAATTGGTGTTTCCCATCTAGCGTGGTCGACCGGTTCTAAAACCCCTTGATCTATTAATTTATCTAGTTGTTCCTCTATTTTTTTCTTTTAACGCAAAAGGAACCCGTCTGGCCTTTAGTCTTTTAAGGGTTATCTGTGGGTCTAGATTAAACGAAATGGGGGTTCCCCGATACCTGCCTAGGGAGCCGTCGAAGACATCCTGGAATTCTTGGATCAGGTCTTCTTCCCAGTCAGTTGCGGCCACCCGGTCTACTCCGGTCATTCTGATGCCCAATGGTGCGAACCATTCGATATCCAGGAGGCTTGGTCGATCTCGGTCGACTATCGTTAATGGTAGTACTGCGACATGTTGCCTGTAAGCGATTCGAAAATGTCCCAGGCCGATTACAGGAATTCGGTTTCCCTGATAATCTTTGAGGGTTAATTTTTGTCTCTGGAGTTCCTTAATTTTGATGTCTGGAATTAGTTTTTTGAGGGTGTCCCATGACACCATGGATAGGAACGATCCAGAATCAACTTCCATCTCGCAGGGGCTGTCTTCTATTTTTACAACTATTTTTACTTTCTTCCCGCTTTCCGTCTGAGCGCTTCCGATAGTGAAAGTTTGGTATGCTTTCTCCCGGTTAGTGGCTTGCCTGTTTCGCTGCCACTTTCTCTCAGAGAGTCTTGGCTCAGGCTTTGCTGGGGAGTCGTTTCATCTCTTTGGGCTATAATTCTTTTTGTTTCTGCAGACTTTCTCGATATGTCCCCTCTTCTTGCATTCTCTGCAAATGGCATCGAGGAATCTGCAATCGGCTTGGGGATGGCTTCCCCCGCAGCCAGCACATTCCCGCCGATTTCTATTTTCACGCCCTTTCTTGTTGGCGTATAGGCGGTGGATTTTGTCGTCTTCCTCCCCGGATTCTGACATTTCCTCGATGTCATCGTAATGAGTGGTTGTGGGAGGTTGTTTTTTTCCTCTGGCCGGGCTTTTTTCATCGTTGCTTGCATTCATTTGTTTCATCTTATCTGCCGATTTTTTGGCGGCTTCAGCAGCCGAGGCTTCTGCAATAGCTTTGGCTACTGGTATGTTGGGTTTGTTCAGTAGCTTGCTCTGTATGGTTGAGTCTCTTAACCCCAATATCACTCGATCCCGCATGGCTTCATCTAAGTTAAGAAACTCGCACGTTCCCCCTATTTGGCGTAGTGCGGCTACAAAATCAGCGATGGTTTCGCCTTCTTTCTGGTCTCTCCAATAAAACTCATGCCGCTTTATTAGGTTTGACACCACTGGTGCATAGTGGGCCTTTAATGTTCTTTGGAGCTCGGTCCACGTCAATTGTTTGACATCTCGGGGCTTTGCCAAAGCCTTGGCCATTTTAAAAATCACGGGCCCACAGTGTGTCAAGAAGACAGCTCTTTTTCGCTGGTCTGAGATTTCCTCCATCTCATTGCTCTCTAGGTACATCTGGACACGGTCTACGTAAGATTCCCAATCTTCTTCATTGGGGTTGAAGGGTGCGGACGGTGCATTGTTTCCGGCCATTGCTCTTTGTCTGGCTTGTCTGTCACCGCGTGCTCAGTCTCGCGTTTAGGACGATCCCACCCTCGTCGCCAGTGTTCTGTCCAGAAAAACATGAGGTAGACCGGGTTTCAACAACAAAGTCTTTATTTCAAGTACAGTTGCAAAACGGAACATTGGCTCAAACCGCGACAGCCCTTTTATACTTTTCTGTCTGCTGGCTTGTAGCCAATGACACTCATTTGATATTGCTGCCTTTTTGCAGCTTTGGGGATTGGTTCCTTTTGAACCTATCCCCTTTAGTTTTTAGTGACCAATCAGAATGAGTTATTTGGAGTCTACTATTTTTATACAGAACATTATAATTTTATTATCCATCCTCACAGACACAGAAAATATAAGTCGGTATATTGTAGGCTTTTCTCAACAGCCCCTTAGCAACATAAAACCACTGAAAAAGAAATGGTAGAACTGCAGACAACTGGAGTAATCTAAGGCAACTGGAGTGATTGTAGATGGTAATGGTACTTTAATAGTACATGGTTTTCCCTGATGGACCTGCTTCTTAACCCTGAATTGCACTGAGAGAAGGACATATTTCTTGTGGGCTATAGGGAATAGGTCAGTTTCTCATGCCTCGCATGCTAGAGACGCTAGAAGACTTACATGTAGACTGGTCCATTTTTACATGGTTCCTAACAAAAGGATACTGGTAGAAAGATATATAATGTGGAGTGTTTCAATTTAATATACAACGCTTAATCTTTAGAAAGCCTCTATAATCTTCCAGAGACAAAATGTGGTACTCCAGGGTATGCTTTGCTATCATGTATTAGATAATATAGCATTTTTTATTCCAAATAATTGGTGAATGCTAAATTATTATCAAGATGAAGAAGGGCCAAATTGGCCTCAATCAGGTAGTCTTTGTGGGATATTGGATGGCCAAGCAACTTCTGAGAGCCAATGTACAGACTAACCAAGAACTGCCTGTCCTAAGAAAAAAAGATAGGTGCAATAATTATTTGGGAGAGCTGATTACTTATAAGACCTTTGCACCCAATTATTGTTCTACAGCAGCACAACTGAAAGCAAAACTCCAATATGGTGGTGTGATCCCAGGAGTGCAAGATTATATTTGATAAACTAAAAACAATCTATATTTCAAGCTCCAGATTTGGCAAACCATACGTGCTAATTTCTATGCCTTAGAAAGAGGCATTGGGGCAGTGTTTAATGACATCTATGGCCTACAAAGAAAATTTACACAAAATTTTCTATCAGTGGCATTTGGCCCCAGCAAGATTGGCCAAGATATATCCTAACACAAGTGCAAAATGTTGGAAATGTGGACAAAAAGATGGTACCTTCTATCATACGTGGTGACTATATCCTGAGATCAGGAAATATTGGGTTAAAATAAAGAACTAGTTACAAGAGATCATCAAACAACCAACTGAACTCAAACCAGAATTTTTTCTATTAGGAATAATTCCAGGCCAATATCCTAAAAAGATTAAGTACATTATACTCCATATCCTGACAGCATCCAGAATAGCTTTTGCACAATTATGCTAATATTCCTTTAGAAGATCTAGTTATACAAAAATAATGGATTGCGCTGAAACGGATAAGCTCGCATTGGAAATGAAAGATAAAAAGAATTCTGATTATTATGCAATATGGGATAATTGGTATGAGTGGTTAGAGAATAGATATGAAGATTAGGAAGAACTGAAGATTGTAAATAAAACAAGTGACTTTAAGAATGTATCAATGTAGAAGTGTATATAATAAGATATATAAGATATAACACTGTAATTGATATAAATAAGATTTGTATTGCAATAAAAACAATTTTTTAAAAAGTGGCATTGGGGCAGTGTTAATGCAAATATACAGACTAGATTCCAGATTTTCTGCCATTTCTAAGTAAGAAACAATTGGAGAGGGAGTCCCATTGGATTGTGATGGAAAAAGTATGTCATGCCATTGCATACACTGTTGAGAAGCTTCATCACTTCATGCAGAAGTCTGATGTGAAATCAGAAAAGAGTGTGTAGCACTGAAATGACCAAAGGAAGGCCAGAGCAGAAATTTGTGCACTTGAATCTCAACCTGAGGGAACATACATTGAATAGATTAAAGAGTAGTTGGACACAATTGTGAATGTGTTATACAGAGATTCATTTGAGGAAGGAAATGGACCATGGATGACTGGGGGCAGAGGAAGATGCAGTAATGGAGGGATACTACTTATGTCACATTTACTTATGTCATATTTATGTGCTACCTGTTTCCATAGGCTATAAATAAAGTTTCAAGCTTTAGCATGGTTGTCTAATTCATAGATACTTCTGGAAACCATGGTGATAATAGAAAAGCACAGTCTTCTTCTTCTTCTTCTTCTTCTTCTTCTTCTTCTTCTTCTTCTTCTTC
>BLBF01000002.1:56231683-56294255 GCA_015471245.1 Laticauda colubrina
ATGCTATGCTATGCTATGCTATGCTATGCTATGCTATGCTATGCTATGCTATTGTATTCTATAATAGTTTATGGATTATTGTGAAGAAACAATATTTATTGAAATAAAAACTTCCACATGTCATGGAATTGATAGTAGGCTACATCAGGACAAATCTAGACATACATTTGATACAATGGGTATAGGTATTTCAGATGTGGGTATGATAAACAGGTAGAGATTGGTAAAAATGAATGGGAATTGAATTAATGTAGTTGAATATTTTTTAACTGATTTAAAAAGCCACCTACACAGCACATGACTCAAATACAAAAGTGAATGATATGAACAGAAGACGTATGTTGAAGACTGAATACAAATATGTGAGTGAATGGGTTAAGATAAAGCAGAAGGCAAGAAAAAGTGTTTAGAGGGAACTGCTGACATCTTGAAAAGTGGTTTGCTGAAGGGTTTAAAAAACAAAAGGCAGTGCATGAAGCAATGCATGAACAACGTGGGAGGAAGGATGGCTTTCAAAAATGCAAATGTATAGGCAGGTAAAGTGAATGGTTTGGTGTCAACTAAATTTAGCTGTATTTATTTCTCTTTTTTCTTCTTTTTTACCTCAGATCCTTTGGCTTTTTTCTTGTTCTTACCTGCACTTGTCATAACATTTTTTGCCACAAAAAAGAACAGCATGATGAGTATGTATATATGTGTGGGAAAAAATGAAGAAATAACTTAGGCTCCTTAAGTCGATAGGCAGCACATTTTAATTATTCATTCATGTATTTATTATGAGACTTCTATGCTGGCTATCTTGTTAAGGAGACCCAGTTATTGGGTTGGATACAGATGTGACTATGCTTAGCTGCCAAAAACTAAGTCTCCCTCTCAAAGTTTCTCAGTGTTCTTTCCAAGGGCCTGGAGCCTATGAGGGCTCCGAATGGGAGAAAATAGCCTAAAGTTGAATTCAAGTAAGATAGTACTCATGGCTTGAACAGGAAGTAGACACTGAGGCCTAATTACCTAATGCAGGAAGACTTGCCTACATTGAGTCAAATTCTCATTGCCGTCTGATTAGACTATTGCAATATGCTTTACACTGGATTGTTGATAATAATTACATTGAAACTATGATTGGTCCTAGAAAAGGAGAATAATTGTCACTCTGGGTTGACATGAGGGGTCCTTGTGCTCTCTGAGCTTGTTTATTTTCTTGCTGTCATTTCATTATCCAAACCAGGTAATGTCATCAGATTAGCACTGATGATGTTTACCTAGTTTGGGTAATGAAACATCTGCAAGAAAACAACCAAGTTTAGAGAGCACTAAGAACCCCTACAATTGGTCCAGAATATGATGGCCTGTGTTCCCTTTCTGGCTCTTGGAATTGAGAGCACATAAGCCCCAATTTTCAGCCTCCACACTGGTTGACAATTAGCTTCCAGGTACAATTTAATTTGCTAGTTTTGATGTATGAAATTCTTTACAGCTTGGCACTTGGGTATCTTCAGAATCACCTAGTCCAACTAGCATTCACAAATGCTATTTGGAAAGAATGTACTTTGTTAGAAGCATCTTAAAATGTGGATGTGTTCCCAGGTATGGGAATTGTAGTATTACTTAAGCTGTGATATGGTTATTATTTGTCTAGACTGATTTGCTTTTCTTGTCTGTTATACTATTGCATTGTTTTTAAAGGTGAGATGCCTGGAACGGCTAAATAAATCAAAATAAAATAAATATATTTCCAAGAGGTTTCAAAGGCTGAAGCTAAAAGCTGCTTTTCATACTCTGGGACAACTGCTCAATGGAAATCAAACTAAGCCACTTCTTGTAGTTGTTTTTTCAAAATTTCAAAAGACTATTTTTTGGGGGAGGGCTTTCTCTTGGCTTATATATGGCTGCTTCCAAGGGTGGACTTCAATTTTTAGCAAGGAGTTCTCTGCCCTAATGACTAGCTGGATGGGCATGTGAGTGAGTGAGTGTGGCCAAGTCAACATCACTTTTTTCCCCTAATTACCTAAAAAAAGGATATAGACCAAAAATTGTTTATTATTTTGTGCATTTAATACTTAAATAAAAGATTGGGTGAAACCAGGCTTAATAGCAGTGACTGTGAGAGGGATCTTGGAATCTTAGTGAAGTTTTTGGTGAGTTAGGTGATTCTTATTTGGGAATTAATTTCCTTGGAGGTTAGTGGCTATGCTATCTGATTTTCTTAATGGCTCCCCCTGACAAGCGCTCAGAGGATTGTTTATCTAGCTTACAACACTTTTATGAGGTGTGAAATGCTATTGGCTGAACACCCAGAAGTTCAATTAAACCTATTAAGAGCTCTCCCTTGCTGCTTGTCTTTCTGAGGTTATTGGGGGCTTTCCAAGCCCTGCAGAATCTTAGCTAGGGGCTCTCCTGAGTCCCTGAGAGCCCCCAGCAGCCCACCCCTGGCTGCTTCGACAGTGGTCTTTATCCCACAGCCGAATGGGATATAAATTTTATGTATCCCAAATATAAAATTGAGTGCAATTTTATTAGGTCTACCATTAGTGTTTAAATGGTTCACATGCATACATGGAAGTTCAAATCCTATTTTAGGAGCTTCTCCTTACTAATGACATTGCAATTCAGTTCAAAGAGAACATGATCATGAAAAGTCACATAACTGTCATATTGTTTTAAATATATTTATTTCATTAGAGTAACAAATAAAAATATAACATAGCTCAATAATTTTGAACATATTGCCCAAAAGTTCAAATGCTAGCAGACCACACATACCAGTTACCCAATCTTTGTTGTACAGTTGATCCTCAGATTTTGTTCAATCATTCTTTTTTCTAACCTTCATGCAGAAAAATACCAACAGTTTTTGGTAATAGTTTCTAAATGCTAGGAATATAGCCAAGTGGAACATATTGTACATAATGAGCAATGAGTCCCAAATCAAAGCTGAAATAGTGGACAAGTCCAGACCATCACATGGCTTCTGAACTATACTTCTAACAGTAAAGCAATTGCATCTAACCTTCATTAAATATTCTATGAAGTTATCAGTATACATGAAATGGAATGCAATGTTTTATAAACTTTGTTCTAAAAAAATAATTAATTAATTTCACAGTCTTTCTACCATCCACTAACTCGCATAAACAGAGCACACAAGCTCATTATTGAAAGTTTTCCTAAACATTTAACATCAATTTTATAAACTTCTATAATCTATATACAGTATATAAAAGTGAAATACCACTCATGCATCATCATAAAATCTCCACAACTGTAAAGCCTACAAACTTAAAATTTGGGATGCAGGTTCCTCTTGCCTTCTAGGTGTTCACTAAGAAAGGATTTTTCAAAATGACCATCAGAGCATGAGTATTTCATACATTATTATTAACACGCTCTGATGCTAAGAAGTTCTACTCCCCCTCCCCACCTGCAAAACACAACACAAGTTTCAGTTTCAGTTTTAGTTTCACAGCAGCAAGCAGCTTTAGTACAGAACAGTTGACCTAAGCCATGCCCAGGCTCCTTACTGTCTCCTTGTTCACACAGCAAATACTGCTTCAGTTTCCAAACCAGATGATGAATACTGATGGATGCTGGTAGGCAGAGGCAGATTTTTTTTTTCTCCTTATTTTCCTCCTCAAAAACTAAAGTCCCTGTCACACTGCCCAATGGATGCAAAACGTTTGTAAAAAGGACACAGCGGATGAGCAAAATGTTCCATCCGTTGTTATCCACTCCCAAAAGGGGCGAAAATTTGCATAACCAGAGCGGATAACACGGAAAGGAACGGACGGGGGGAGGACGCAGAGCGGATGGAAAATGGATGCAGAGCGGAAGCCTAGCGGATGGGAGCGGATGGCACATCCGCTAGGCTTCCGGGGGACCTCAGCAAAGCAGACGCGGAACGGAAAGAGCGGATGCCGAGCGGATGAAGCGGATGCACAGCAGATGCACAGCGGATGAAGCAGATGCAGAGCGGAAGCCTAGCAGATGCGTAGCAGAAGCCTAGTGGATGCCTTGCGTTCAATGCGCATGCAGGGGGGATGTATTGCGTCAGCCCTGCGGATATAAAGGGAAGCAGCTCGGAAGCAGGTCACCATTCAGAGGAAAGACCTGCATCCAGACACATCGAGTGCCTTGCCAGCCTGCCCTGCCTGCATGCCTTGCTGCCTGCCTTGCTGCCTGCCATCCTGCAAGCCTTCCTGCCAGCCTTCCTGCCAGCCTGCCTGCCAGCCTGCCTGCCAGCCTGCCTGCCAGCCTTGCTGCCTGCCTGCCTGCCAGACTCCTGCCAGACTCCCTGCCAGCCAGCAACCCCACAACCATGGGGAAGAAAAGGAAGCCTCAGCCATCTGCTGCCAGCCCTGGCAAGAGGGACAGGGCCACCCTCCCACCCCCTGGCCCTCACTCTGCTTCTGCTGGGGCTTCTGTAGCACGGGCTCACTCTTCTGCGGCTGGGGCTTCTGCTGCTTCTGCTTCTGGAGGAGCTGATGATGATGCTTATGGTGGTGGTGCTTCTGCTCATGCTTACTCTGCTGATGCTGCTTCTGGTGGTGGTGCTTCTGCTGGTGCTTATTCTGCTGATGCTGCTTCTGGCGGTGGTGCTTCTGCTCATGCTTACTCTGCTGATGCTGCTTCTGGCGGTGTGCTTCTGCTGGTGCGTACTCTGCTGATGCTGCTCCTGGTGGTGGTGCTTCTGCTCGTGCTTACTCTGCTGAAGCTGCTCCTCGTCCTGCTGGACTTGCTCGTCCTGCTCGTGCTCCTGGTCTTGCTTGTCCTGCTTGTGCTCCTGGACTTGCTCGTCCTGCTCGTCCTGCTCGTGCTCCTGGTCCTGCTGGGGCTCCTGGTGCTTACTCTGCTGCTGCTGATCCTGGTCCTGCTGGTGCGGCTGCTGCTGTTGCTGCTGCTGCTGCTGATGATGATGATCCTGCTGGTGCTGGTGCTGCTGCTGCTGATGATGATTATGATCCTGCTGCTGCTGCTGCTGCTGCTGCTGCTGATGATGATGATGATCCTGCTGTTGCTGCTGCTGCTGGTGGTGTGGAGGAGCAGCCCCTACAACTTCGAAGTCCCTCTGATGAGGGCCCATATGGCCCTACCAGAGGGAGGAAGAGGCAGACACCTGATAGGGAGAGGAGGCAATACTCCATTGAGGAGGAACATGAGGATGAGATGCTGGAGTGGCTGAGAGAGAATGACTATCTGTGGTGGAAGGGACACCGGCTCTACAGGGACACCAAAAGGAAGCAGGCTGCTTGGAGAGAGAAGGCGGAGAGTCTGGGCTACACATCAGATGTGCTCTTCGGCTGGTGGAAGCACATGCACACCTGGTACGGGAAGCTGCACCTCAAGAAATCTGGCCAGACCACGGTTAAGCTGACGGACAGAGAGACCTACGTCATGGCCAGGTGCAGCTTCCTGCCACCGAGGAGCAGCAGCAGCCCCTCTCACGACCCTCTCTCTCCGGCAGCCTGTTGAGAGCCAGTCCTCTTCCAGCTGAGAGTCAGCTCCTGTCTCCAGGCAGGTTTCTGTGGAGCATCCCATGGCGAAGAACCCGCGGACAGCTGTTTTAACTGTGGTGGAGCGTGTGGAGGACTCCCTGGTGCAGTGGGAGAAAGGAGACGGCACATCCACCACAGCCCTACCTGCATCCACCCCCAGCTCCGCCTCCACAGAAAGGCAGAGAGCCAGACAGGAGGGGCAGAGCCACACTGTCCTGCTGGAGATCAGGGACACCATCCGGAGCACCATAGATCTCCTCTCTCAGTTGGTACACACTGACTCCTCATCCTCCAACCGCAAGCCCTTCCTCACCTATGTGAAACAGACCCTCACGGACATGGTGGAACCCCAGTACCAGGTGGTGAAGGACTGGATCACCGAGCTGCTTCACAACCCTCCAGACCCAGAGAAACCTGCTCCCACCCAGTCCAGGTCTGCTTCTCCACCACAGGTGATGTCCCTCCCTTTCCAAGGCTTTCCACAGGCCCTCACCTACCAGGGCTACGGATACCAGGAGGTCCAGAAGAACAGGCAGCAGCCCTTCCTAGTCCAGCCAAAGAGTCATCGGATGCCACCGTTGCCACCGGTTCTACTGATGCCACCGATGCCACCCACGACACTGATGCCACCGACACCACCGATGCCACCGACGACACTGATGCCACCCACGCCAGTCCTCACCCAGCTGCAGACCAGATAGCCCCACTACACTGCTCCTTCCTCCACCCCACAGCCAAGCCTGGCCTCAGTACATCTGTCATCGATATTGGGGATGACACCCCATCTCATGGAGCAAGGGGCTCTCAACATCACGGGGCTGAGCCAGCTGTCTGAGAGCTTCCTCAACACACCGTTCCCTGTTGTCCTCTCAGGGCCAGGCACCCCAGTGGCACTTCAGACCAGCACTCCAGCACCAGCCACCTCCACAGCACCTGGACCCTTCACCCCTGAGACTGGGCACACCTCTGAGTGACCAAGAAGAGTGCCAGAGACTGGGTGGCTACCTGTAGACTTTATTTGGACACTTGCCTTGGGTCATTTTTCTTTTACAGCTTGTTATTAATAAAATTTATCTTTGCTTCACATACTTGCTTCATTTATTTTTGTAAATAAAGTCTTGGTGGAAACTTTTAGAAATGGTTTAAGCCTTTGCATGCTTGTGGGATGGTAAGGATAGCAGTGGGGTGGGCAGGGATACCTTTGGCATGGGTAATAGCTGTGGGGTGGGCAGGGATACCTTTGGGATGGGTAATAGCTAGGGGATGGGCAGGGATACCTTTGGGATGTGTTAAGATAGCTGTGGGATGGGTTGAGATAGCTGTGGGGATAGATAAACCTCCAGTGCAAGCATAGTGGGACTGTATGGTCCACCCTCCCAGGTGCCACACCTATGGCCCTTCATTATCAAGACTAATGTCAGCATTGATCCACACATTTGAACATAAACACAACTCTTTATTAAATGCCCTGTTCATTGTAGGCCCACCCAACATACATGGCCCAATCTCATCAGTGTGATGAGACAAGCTGAAGGAAGCATCCATTAAGCATTACCATCCTATCTTGCCACTCCACTGCTCCAGCTGGGGAGTTGCACCAGTGTTTCAGGAGGTTGCGCTGCTTCTTCCCTTCACGTGAGGCTCTGTTGGGGCCTTGCACATCCTCAGTGTCTATCAGGTTTTGCCTTTGCCTCCATTCCCCAGGCTCCATGTCCCCATTGCCTTGTTGGAGGTCCACGAGCCTGTTCTGCAAGACTGGGTATCGGGTGCGCATGAGATTGTGCAGGATGCAGCAAGCTTCCACGATCCTCCTCACGGTCTGTGGGCGATGCTGCATGGTGGTGAGAAGTACCTGTAACCTGTTGGCCAGGATGCCAAAGGCGTTCTCCACCACCTGCCTTGCCCTGGACAGCCTGTAGTTGAAGATCCTCTCTTCACGGGTGAGGAGTCTGGAAGTGTAGGGCTTCATGAGGTAGGTTCTGAGGGAGAAGGCGTCATCCCCCATGATGAAGTAGGGCACATCTTGCGTGTCATTGGGCAGGGGGTCTGGATCTGGGAAGCCCATGATGAGGTTGCATTCCAGCCCCTCCTTGAGGTCACTGATGTTGTATACCTGGGCATCTGAACATGAGCCGTTGCCTGAAGCATCGATGTACATGAACTTGTAGTCAGCATCGACCATGGCAAAGAGGACGATGCTGAAGAAGCCCTTGTAGTTGAAATAAGTGGAACCCAACTTGGCTGGTGCTTTGCAGGCCACGTGCTTCCCATCTATGGCTCCAAAGGTGTGAGGGAAGTTCCACCTCTGATACCACTGCTCTGCAACTTTCTTCCAACCTTCTTCAGTGGAGGGGTACTGGAGGAGCTCCTCCATGTATTCTTCAATGATGGCTTGCACCACTTCTCTGACCACAATGCTGATGGTGTTGTGTGGCACCCTCCAGCCGTACTGCATGCTCCTGTAGGTGGTCCCAGAGGCCAGGTGGTGCAGAGTGAGTGCCACCTTGAGCCCAGGGTCAAGGCTGGGCCAGAAGTTGGTGTTTGCCTTGGTCAACCTGGGTGTCAGCCGCTGCACAACTTCATCAAACATGGCTGGCGGAATCCTCATGAAGTTCTGGAATGCATGAGGGCCTTCGTTCCTCAGCTCCATCATCAGTTTGTTGTACAGTCCATACTCTGTTCTTCTCCCGATCCATCTTCGGACCCAGACGCTTCTTGGCTGCCTCCTTTTCTTCCCATAGTAGAGTTCACAGAGCCTGTAGATGGCTTCACACTTTTGCAGAATGATGGTGGCTACCAAAAGGAGTTTGTTACGATCCATGGTGGACATGACTGGATGCTGTGGAAGAGGAAGAGTCAGATGAAGGCTGCAGAGGTCTGCACAGCTGGGCTGCTGGTCTGAAAGTGAGTTGCTCCCCCTTTTTATAGGCAATATAGGTTTTCCACTATGTGTCCCTTTGCATCCTCTAGGCATCCTCTAGACATCCTTAATATCTGAGATAGTTCCCCTCTGCAAACATTTTTTCCGTTTTAAATGCTTTCTTTGCGAGCTACATCCACTTTCATCCTTTCTACGTCCGTGCTACTAACGCTGTGTGTCCGTTCCGCATCCGTTCCATTTCCTCCCTGCGTCTGAGCAGATTTGAGTTGCGCGGATGTGGAACGGATGCCTAGCGGATATAGCGGATACGTAACGGATGCAGAACAGATGTCTCCCATATGCCTAGCAGATGCAGAACGGACGCGTTGGATACATTTTCAGCTCAAAAGTTTTGAGCAGCTCAAAACCCTCTGAGCGGATGAAATGTCAATAGACGGATGCTGGACGGATAGAGAGGAAGCAAAATGGAAGCATTGAGTACAGAACGGAAGCATCACATTAACCAACGGATGGCAAGTGTTTTTCTCCGTTTTACATCTCCTTTCCATCCGTTGGTGCAGTGTGACAGGGGCTTAAGCCCGATCACATAGTTTCATAGTGAAGCACGGCTATCCAGCTAGTTTCTTATAACAGTAGTTCTGCCAACTTAGGAATGTCAGTTGATTCCTTCAAAGCTTCCAACAACTATACAACTTCAGAAGCAATAATTCATCAAGCTCCTCAGTCTAAGCAAAAAATATTTGAGTTAAATAATCTTCTAATATATAAGTAAATCAAACTCTTTAAAATCTACAGAAGTTTTTAGCAGCTCCATTAAAACATCATCCAAGAAAAGAAACAAATGGGTTATCAAACAATCCAGAGTTGTCATTGGAAAAACAAAATACCCAGGTTCATTTTTGGGCAGATTATATGAAGACCTAGCTCTTTAGAGATGACAGTAAGCAGCAATGGTTAGAGAATTAGAGTTAAAGAAAGGGAAAAAGAAGATAAATAGCAGCAAAGTGGATGGATTCAACTAGACATCAAAATCATGGTAATGCAGATTTTTGCTTCATGTGGTTTAAATATATTAGTTATGCAGAGTCAAGACATAATAAAAGTCTACTATCCCATTTGAAGTTGCTAGATAATTTGATTAAATAAGGTTATCTGTATTTTCATTGTATGTTTTCTTCACTGTATCAAATAAACATAAAAATATAAAAAATATTACTGGTAGCATAAACTAAATTTAAAAAAATACAAAATTAAGAACATTTTAGAGATAGAGAGGTTTAGACATGAATGTTTTGCAAAAAAACTGATGATGTATTCTTGGAAAGAATTATGTGTAGCAGACTCAAAAAGTTAAGATACCAAATTTTAGCCTTTGAACTGACTTATTATTGGAAGAGAAACAAGAGTGCATAATAAGATTCAGTCCCATCTAGTTCAATATGTTTTAAAAAATATTGATAGTGGTCTTTTTACAACTAGCATGTATGTGTGAGGGGAACCTTTACCTTAAAATTATAGAAAAATAGCTAATATTGTGGTATTGTAATTTTTTGCTTAAATATATTTTTGTTTGGTAATTTTTAATTTAATAATATAGTTTTCTTTTTAATAATATGGCTTCTTTCTTAATAGTTCAGGATGAAATTATAAGTTTGATTTCCAATTGTTATAATTTGTACCTAAACGTTCAATGGAAATTATTAAAAAACAAGAATCTTAGCTAAAGCATCCCCAAGAACTATTGATCAGGCTCTGCTGATCAAAAAGCATAGATAATTATCTTTATCATTAGGCAAAGCAAATATCAAAAAAGCAATTGAAAACCATGTGACTTAATTTTTCTGTGACAAAATTTGGTCTGCTGTACTATATAAATTGCATCCAGACCCAACCCCGTGCTACATTTCTGCTAATATCAATTATATAAAATTTGGAAAGCTTGAAATAGAGATTTTTGAATGAATATCAAGGAGAAATCAGTGCTTTTAACAGACTATAAGAGGAAAAATAATGAAAATATTGTTCAATATTTATCTTAGAAAATATATTAATAATATAAATAATACATTTTATGACAATAATTTTCTCTTATCTTTCCTTCTTTTGTTGTTATTCCTTCTTTGTCTTTCATAAATATCAGTTGTGACTGATTGCAAACCTTGTATTTTAGACACTAGCACAAAAATGATCTGCAAGATCTTTTCTCTTTCTTAGTTTTAGGAGAGGAGGAGGGACCCGCTGTATAATAAGACCAATGAAATTGGCTAGTTTGCAACCAAAGTAAGCTCTGATTTCTTAAACACTTTCTAATCTTGGGGACCCAAATGCACATTTTAGAATTTGAACTTTGAACTGACCCATTTTTCTTCAACAGCCTTTGAATCCTTTTAACGACTCAACTTAGCAAGCAGATTTGAGCTTCATCTCGACAGAATCCAAATCCACTTGTTTAAGAGGAAAATTTTTCTGTTTATGCTGCAGGCTAAACAAGTAAGTTTACCTAGGGTCTCTTGTTAAAATGAGCCATCTGTGGCAGCTGTGGTAATTATACGAAGCCCACTGTACTTTTCAAGCAGAGCTCTTAAGTTTGCCTTGAAACTTTGAAAAACAAGATGAACAACTGTCAAGAGGCACGGCAATATCAAGATGTTGCCTTGTTATTTTTAAAAACCCATTCTGTGCATTATATGTCATTTAGAAATTCAGTTAGGATTATTGTATATGCAAAGAAAGCAAGCAACATGAAAGCATTCCTATGGCTAGCAGAAATCCATGGGCTGGCAAAACATTCAATTTATGCCAGTGGGCAAGTTACCTGTATTCACAGCTGTCTGGGCAATTTAGGTGCAACATTCAAATATTATAATTTGAAGGCATTTCCATAATATGTTTCCAAATTTCTTTTAGTAACATATTAATATTCATAATTAATTTTATCATGATCATCCCTTCTTAGCATAATTAGTAACAGTGTTTATAGACAGCAGCAGGCTATAAATGACCAACTTTCCAGAGCTGTGAAACTCCCTCACACAATTTTGCTTGGAGGTAAGCATTATTAAAACTCTGTCTGTATGTGCCTCTGTGTTTCCCCACTCATCCATTGTAAAGCTTAAAATACTTGGGGGTCAGTTACAAACATATGCCTTGTGTTTTCCCTGGATATTGCTCTGGCACCTTAATTTAAGAATTCATTTTTATTTTGGAAAAAGCAGCTGAACTAAATGCTCCAAAAACCTATTGGGGACAGGAATGATGGCATGGAGGAATACAATCAAGAAGAAATATTTTTATTTCTCCTTCACTGACTGAATTAAAGAGAGCTATGTGGCCTCCAATAATTAAATTAAAAGTAGCTGCTCTAAGATAGGAGCCAACTCAAGCCAGGGTTTACTAAATCTGTGGGATCATTCCTCATAATTTACAATAAGTACTTTCTCTTCTTTTGTATTTAACTTCCATTTTCAAAGCCAGAGTCTTTTTTAAAGCATCTTTTGTTGGACAACGAATATGATTTAATTATTAAAGATAGGCCAGGGGAGGCCAAGATTGAATTGCTCCCTTAGGAGATGAAGTTTTGTAGTTAATTTTGGCCTACTTCTTATTTTAACCCAGGAGGATCTAGTTTTGGCTACTTTAAGGCTTGCAGACTTCAACTCCCAGAATTCAGAAGTCAGATCTACTGAGTAGGAATTCTGGATGCTGAAGTATTTAAGTCAAGGTTGAATACCCC
Organism: Laticauda colubrina; assembly: GCA_015471245.1. Lineage (NCBI taxonomy): Eukaryota > Metazoa > Chordata > Lepidosauria > Squamata > Elapidae > Laticauda > Laticauda colubrina. Next base: position 56,243,787 of record BLBF01000002.1, read on the forward strand.
TGTTGTAACCTATCACACAGAATTAGTATAATGTGGATAACTGAGAAAGGGAATGCTATGTATGTGCTCTTTTCAGGTGGCATATAGATCCAACGGACAAAGAAAGAACTAAATGCTGTCCTTTGATAAAGTTTTAAGCAGCACAACTGAACATATGTAGAGCAGAGCTTTAGTTGCTTTATTTTTGTGGAATTTATGAGGGGCACATCCTCAAAGAAAATAGAGCAGCTGTGTAACTCAGCTCCTTTAGGGTGATGATTTCTAGCCTGGGATCTAAAGCTGGCCAACTGGAAATAACATCTTTACTCAGACCAGCTGCCAGAAGTCTTGCCTCCTATCCTAGAAAGGACTACCTGGACACAGCCTTGATTGTACTACTGTATAATCTTTTGTACTTGGAGATCTCTTGCTGTTTCATTTGATTCCAGGAGTTGTTAGACCTTGCATTGGCTTCATTGCCTTGCTGGTTGTTGTTCAAGTGTGAGGAAAACTTCGCAATTCCTATTAGCAATTAGGAATTACAAGAAGTCCTTTGAGGAAGACATTACTTCTTCTGATATCTTTTGAGAACATGTTCTTATTGTGAATTTTGACATCAGCTGTTGAATGGCCAAATAGAGATGTGATGCTCAAGCAAAATTACACTAAAGTATTCAACCACTTGTCATCATTTAAGTCCTTTAAAATCTGTTTTTCAGTATGTTTTGGTTATAGGTTCCTACATAATATCAGCTGGAATTACATTAAACCAAAGTTTGTACAGTTTCACATCAATTAAAGTTATATGAAAGAGAGCCGATATGCTTAATATGTTGGATTAGAACTGGATAGACTTAAAATCAAGCCCATCTTCAGAAATGAAAGCCCAAAACTACTCCTAAAACTAAAATCTTATGGTATTTCTGGACAACTGCATAACTGGATAAAAGCATTCCTGTTAAACAGACAAAAAATGGTCAAAATTGGGAGTGTCCTATCAAATTCTGTACCTGTCAATAATGGTGTTCCCCAAGGCAGTGTTCTCGGACCAAATCTCTTCATACTCTCCATAAATAACCTCTGTGATCATATTAAGAGCAACTGCGTTCTCTTCATTGATGATGTAAAGCTGTTTAATACCACAGACAATACTGCTACCCTTCAAAAAGATCCCGACTATGTATCAGAATGGTCAAACAAATGGCAACTTCAAATCTCAACAAATAAATCCTCTGTCTTACATATTGGCAAAAAAAATCAGAAAATAAAATACAAGCTGAATAGTCAAGACTTGCTGATAGTCCAAGTTCTGTAAAGGACCTTGGAATACTCATCTCTAATGATCTAAGTGCTAGAGCCCACTGTAACTACATAGCCAAAAAGGCATTAAGAGTTGTTAACCTAATCCTACATAGCTTTTTCTCTGGTAATATCACACTACCAACTCAAGCATACAAAACATTTGCTAGACCAATACTCAAATACAGCTGATCAGTCTGGAACCCATATTACGTATCTGATATTAGCACAGTTGAGAAAGACCAGAAATATTTCACAAGAAGAGTTCTGCACTCCTCTACTCGTTGTAGAATATCTTATGCCACCATACTTGAAATTCTAGACCTAGAAAACCTTGAATTACGCCGTCTTCGGTCTGATCTAAGTATGGTCTATAAAATCATACATTGCAATGACTTACCTGTCAAAGAATACTTCAGCTTCAACTGTAACAACACAAGAGCACACAATAGATACAAACTCAAGGTTAACTGTACCAAACTTGATTGCAGGAAATACGACTTCAGAAACATGGTGGTCAATGTCTGGAATACTCTACCTGACTCTGTGGTTTCTTCCCCAAACCCCAAAAACTTTAACCTTAGACTGACTACTGTTGACCTTATCCCTTTCCGAAGAGGTCTGTAGGGGGTGTGCATAAGTGCACCAACGTGCCTACCGTCTCTGTCCTATTGTTTCTTTTATTTTTCTTATATGTACCCATTTCATGTATTCATAACTATGTTTGTACTTATACCGATTATCTTGCAAGTGATTGACAAATCAAAATAAAATAAATAAATAAATAAAATGAGTGAAGTTGAGTCAGTCATTACCTCTCAGTGGAGGATATTTGTGATGACTTTTAGTTGTGAAAATAAGCTTTCAGAAGTACTGTGTACACTAACTTTCTCCTAGAGGAAAAGACTACATAAATTTAATAAATAAATAAAATAAAAATTTAGATGCTGCAGAATAGCCTGTGTAAAGTAGATGTTTTTAACTTTGTGGCCATTGCTGTCTTTTGTTTATGCATGTCAAAATCATGTGTTTTTAAATTTAAATGATTGAATGAGAATTCTCCATTGCTCATGAGTTTAAAAGTTTAGTTGTGAGAAAAATAACATCTACATTTGCTCGGTTCTGAAGGGGGAAAAACCTAGGAATAAGGAGAAACTTTCTGACAGTGAGAACAATCAACCCGTGGAACAGCTTGCCCTCAGAAGTTGTGGGAATGCCATCACTTGAGACTTTCAAGAAGAGATTGGACTGCCATTTGTCAGAAATGGTGTAGGGTCTCCTGCTTGGGCGGGGGGTTGGACTAGATGAGGTCCCTTCCAACTCTGATGATCTGTTAAATCTGTTAAAACCTTGTTTTGCCATTTCTCTAGCAGAGTTAGACCATATGTTGATTTAGCCCAATATTCCTGAGAAGAGGAACAGGAAAAAGAGAAAAAGAACAGGAAGAAGTAGAGAAGAAAGAATGCAGTATCTCGGCTCCAAAAAGATTTCTTGTTCCTAATTAGCATTCTTATTCTTAAAATGAAATCAAGCTTATAATGAAGGTAAATAAGCTCCTCAAGCTCCTTAAGACTGAAAATCTTTAATTTTTGTGGCAATGTTACAAAAGAAGTTTGGCATTGTGGCTTTCTGTATTTTTGTTTTTATTTTTTTTCCCTTTTCTCAGCCTAGCTAGTTTATCTCCAAAGCATGTCAGGTGGGAAAAGCTACTGTTATGTTTTATCAACTTCACAACTGAGGAGTCTGTAGACTTGGAATTAATATATTCCTTAAAGACTGTGGCAATTTTAGCACAAATCATCAAGAAGCTCAGCAGTAAGGATTTTAAGAAATATACCAGATCTGGATATGCCCCTCTTCTCTTTTATTGGAGGGAATGCTGAAGGAAATTATTATACCCCATTTAAGCAGAAACAACTTCTGTCCGATGCAAAACCTGGATATTTTATTTATTTATTTATTTGATTTGTTAATCGCTTACAAGATAATGGGTATAAGTATAAACATAGTTATGAACACATGAAATGGGTACATATAAGAAAAATAAAGAAACAATAGGACAGGGATGGTAGGCATTATCTGCATGCAGATAACGTAGCAAGATAATAAAGTATAATTTACCTCAATGCAAAAATGGATATTTATGTTTTATCCAATTGCTTACATGCTCTGCATTTTTGATCAAGGTATTGCATCCTATATACTTCTAGAGAATTTCTTAATTGATTCCAGATCTCTGTTAGACCATAACTTTATGAACATCCATAATTGTAGTCAAAGCATTTTGAAATTCTCCAGAGGGTTAGAGGCACAGAATGGATCAGCTTTTCAGAGGCTGACTGAAGATTTTTAAAATTGCAATATTGGATTAATACATTTTTAAAAATATTTTTTCTTCCCCATAAAAGCCTTAAAGCTGAAAGAGGGGAAAGGAAATAATTAGCTATGCGGCACTTAATAATTCAGAAAAAGGTATTTTGGAGTATATGAGACCATATATTATGCCAGTCTGCAACTGTTTAAAGCAGCTGAGTATTTTCCCAGACTTTGACTATGATTCTGTGCTATTCTTGTACTTTATGCAAAACCTGAATAACTGCAAGTCATTTTTATAAATAACTCAAGGTGACAAACATACCTAATGTAAGCTGCCTTGCCATGTGCGAATAGGCAGCAATATAAATTTTCTAATAATAAATAAAAAATTATTTCTTCCTCCTACTTCCTTACAAAAAAATAACAAGAACAAACCTGTTAGGTGGATAAGACTGAGAGAGAGTGACTGAGTGAAAGTCATCAAGCCAGCGTTCATGTTTAAAGTGGGACTAGAACTCCCAGTCTCTTGGTTTTTAGCTTCATGTCTTCACACTAGATCAAACTGGTTTAAATATTAAATATATTTAGTATCTATCTTCAGCAGTCCACACTGAACCATATAATTTATCCTATCTTGATAGCTGCTTTTTCAGAAGAGCTGTATAATAGGAATTATCATATCACAGTGACATGTATGAAGTAACTCCTTTTAAATTAATAATTATGTGATGGCTTTCAACTGCCCAATTTGGTCACACGTTACAATTTGCTCATGTTGTAAAGTACCAATTAAAACCAAACATCACACAGACTTCTACTTGTGTGGTAGAACTTCTCACTTACACCTGAAACTGACATATGCACTTATTTTGACAAATTTAAAAAGCAAATATGTAGAAAGAAACAAACAAAATGTTATGATATTTATGTCGTAACTTACCAAGCACATCTAAATTATATTAAAGTAACCAAAATATCTTTACAATCCTCAAGGCATGTCTCAACTTTTGAATACCTCTAATATTTGGAAATTCAAAGATGACATACTCTAAAATTGTCCTGGTAGATGCTTTGGATAGGAAAGGAACAAATAGCAGAACCATATCATTAGATTGTATCTTCTAATTTTTTTTAGAACTAACCTAATTTAATTGTAATTTATTTGAAAAATAGTGTTGTGTCTATTTCTATTGATCTCAGGAATTCAACTCATCTGAAGCATTCCTTAATTGCTAATAATTTCTAATAAACTAATGTGGAGGAATGAATATTTTGTTCTATTGTTGGAAGACACTAGGTAGAATAAAATGAGTATCATAATTAGGTATTTCTTTCTCCCTAAGTTTATTTCAGATCCACATACAAAGAAAAAAACATCATATGAGAATTAAAAATGGAGTTACTTCCAAGAATCTCTGTTTAGGACGAGTGGACCTAATTTACATATGTATTTTTTGCATGTCTATTCAGAATAAGCCCTATGGAATGTAATAATAGGACTTTCCTTGGATATCTATTGGCAGTCTGTCCTATTAAGCACAGTACTTTCTAAAATGCCTTGAGTATGTGTAACGCATCAATTTAAATCTGATATAAAATCAGTAAAATCACCCATCTGAACTGGAGTCAGTGTCAAAACAGGAAATTAGCAAGCAAGTGGCACAAATTCAGTGCCTTTTCTGTGGTTTTGGAAATTTTAGTGGCAATATATATCACTGCAGGTTTACTTTCATGTATTGAGAATACTGCTGAATACTGTGATGTGTTTTCCGAATTTGACAAGAGTAAAAAGCCCCTGTCCCACTGCACCAATGGATGCAAAGAGGATGTAAAACATTAAAAAACGTTGGAAAACGCTATGCATCCATCGTGTACTCATTGTATAGGTGTTTCATACGCTCTATCCTTTGAGCATCTGTCCACTGAAATTTCATCCACTCAAGAAGTTTTGAGCTGCACAAAACTTTGTGAACAGATGAATTTTCCTCTCTGTACAATGTAAATCCGTGACATACGAGTAACAAACATTCTATGTCCGTTTATCATCCGTTAAACGTCTGCTGTATCCTCTCTGCATCCTCTGGGCATCCCCTCAACTCACATCTGCTGCAGCTGAAAATGGAAAGAGGGAGGAAACAAAAGGTACACGGAACATCTACGCAGCGTTAGTAGCACGGAAATAGAAAGGATGAGCAGTGAACAGTTTGCATCCTATATACATCCTCTAGGCTTCCTATGAACATCCGTTTAACATTCCCACTACATACTACCCACATCCGTTCTTTTCCTTTCTTTTCCATTCTGTTTATGCAAATTTTTGCCACTTTTTGGAGCGGATGACAATGGATGGAGCACCCCCGAAATTTTGCTCAGCCTCTGTGTCCTTTTTGCATACATTTTGCATCCGTCGGCCAGTGGGACCTAGCCTTAACCATCTAATTAGTTTTGTCACTTATTAAACTCTATATCTATCAGTCTCTTCTGTGCTAGTAACTTAATATTACTTTGAGCTTTATCCACTTTCTTTGCTCTTACATTCTTTAAAGTTAATGGGCCTTAACTTTGCTCTCTCTTGTGCTAATGGAGTGTTATTCTTCTGTAGTGATTCTACAAATACAACTGGAAGCAAAATTCAATGTCTCTGAATAAGTTTTCTTATATAAAATAATATTAAATTCTTTGAAACTGGGGAAGGTTTAAGAGTCTCAGTAACGAACAAATAGGGATTAAACTAATACTTCCTAGCTTGAACTTTTCAATTTTTATGACTAGGAGAGAGTAAATATTCAAATGCCACCTTTTCTATATAAACAATTTTATTGGTGCCTACTGATCTTTGTGCATTATACCTCTGTTTCTGCTAAACTAGTCCTAACCCTAAACCAATTATAATCTATCGATGATGATGAGAGCTAACAAAGAGGGCCAGGCAATGTCAACCTTTCTGATGTTCGCAAATGATCAAAGACAGCAAAACATCATCTTGAAGTTATCCATGATCATTAGTCTGATTCCTGTCCAGAAAAGGTCAAATTTGCTTATCTGCTCTGTCCAGTCTGGATTTCACCAAAACTAGTGAAGGGGAAGGAGCTAATTTCATTTTCAGTAGCTGCCCCTACTCTTGGAACTTCCTCTCAGTAAGATTTTTGATCAACCCCATGTCTCCTGGCCTTCAGGAAGTCTTTGAAGATCTCACTATGCTGTTTTGTATAGGAGATATTCTATGATTTGAAGATTGGATTACAGGGTATATGACATTTGTATTTGTTGGTGTTTATTTCTTTGATTTATTTAGATCTGATATATTTTAATATGTTTCTATGGTTAGCTGATCAAAGCTTGTGGGAATGGATGGCATGCAAGCAAATGAAGCAAGGAAATAAAAAACCCCTCATATTCTATTGGACCATAAGAGATTTGTGGTCCTCTTATCATCTCTATCTTAAAAGAGAGTCCAGTATTGAGGGTTCCTTCCCAGGAAGGCCAAACTTGCCAATCGTCTATGCCAATTCTTCTGGGACCCACATACATTAAGATCAGAGGCCACATGACTACATTGTCTCTGAAGAGGCTTCATTGGCTTCTTTCTTCTGACTCTTTCATCTGAAAATAAGTACAGGAAAAAATCTTTCAAAAAGATTTTTGAAGATATGCAGCCAAAACATAACATAATCTACTAGATCTGTTATTTGTAGGAAAAATGAAACATCTGCAGACGATTTGATGCTTCCTGTTAAACCTATGGGCACATATTTCTTTGAATCAAATCTTAAAGTGAGTGGAATCAAATTTGTTTGCCTTCAAAACTCAGGTCATATCATATAATCACACTGTATTCTTGTCAACTCTCCAGATCACATTACAGTTGATTTTCCTAAGATTAATATATAAAGTTTCTCACAAAAGTTTACAAATTAACAGAGTTGGAAGGGACCTTGTAGGTCATCTAGTCCAACCCCAAAGGATACTGTTCTATTGCCCAAGGTGTTGGACCAGTTTTGTTATTTTCTTCATTTGGTGCCTGATTTCTTGGGAAGAAAGAGGAAAAATATGTGATTATTTTAGAATTATTATTAATTCTGGGCCAACAGCAGTTATCCAGATATCTACCTATAGCCAGCCAGCAAGGCAGATAGAGAAGTTTTCCTTCTGGGGCTCTCAGTCTGCCATGGTGCCTTCCTTACAATAGGACTCTTTTTCTCCCAATGTTCACCCAAAGCTACTCCATTACCTTTATTATTCAATGTGCAATAAAAAAACCCAGTCCCCACATGATGGGTACCTGTGTTCATAGTTCAGTGGAAAGGCCCATAAATCACACACGGAGGCCAATGTGTATGTGTTTTCCATTTCTTGCTTCACCTTTTATTATCGTAGGACTGAAAAGTTAATAACCCAGTGGGTAATCATGCCATTATCAGTTTACATTGTAGTAAAGCCCATTCAAATGATGATTACATATGTTAATGAGCATCGTTATAATACACTACACAGTACATTACCTTCAGTAAATATAATTGTTTATGCACTTTAATGAGGGATATAATGCCTCAAAACTAATGGCATTGACTGAATTGTGATTTATTGCTGAAGAAAACTTTGCTATTAGGAAAAGAACTCTGACAGCCCCCTTTTATGTTTACCTAACTTGCTTCCACCCCCACCCCTTTTTTAAAAAAGCTGTCACTCATCTCTCCCTCACTGGGTTCCTGAAAAGAAGAAAAAGGCTTGTCAAAGGTTTTCTCCACCTGAAGAAGCAGGAGGTGGGTTCATTGAAAGGATTTAATGAAGATTATTATGTTTACCTCTTGGTAAGCCTTAATGCATTATCTGGCAACCAAGCCGATGCCACGTCAGAGCTTTGGCTGCAAGTCAAGCAACAGAAAATCAAAATCTTAAATTGTGGGTTTGAAAAAGAAAATAAAAGTATATTTTTTTTAAAAAGATGGCATTTTTGTTCCCAAGGTCCTTCCACTAATAACTGAATGATCAGAGAATAGTTTAGCTGGCTGACTATTCATAAATGCCCAGCTGCAGACAGATGGAATGGTAGGTAAAACTCTGCATGTTAAGTTCGGTTCCTGAGTGTTTTTATTCTGGGTGGGTTGTCATTTCTGAATTGCTCCAGGAACAAAGAAATGTTTGTAGAGCATGGAGGGAAATCAGGTAGACCAATGTAATTGATTTTAGACACAATATGCTGAATTATACAAGTACTCATACTTGTCTCTCTTTTTTTCCACTTGTTTTAATTACCAGCTTTCACTGCTGAGACTTTTGCAGTAAAATGGCAAAATGTATTAGCTTGCATTTACTAACTTTACTTCCCCATTTCATGGACTAGCAAAAGTTACAGTGTGTAATGCAGTAACATAAATCTAATTTAGGGATGTGCTTGCTTCTGCAAAGAATTTATACAGGTTTTATTTTCCTCTTCCTAGGAAGCTATACATAAGTACTTTTCCATTCTCAGCACTGCATTTAAAATGCAAAATTGTATTGACATTTTTTCACTTACCAAGTTCAACAGCAAATTATAATATAATGGGAAGTACTTAATGAATTTGAATGAACAGAAGACCCATCAAGGAAATATCCATACTCCATAATAACCTTTCATTTCCACTTCTCAAAATACATGATAGAGAATACTTTCTGAAGGAAGACTACCACCTTAAATTAAAATTAAGAGAGTAGATGATAGGGCCACCAATGTGGGACTGCATTCTTGAGAACTAAATTATAATACTGTAAAAAAAAAAAATAGCCTGGGTATTTCAGAATAAAAGCATCACTTGTAAACTCCTAAAACACATCACATGATATTATAGATGATATTATATTATAACTATGATGCAGATACAATTATAATTATTAGACCAAGTTTCTGAAAAAAGAATTATTCTAAGCATGTATTTGATGTAATTATTTCACTCCAGTGTTCTTGTTTGTCAGATAAGTTGGGAGTATGAAGGCTTGCTTTAAAAAAAATATAAAGAGGATAACCTGTTTTTGATCCCCAGATTGGCCTGATCACTTGCAGGGATCAATTGAGGAGGACATTTTTCCTAGCTCACACTGTACTTTCTGTGGATAATATTACACCTCTACTATACTAACTGCTTCCATCCTTTCCAACTTCCTTTGTGATTTATATTGTATTTCTTTGGAAACTGTACAGTTTATAATTTATGTGCTCAATGATTCCAATCAACTAAATTGATTGATTAACCAAGTGAAATCATATGCTATAGTCAAACATAGAGCTTGAGGCAAAAACAAAAATATATACTGTGATACTTTATAAAAAAGTATCTCATTTGAGGCTTAGACTCCATTTGTATTGTGGATTTGCTACAAAAGGCTCATGTGTCAAGGTTCTAGTTTTCGCCAAGCCCTTGTTCCTAATTGTATCCAGCCATTGTAGAGGACAACAGGATGGCTTCATCTTCATCTTCATTTCATAATCTCTTAATTTGTCACAATAAGTTAACCCTTTTTTTTCCTCAGGGTATTTTCCTTCGTTTGTAACTGTCCTCCTCATAACACAATACAGTTCAATGTGTCTATGCTGATCAACCTACGGAACACTTGGCAAGAGATAGATGGTAATGTGCAAGGGGAAATCAGCTGGATATAATTTGATTGCTTCTGCGTAGAGTTTTATGAACTTGGATTCAAAGTTAAATTCTAAACACATTTATTTAAGAGTAAATTCCAATGAAATCAATGAGGATTTTAACCAGTTGTAATTCTCAAGTAAATTATGGTAATAATCATGCACAAAACTTTTTCACAGATTGCAGTTGTATTTCAACTAGTTTGAAAGTCAGTAATCTTTAAAAAAATCCCCCAAATCCACTGACATTGAGATGCAATTTGTGGTAAGATCTAATTAATTTTTTTGCTCCTCAGAATAATTTATTATTTACACTTCTTATTATATATGTATTTTAGCTTCATTAGTCTGCAATGCTGGAAAAAAATTATACCTTCAAGTCCTATTTATCAAATTAATGGTGCAATTTCATAGTGACACATTCCACATTCATTAAACCAAGTACAGTAAAAATGCATTTAAATTAGATTAGTGTGATGTAATAAAGAGCCCAGAGTATGGGGCAATATTCTAGCTATAAAGGCACACCCAGACTGAGTTGAAAGCAACTTTAAGATAATTTTTAAAAACTAATTTTGGCACCAGTATAAGGACAAGAATAATAACAAAAAAATAGTCATTTGCTCTTTCTCTGTTAGATGAAATGTTTTAATATCATAATCAAAGAAAAAAGAGTATTCTTCTGTAGTTATAATAAAAGCTGACCCCAAACATTTGACATTATTAATAGAATCTAACTTAAAATTGTTAAATAAATGTTCTATCCAATAGATTAAGATTGCAATCATTTTGTTTTTTTTACAAAATTGGTTATCATAGTCTTATTTAGGAAGTTGATATTTTTAAAAAATGCTGCAATTCTGACTAAGTTGCTGAATTGCTGAAAGAAATGAAAAGATATTCAGATCTATGACTATTATATGATAAAGTATAAACTTTAATCCTACGGATAATTCTAATCCTTCCTTCCTTCCTCTGTACCACAGGGCTTCGCTAGGTATTTTGAAATAATTGTTAGTAAATAACTACTAATAATACTTTTAATGAGTGTTGTGCTAATATTCTGTATCAAAGACGAAAAGGAACATCAAAACATTTTAGTTAAGTTTATTAGCTATTATCTTACACTACTACCATTAGTCACTTATAAATGGAATGAAGGAAGGAAGGAAGGAGTATCAACAACTAAGGTATTACATAATCAGTTTAATTAGACTAATTATAGATTTTATGTGGAATTACATATGTATCCATATTGTATTTCTTTTATTAATAACCAAAAATTAAAACAAATCAAGGGAAGGCGATTCTGATACACAAACTAGATATCTCACTTCATTGATCTTAAGAGTGAATTTCTTGATAAATATTCCTCATATAGAATGCTTTATGCTAGTCCACATCTCATACTTTACGATAGACATGGGGTGGTCAAATATTATAAATCTGTTTCTGGATAGGAAAATCCAAGATACTTCTCTTTTTTTTTTCTCGGTTAGCATCAAGGAAAAATTTCCTGGTTTAAGGCTAACATTTTATAGATGGACTAACTATCGAATGTATCAAGGTGCAGGTGACGTGACAAACTCTCATCAATATCTTTATACAGGGAATCTTGGAAAAAGGAGTGTGCTGTGAATTTTGATTACTTACACTCTTGGTTATAATGTGTAAACATTTTGACACCTAATCAGTGATGAATGCTTAAATCCTGTACACAGGGATTTTCAATGCATAGGGTTGCTAATAACAGGTTGCTATGAATAGTTTATTGATTAGTGTTCTTTTACTTTTTCCAGAGATAGCAATACATCAAGAGTTAGAATGCTTTATGCTAGTCCACATCTCGTACTTTACGATAGACATGGGGTGGTCAAATATTACTAAATTTTTAGCACTCTCCAGGATTTGTGATGAGCAAATCTGAACAAAGAAAAGTGGTGAGAAATTTTGCTTTCTCTCATCACTATAGTCCAAATTTTCACAGAATCATTTTTGTTTACAATTAAGCAGTAAGGATTCTAGGAAGTGTGTATGATTTGCAGGCTTACATGCCTAATAGAAATATGCTTGGAAGGACAGTTGGAACTGGGTTTGGAAAAGAATGTATCACCTTGAGTTATTTGTAAAAATAATGAAAGCAGGACACAAAGAAAGAAATTAATAAAATTAAAGAAAGGCAGAATAATTCTAATCACAAAGGAGAAAGGGCTGATGCAGTCTGAACAAGCATTCTGAAAGCAGAAGTGTTAACCACAGTATTCTTAGTTTATCATGCTACATTCCTGTGCATATTTATCTGGAGGTAGGTGGCAGCACCTGGCTGCTCTTGTTTGGACTTGAAAGTTAGTACTTGGATGGAAAATGTTTAGGGCTAGTAGAGCTAACTAAAGCTGAGAAGGTGAAAAACATCCTAGAAAAAGGAAATGGGCAAACCACTTCCATACTGATGCCAAGAAAATTTCATGGCTGTATTCATGTACTCAGCAGGAGTCAAAGTCAACTCAACACCATCTTTACCATTTAAATCTTGCTACATTCCGTAAGGTTTTTCTCTTGTGGAAATGCCCTGCCTAAATATGCACAATTCTTAAAAATGGAATCTTTTAATAATTTTAGATAACATACATTCGCTCACAGTGAAAAATGAAAGGTAACAATTTCTTTTATTTGTCCATATAAATTATACATAGTCTATTACGTACATAATGGTACATGAAAATGGTTGTTTATGGGACTCATTCAACTCTTTTCCTAATTTATTTGAGAGGCAACTTTCCCTTTAGAATTATCACAAATGTTCAGTCCAATGGAAAGATCAATATATTATTTATTGATCTCCAATTCCATTACATCATATCAATAACACTACCAAAAGAAATATCCTTCAGTAAATCCTATTATTTTCACACTATACTAATAACATGAGGAAGTATAGATAAAATAAAAGTTTATGTCCATAGCTGCTTTGCAGACGCCTCCTCTGCTATGGTATAAATATAATATATAGGCTTGGCAATGTGATTCAGTTTTTATTTCAGGTTTTTCAGGGATGGCCATGCACATCTATAACTCATGAAAATAAAAAGTGTATTACGCTGCCAACTGTTACATATTCTCTAGTAAAGCAAAAAAAAAAAAGGAAGATAAATTTATTTTAGGACCTTTTCTCCCCTTATTCCTTCTCCCAACCAGCAGAGTGCTTTGCTGGCATGGCTTTGAAGAGGTGATACAATTAATATTATTTACAGAAATGCCTTTCTGTGACAGAAACATTGCCAGCATTATCTACTTGACAGTCAGTGTCTGAACCGCAAGATCCAGCATTTCTTTCCTCTGCATGTTACATTTTGTTTAATTTGATACTGCTCTGTTTTCTGCTGTTCCCTAGGAATGAAAGGAAGAAAGATGGCTTCCCTATTCCCTGTGTTCTTAGAGTTGCTGAGGTACATGCCCCCTTGTGTCTTGAGAGCCCAGACATCTGTGCAACACATGTGCCATAGGCAGCACTTCTGGAGCGCATGCATAATGGAGCAAGTGGCGAAGTATCCCAGCTGCACGTTTATGCAAAGGGAATGAGAGAAAGAAAATCTGTGTAATTTATCGACAGAATAGCAAACAAGGTAGGATGTTCAGCAACCACAGACTAAAATTGCTCCTGAGAAAGGAATGATGCTTGGTGAAAAAGCCTTTTCAAACAACAGAGGAGGTTTTATGCGTATGTGTGTGTATGTGTGTATGTGTGGTTGTTAAAAGTGAGATCCCAAGAGTAAGAAATATCTTCATAAAGCAAATCCATCATGATTTTATCTAATCCCTTGACATTTTTGCAGTTTTCTCAGGTGTGCCTCCAAACCCCTCAAGTAAATCATCACTTAAGAGAGAGGTAATACAAAGCCACTCTCACACTCCCGCATAAAAACTCTCTTCAAAATTCTCCTTTGTAAACATTGGTAGTGGATGTCTTCCAATTATGTCTGAACAATAAAAAAATAAGAATTGACAAAAAAAACTCTTATGATTTTTACAAGAAGGTGACAATATCTATTAGATTCCCAATTATTTTTAAAGCAAAGGTTAGAAACATATACAGTACATGTGCATTAAAAGTAAGAATTAGTGATAGTATTCAATGCATTATCCACCATATTTACTATTTGGAAAAATTATTTGCAAAGAAAAATGAGAGATAGATAATCTGGTACCCTTCAGATATTTTGGAATGTGATTCCCACCAGCCCCAAAGAGTATGACCAATAAACAAGATCTGTGACATTTCTCATCCAAAACTTCTGATGGCACTCAGAAGAATAAGAAGACTGACAACGATTTCGTATTTTTATCTTCTTGCTATGCAGAAATAATACTGCTCTTTCCTTATTTATAAATCATAAAGAAAAGCCCATGTCACACTGAACCAACGGATGCAAAGAGGATGTAAAACGGACAAAAAACCTTGCCATCCGTTGGTTAACGCGATGTATCCGTTCTGTACTCACTGCCTCCGCTTTTCATCCTCTCTATCCGTCCAGCATCCGTTTATGGACATTTCATCCGCTCCAAATGTTTTGGGCCTGCCTAAAACTTTTGCACGGAAAATGTATCCAGTTCGTCCGTTCTGCATCCACTACGCATCCGCTACGCATCCGTTACGCATCCGTTACGCATCCGCTATATCCACTAGGCATCTGCTGCACATCCGCGCAACTCCATCCGCTCCAGCGGTAAATGGACAAAGGGAGGAAGTGGAACGGACGCAGAACGGATGCAGAACGGATGCAGAACGGATGCAGAACGGAAACAAAGCGTTTAAAATGGAAAAAACGTTCGCAGAGGGGACCTATCTCAGATATTAAGGATGTCTAGAGGATGCCTAGAGGATGCCTAGAGGATGCCTAGCGGAAAACCTATACTGCCTATAAAAAGGGGGAGCAACTCGCCTTCATCGCACTTTCAGAACAGCAGCCCTGCGATGCAGATCTCTTCAACCTTGATCTTGCTCTTGCTGTTCCACAGCATCCAGTCATCTCCACCATGGATTGTAACAAAGTCCTTTCGGCAGCCACCATCGTTCTACAACAGTGCGAAGCCATCTGCAGGCTCTGTGAACACTACTGCGAGAAGAAAAGGAGCCACCCAAAAAGAGTCTGGGTCCGAAGATGGTTCGCCAGTAGAGCGGAGGACGGACTGTACAACAAGCTGTTGGTGGAGCTCAGGAGCGAAGACACTCGGGCGTTCCAGAACTTCATGAGGATGCCTCCAGCCATGTTTGACGAAGTTGTGCAGCGGCTGACACCCAGGTTGACCAAGGCAAACACCAGCTTCCGGCCCAGCCTGGAACCTGGGCTCAAGGTGGCACTCACTCTGCACCACCTGGCCTCAGGGACCTCCTACAGGAGCATGCAGAATGGCTGGAGGGTGCCATCCAACACCATCAGCATTGTGGTCAGAGAAGTGGTGCAGGCCATCATCGAAGAATACAAGGAGGAGCTCCTCCAGTACCCCTCCACTGAAGAAGGCTGGAAGAAAGTTGCAGAGCAGTGGTATCAGAAGTGGAACTTCCCCCACACCGTTGGAGCCATAGATGGCAAGCACGTGGCCTGCAAATCTCCAGCCAAGTCGGGGTCCTCTTATTTCAACTCCAAGGGCTTCTTCAGCATCATCCTCTTTGCCATGGTCGATGCTGACTACAAGTTCATGTACATCGATCCTTCAGGCAACGGCTCATCTTCGGATGCCCAGGTATACAACGCCAGTCACCTCAAGGAGGGGCTGGAACGCAACCTCATGGTGGGCTTCCCAGATCCAGAACCCCTACTCAACGACACACAAGATGTGCCCTACTTCATCGTGGGGGATGACGACTTCTCCCTCACAACCTACCTCATGAAGCCCTACACCTCCAGACTCCTCACCCATGAAGAGAGGATCTTCAACTACAGGCTGTCCATGGCAAGGCGGGTGGTGGAGAACGCCTTTGGCATCCTGGCCAACAGGTTCCAGGTACTTCTCACCACCATGCAGCATTGCCCAGAGACCGTGAGGAGGATCATGGGAGCTTGCTGCATCCTGCACAATCTCATGCGCACCCGCTACCCAGTCTTGCAGAACAGGCTCGTGGACCTCCAACAAGCCAATGGGGTCATGGAGCCTGGGGAATGGAGGCAAGGGTGAAACCTGATCGACACTGAGGATGTGCAAAGTCCCAACAGAGCCTCAAATGAAGCGAAGAAGCAGCGCAACCTCCTGAGACAATGGTGCAACTCCCCAGCTGGAGCAGTGGAGTGGCAAGACAGGATGGTAGATGCTTAATGGATGCTTCCTTCAGCCTGTCTCATCACACGGATGAGATTGGGCCATGTATGTTTGGTTGGCCTACAATGAACAGGGCGTTTAATAAAGAGTTGCGTTTATGTTGACATGTGTGGATAATTATTACATTATTATTGATAATAAAGGGCCGTAGGTGTGGCACCTGGGAGGGTGGACCATACAGTCCCACTATGCTTGCACTGGAGGTTTATCTATCCCACTGCTATCCTTACCCATCCCACAAGCATGCAAAGGCTTAAACCATTTCTAACAGTTTCCAGCAAGACTTTATTAAAAAAAAGAAACGAAGCAAGTGTATGAATCAAAAATATACTTTATTAACAAGAAGCTATAAAACAAAAATGAGTCTCTGGCACTCCTCTGGGTCGCTCAGTCTCATGGATGAAGGGTCCAGGTGTTGTGGAGGTGGCTGGTGCTGGAGTGCTTGTCATCAGCTCCTCCAGAAGCAGAAGCAGCAGAAGCGCCAGCCCCAGAAGAGCGAGCCCGTGCTGCAGAAGCCCCAGCAGAACCAGAGTGAGGGCCAGGGGGCGGGATGGTAGCCCTGTCCCTCTTGCCAGGGCTGGCAGCAGATGGCTGAGGCTTGCTGTGCTTCTGCATGGTTGTGGGGTTGCTGGCTGGCAGGGATGCTGGCAGGAACCAAGGCTGGCAGCAAGGCTTGCAGGGAGGCAGGCACCAAGGCTGGCAGGAAGGCTGGAAGGCAGCCATGCACCAAGGCTGGCAAGCAGGCAGGCAGCAAGGCTGGCAGGCAGGCAGGCAGGCAGGCTGGCAGGAAGGCTGGCAGGCAGGCAGGCACCAAGGCTGGCAGGAAGGCTGGCACCAAGGCAGGCACCAAGGCTGGCAGGGAGGCAGGCACCAAGGCTGGCAGGAAGGCTTGCAGGCAGGCAGGCAGGCACCAAGGCTGGCAGACAGACATGAACCAAGGCTGGCAGGAAGGCAGCCACCAAGGCTGGCAGGCAGACCGGCTGGCAGCAAGGCTTTCAGGCAGGCACCAAGGCTGGCAGCAAGGCTGGCAGCAAGGCTGGCAGCAAGGCTGGCAGGCAGACATGCAGGCAGGGCAGGCAAGGCAGTCGATGTGTCCGGCAGCAGGTCTTTCCTCTGAATGGCGACCTGCTTCCGAGCTGCTTCCGTTATATCCGCGGGGCTTACGCAATGCATCCTCCCCGCATGCGCAATTAACACCAGACATCTATTAGGCTTCCGCTGTGCATCCGCTGTGCATCCGCTTCATCCGTTCAGCGTCCGCTCTGCTTACGCTCTTTCTGTTCCGCGTTCGCTTCGCTGAGGCCCCCCCGGAAGCCCTGCGGATGTGCCATCCGCTCCCATCCACTTCCATCCACTGGGCTTCCATTCCGCATCCGCTTTGCATCCGCCCTGCGTCCTCCCCGCGTCCGTGTTATCCGCTCCGGTTATGCAAATTTTTGCTCCTTTTGAGAGCGGATAACAACGGATGGAACATTTTGCTCGTCCGCTGTGTCCTTTTTCATCCGTTGGCCAGTGTGACATGGGCTTAAGATGGAAAGGAACACAGAAGTTTCCTTCTTGGCCCAGATACTGAAAATGCCCAATAGACACTTTCAAGAGCTGGAAGGAATGCTATGGGAGATACTGAGTGTTAAGCCTGGGTTCCCCAACCAGGGTTAGGTAGACAAGCTAAACAGAATGTGCAGCGTTAGTCAGATAGGCACACAGATAAATGAGTGAGCTAAGCTTGTATGTTTATTAACATACAGTAAAAATAACAGATACGCTTGTGCTATCAAGAATATATTTTATTCCAATATAAGTTTATAGCATAGTCAAAAACAGTCCTATATTCATTTACCATGTAGTCAGTCCATTCAGGGATATTCAGTTAGCAAAGTCCATGTAGAATATCCAATTGTCAGTTCTCATAAATCAGTCCGTTGTTGTCTCTCCCGTTCGAGCAATGCAGTCTTGCTACCAAGCAGTAATCAGGGATCATCAAAGCCAGAGAGAGAGAGAGCAAGCTGTAGCCTTGCTACTTTTATATGGTTTTCATAACCACTCCCACAGTTGCTCTTTTACATTTAAAGCTGCATACACTAACTATGATTCATAGTTTAGTATTTCACCTAAAACAGTTAGGGTGAACAATGTTATCCCTAACACTGTATCTCCATCATTTATCTGCATACTTATATTTGATTTCTAGAAAATTTGGAAGTAGTTTTTCAGGAAACAAGTCATGGAATTTAGTTGGGAAAAGATAGGATAAAGGGAAAAAGTAGGAAAGCCTCATGCTCCGCAGGTCCCTTTAGGTCTTGCTTTCTTGACCAATCTTCTAATTCTCCTCTTTCGTTGTTTCCTACCACATTGCTTCACATTCACAGATCTCAAGCAAAATCTTTGTCATGTATAGTATAAAATGTTCAAATCAAATGTGTTTCACAAGGTTCAAGGGAACTTTTAAAAAGCAGCCCCCTGTACTAACTTTCATTCCAAATTCTCATCTTAGCACCCAGTTTCGCATTCATACATTAGTTTTAAGATGCTCAAGGGGTTCCCATGTGCATGCATACAAGAGAAAAGTGTTTGTTCATCATTGCCTTACAGTATCAAATGAAGCTAATTTGCATTATTTTAATATTAATGATTATTAATTGTTCTCATTTTGTATTACTAATGCAGGGGCAGCTGGCACACATGCTGCTTTTGCCAAGAAGTAGCCCTTACTTTAACACTCATTATTTTCTATGGAACTCTCCCTAATTAAGTTTGAAAAGGAACCTTAACCTTTCCATCAACAAAGGAGTAGGTAATAAAAAACGAGATGGAAAACAGAAAAGCACAAATAAATGGGTGTTAATGTTACTGCTCTAATCATTTCTAACACAGCTGCAGTCAAAGGTACTCTGTGATCTCATTTTGTTCATCATAATTTTCCACATTAGAGCCGATCTTCTTATGTTTTCTGCTCTTAGATGGTGCTGTGGAACTGATGCTAGAACCAAATTCAAGTGGTTGACTGAAGTATCAGGTGCATTGCCTTGTACTGCTTTCAGAACACTATGCAAGCAATTGCTTTTACCCCTTTAGATGACCACACTAATGCTTGTGGCAGGGTAGTGCAAATCTTTTGAAAGAGGTCTCTCTTGGGCATAAAAAGTGAAAACAAATGTGGAGATCCCTGGGAGCAGTTTTTTGAAGCAGTTGCATGAGTCTAAATTAGGACATCAGATAGTCCTCACTTAACAACTGCCATATTTAGCAACTGTCCACAATTATGAAGAATAAAATAATAACTTTATGAACAATCCTTTATGAGCATGTATGACCTTTGCAGGGCTGTAAGCAAAAAGAAAGTTTTGGTAAGGGGAACTTCTGGATGGGGCAATGGCAGGCTGGCTTCAAATTGTGGGATTGGTGGCGAGATAGAGATTGGTGGCTAGGCATTGAGCCCGGATCTGTGAAGTTTGGCTGGACAAGGAGAAGCTGTGAAACTGGCAGCATATTATCTGGAAAGCAACTTCTTATGGGTAAATCCACAGGACCTGGAGGGTCTCCATGGGTAACCTGCAGATAGAGCAGTAGAGGAAACCAAGCTTGCATCATCAAGTGAAGCCTGTTTAAAGGATGCTGAGTTTGCCCATCCCACTTTCAAGAGAAGGAGTAGGTTCCCAAAGGACTATGTGAGACACTGAGGGTTTTGTGAAGAGACACTGCAGCTGCTGCCCCACACCCACCGCTGCCTGCCCTCTATCAATGCCAGTGTCTCAACAGCCACTGATGTCATTCCTGATGCCATCCCCTGTCCCCCACCAATGCTACCAACAGCCTGCCTCCACTGACTTGAAGAGGGCCATTGAAAGAGTGTGGTGAAAAATGTAGGAACAAAAAGGAATCCTACAAAGTAAAATATGGGCTGGGTGAAAGCAAGAACAGTTTACAAGGGTGAAAAGGTACTAAATGGGTTTAGTATGAACTAGTTTTTGCTTTATTTCCTTTCCTTATATAGTATCTTTAATTTCCTTGTCTTCTTACCCTTTTTCTGTGCTTTGTATTATGTCACATACCCCTAAAGGGAATAGTAAGATGGTTTGTAGGTACTGAAATAAATACATCATACCTCATCTCAACTCTAAAGCATATAGTAAAGGGAGGATTACCCTCCTCCCCCCAAAACTAGGAACAAAATACCTGTAGAATGACTTTATAGCCAGCAGTGTTCTTCACAGCATATTACTTCATTTCTGATTGAGGTTGTACAGGTCAGGAGAAAGCAGAGTGAACTGCTGTTTAAATGCTGAGCAGTACATTTTGTGATCTTTGCAAGATAGCCCATATGAAAGAGCATAGCACCCTAGCAAGAGAAAGGGTAGTTCTAGAATGAGCGAAGTGGTACACCTAGCAAGGGGCAGTGAAAAACATTTGATACTGATGGCTGGTGCAAAGATGAATGCTGTTACATACTGAGCTACAATCGCCTTCTATCAACTTTTAGTCAAAATGAAATCAGCAGTGCCAGATAATGCAAGATGTATCACTTCCACAAAAATGGCCAAGTTGACTTCATGTTTGTTTGTACTTCATGTCAATCAAAAGTAAATTTACAAAAATACCCTCAATTGCTTGAGACATTTAACTGCTCTAATTTTGTGTGGTTGTGGAAGAGAACACTTCTGATTTTTTTCATGTAATTTTCCAGTAGCTGTGAAACTTTAAAATTGTAAGAGACTTGAAGATGAAAATGATACTTTTAGTTAATATCCTTCTGCAGGTCCCTCATCCTTTTGTTGGGGGTTGGCAGCTGGTATGAGTGATGAAGGAACATAAGAATGGGTGCTAGCATCTGGTATGAAATGGTGAGGGAACATAAGGACTCTCATATGATTTCTTGAGTGTATGGTAGGGTTGAAATATTGTGTGCTGTAACATACGTTGAAAGGCTTAGCTATTATCCTGTTATTATGAGGGTTAGCTCTTGAACAGGAGCTATAAATCAGTATAAATAAACTAACTTAGATGAGTCAAACTTATCCATAAGACTCAGTGATTGCAAAAGAGTGTCTATACACTAAAGAGCCATGAATCTTCTGTGGCTGCGACTTATTCCTAAACCTATGTGCAGCTGATACACAAGCTGTATTATACTGTCAAATGTTCATTTTCTCTAAAGCACTGATGGCTGAGTTCAGAGATTCATCCAGGTCAGTATTTTTTAAACTATGGATAGTTGAACAAGCCTTGATGGTCTGATTGAACCTGAAGGAAAAACCATAACTGAAACAAAATACAAACTTATCATATTATTGTATTAAGTAAAGCCCCTGTCCCACTGAAGCAACGGATGCAAAGAGGATGTAAGACGTTAAAAAAAGCTTGCCATCCGTTGGAAAACGCGATGCATCTGTTGTGTACTCACTGCATACGTGTTTCATACTCTCTATCCCTCCAGCATCCGTCCACTGAGATTTCATCCGCCCAAGAAGTTTTGAGCTGCACAAAACTTTTTGAATGGATGAACTTTCCGCCACGTACGATGTACATCTGAGACATATACAGGCAACAAACGTTTGATGTCCTTTATCATCCGTGAAATGTTCGCTGTATCCTCTCTGTATCCTCTGGACATCCTCGCAACTCACATCCACAACAGCTGAAAATGGAAAGAGGGAGGAAATGAAAGGTACATAGAACGTCTACACAGCGTTAGTAGCACAGAAATAGAAAGGATGTAAGCATATGCATCTCATATATAAAGGATTAAAATGGACAAAACGTTTGTATCTGGGATGTATCTCGGATATTTAGGATGTCTGCAGTATGTCTAGAGTATGTAGAAGGACACCTAGCGGAAAATCGATATTTCCTATAGAAAAGGGGGAGGAAATCACCTGGATCTCAGTATGAGTCCAGCAGCCGTGGTGTACAGACCTCTTCACCGTTGGTCTTCCTCTTCCACATCATTCATTGTTCTCCACCATGGATCATGACACAATCCGTATGGTGGCTGCGATCATTCATCACCAGAACCAAACCCTGTTCAGACTGTTTCACCTTTTATACAGAAGGAGAAGAAGGAGATGTCCAAGAGCTGTGTGAGTCCGAGGAAGGATCAGGAGAAGAATGGAGTTTGGACTCTATGACAAATTGATGGTGGAGCTGAGGAATGAAGACCCTCATGCATTCCAGCACTTCATGAGGATGCCACCAGCCATGTTTGACGAACTTGTACAGCGTCTGAGACCCAGGTTGACCAAGCCGAGCACCAACTTCCATCACAGCCTGGACCCTGGACTGAAGATGGCAGTGACTCTGTGCCACCTGGCCTCTGGAACCACATACAAAAACATGCAGTATGTGTGGAGGGTGCCACATAACACCATCAGCAAAGTGGTCAGAGAAGTGGTGCAGGCCATCATCGAAGAATATGTGGAGGAGCTCCTCCAGTGCCCCACCACTGAACAAGGCTGGAGGAAAGTTGCAGAAGAGTGGTATCAGAGGTGGAACTTTCCCCACACCGTTGGAGCCATAGATGGGAAGCACGTGGCCTGCAAAGCTCCAGCCAGTTCAGGGCCCACTTATTTCAACTACAAGGGCTTCTTCAGTATCATCCTCTTTGCCATGGTTGATGCTGACTACAAGTTCATGTACATCGATGCTTCAGGCAATGGGTCAGCTTCAGATAGCCAGGTATACAACACCAGTGACCTCAAGAATGGGCTGAAATGCAACCTCATCATGGGTTTGCCAGATCCAGACCCCCTACCCAACGACACACAAAATGTGTCCTACTTCATCATTGGTGATGATGCCTTCACCCTCAGAACCTACCTCATGAAACCATACAGTTCAAGATACCTCACCCGTGAAGAGAGGATCTTCAACTACAGGCTGTCCAGGGCAAGGCGGGTGGTGGAGAACGCCTTTGGCATCCTGGCCAACAGGTTCCAGATACTTCTCACCACCATGCAGCATCACCCAGAGACTGTGAGGAGCATCGTGGAAGCTTTCTGCATCCTGCACAATCTCATGTGCACCCGCGACCCAGTGTTGCAGAACAGACTTGTGGACTGTCAACAAGGGAATGGGGACATGGAGCCTGGTGAATGGAGGCAAGGACAAAACCTGATAGACACTGTGGATGTACAAGGCCCCAACAGAGCTTCACGTGAAGGGAAGAAGCAACGCAACCTACTGAGATACTGGTGCAACTTCCCAGCTGGAGCAGTGGAGTGGCAAGACAGGATGATAGACGGTTAATGGATGCTTCCTTGAAGCTGTCGCATAACACTGATGAGATTGTGCCATGTATGTTGAGTGGCCCTACAATGAATAGGGCATTAATAAAGAGCTTTGTTTATTTTGAAATGTGTTGATCAATGAATAAATTGTTATTGATAGAAAAGGTCCATATGTGTGGCAGCTGGGAGGGTGGACCATACAGTCCCACTATGCTGGCACTATCCCACAACTATCCTTATCTATCCCACAACTATCCTTACCTATCCCACAAGCATGCAAAGGCTTAACCATTTTTTCAAAGTTTTCACCAACTCTTTATTAAGTAAAAAAAATGAACCAAGTATGTTAAGCAAAGATAACCTTTATTAACAACTGTCTTCAGTAAACTGTATGACTTTATTAAAAAAGCAAAATGAACCAAATAAAGTGTCTTAAGCAAAAATAAAGTGAACAAGTAACAACTCAGTCTCTGGCACTATTCTCAGTCACTCTGAGGCATGTCCATGGTCTCAGCTGTAAGCGGGCAGGGACTGTGGAGGTGGCTGTGGCTTGAATGCTGGTCTGAGGTGCCATTGGGGTGCTTGGCCCTGAGAGTACAACAGGGGATGGTGTGTTCAGGAAGCTCTCAGAGAGCTGACTCAGTCCCGTGAGGTTGAGAGGCCCTTCATCAAGTACCTGGGATGTCAGGCACAAGACTGATGACAGATTGTCCGTTGACGGGCTTGGCTGTGGGGTGGAGGAAGGAGGAGTGTAGTGGGGCTGTCTGGTCTGCAGCTGAGTGAGGTGTGGCATCTGTGGTGTGCGATGAACCTGTGCCTGGACTGGGAAGGTCTGCTTCTGCTGTGGGAAGTCCTGGTAGTCGTAGCCTTGGTAGGTGAGAGGCTGTTGAAAGCCGTGGAAGGGCTGTGACATTGCCTGGGGTGGAGGAGCAGACCTGGACTGGGTTGGAGCAGGTTCATCTGGGTCTTGTGGGTTGTGCAGAAGTGCTGTGATCTTTTCCTTCATCACCTGGTACTGGGCCTTGGGCATATCCCTCAAGATGTGGCTCACGTAGGTGATGAAAGTGTGGCGGCTGGAGGATCCTCTGTCCAAGTGGACCAGCTGAGAGAGCAGTTCTGTGCTGGTCCTCATTGTGTCCCTGATCTCCAACAGGACACTGTGGCTCTGGCCCTCCAGTCTGCCTCTCTGCCTGCATCCTGTGGAGCTGGGGGTGGGGGTGTGTTGGTCTCTGGTGGCTGCCGCTTCTTTCTCCATTTGTGACAGGGGATCCTCCAAGTCTGGCGGCATGGGGAGTGCAGCTGCCGGGGGGGGTCTCTGCCGTAGGCCCTCTGAAGACACCTGCCTGGACAGTGTAGCTGGCTCCTGTCTGGAAGAGGACTGGCTGTCTGTGGGCTGTCTGAGGGAGAGGGGTGTCAGAGGGTTTGCTCCTCGGTGGCAGACCTCACCCTCCAGGAAGCTGCACTTGGCCATGATGTACATCTCCCAGTCAGTGAGCTTGACAGCGGCCTGGCCAGATTTTTTGAGGTGTAGCTTGCTGTACCAGGTGTGCATGTGCTTCCACCATCCCAGGAGTACATCTGCAGCATAGCCCAGGCTCTCTGCCTTGTCTCTCCAAGCTGCCTGCTTCTTTTGGGTGTCCTGATACAGTCTGTGGCCCTTTCTCCACAGGTACACGTTCTCCCTCAGCCATTCCAGCACCTCCTCCTCATGGTCCTCGGAAATGGTGTACTTTTTCCTCTCTCCCTTCTCCTTCCCTTGCCTCCAGCAGCAGGGCCTTCAGGGCCTTCAGCAGCAGGGCCTTCAGGGGCTTGAGCAGCAGTGCTTTGAGGGCCTTGGGGCTGGTCCACCACAGTAGCAGCAGTAGCAGTAGCAGCAGCAGCAGCAGCAGCAACAGCAGCAGCAGCACCACCAGCAGCAGCAGGAGAAGCACCAGCAGCAGCAGGAGAAGCACCACCAGCAGCAACACCAGCAGCACCAGCAGCAGCAGGAGAAGCAGCAGCAGCTTCAGAGTCAGTGCCAGGGGGTGGGATGGTGGTTCTGTCCTTCTTGCCAGGGCTGGCACAAGTAGGCACCGGCTTTCTCTTCTTCCCTGACTGATGAACCATGGTGTTCTTTCAAGATGTATGTGGCAGCACATCTTTCCTCTGAATGCTGACTGTGTGCGAGCTGCATCCTTTTATATCCACGGAGCTGACGCAATTCATACTCCCCGCATGTGCAGTGAACGCTTTGCATCCAATATACATCTGCTATGCATCTCCTTTGCTTCCTATAGGCGTCCGTGATGCATCCACGTCATCCGCTATGCATCCACCCCTTCCGCTATGCGTCCACTTCGCTATTCTCCCCCGGAACCCCTGCAGATGTGTCATCCGCTTCCATCCACTGTCATCTGCTAGGCTTCCTATGAACATCCATTTAACATCCCCGCTACATCCTACCCACGTCTGTTCTTTTCCGTTCTTTTCTGTTCTGTTCATGCAAATTTTTGCCACTTTTTCGAGCGGATGACAACGGATGGAGGCACCCCCGAAATTTTGCTCATCCGCTGTGTCCTTTATGCATACATTTTGCGTTTGTCGGCCAGTGGGACAGGGCCTTAAGACCTAAGCTATTGTCTATAGCAAATGACACTAGCATTGCAAGTCATTTAATATACAGAAAGAAAAAAGCATAGCTTTTTTTCTGATGAAATTGTGAAACTTGACAAGTCATGGTATTGACCAGTTGCCTGACTGGCTATGTACTTCATTTTTATATTGTCTGCAGTAAATTTGGTGAACAATGCATGTAGCTTGAATTGTACTGACCCATAAGCTATGACATTCTGTCCAGCAAGAGGAAAATCATTTTACTGCTATCTGTGTATGACCACACCTGTGTACAGGTAAAGTGAAGTTGAACTCTGATGCTCTCTTATAGTAATGTGTAGGATTTCCCCCCCACACTTTTTTTTTTCTGAGAATGATTTTTAAAAAGGGAAAGCAAGACAGGGATGGGTGGGGAGAGAGCACTTCTTGAAATATGAACTTTAACTTATCAAAAACTTCTGTTGCAAAATCTGATTCCTTAGTCTGTTTGAGCAGAATTACCTTTAAAGCTATTTTGCTGAATCAAATGCACCTTCCCCATTGCTAATTCTGGAACGTGAAAGGTGGGTGCTTTAATGGCAGAAGGGACAAGCCCTCCAGTTTTATCTTTTCCAATAAAGGTGATTTAATTTTAAATCTTTAAACAGAAGTATTAATTCACCCAGTGATTTGCAGAATATAGTGGAAATGTAGTAGCAAGCATTAGAAATTAACAAAGAAATAAAATCCATCTACCATTATTTTTACATGTATAATCTCAAAATTTCTGAGGCAAAATTATCATTTTAATTTCCTTATCTTTCTTTTTTTTAATATGTTTATCGAAAGTTTTAAAAAAAAAGAATATATTTTTAAAAAAGAGAAACATGTTCTCAAATTTTTGCAATGTTTTCATAGCAGTGTACATTTCTAAGTGTCAATTAAAGTCATTTGTTACAAGTACTTCTACAACTTGTTTCCTAAATCCTTACTTTTTTGGTTATCATTACCATTATAATACAATATTTAAATAAATATATACATTTATCCTTATTTCCATTTTCCCTTGTTGTTTGTTTAATCGGTTTCACTAGACATCTTTTCTTCCTTTTTATACAACCATTTGTACCATATATTTCAAGTTGTAAAAAACTCCCCCTCTTCCTTATTTTTTAGTAATATGGTTAGTCTAACAATTTCTGCACATTGGTGGATTTTATTAGTTACTGCCAGGTCCGTTGGTCTCATTGTTGATTTCCAGTTTTGGGCAAAGACTATCCTTGCTGCTGTAATGATATAGATAACAGATAATCAGAGTTGGAAGGGACCTTGTAGGTCATCTAGTCCAATATTTAGCCCAAGCAGGAGACCCTACACCATTTCTGACAAATGGCAGTCCAATCTCTTCTTGAAGGTCTCAAGTGATGGTGCCCCCACAACTTCTGAGGGCAAGCTGTTCCATTGGTTGATTGTTCTCACTGTCAGAAAGTTTCTCCCTATTTCCAGGTTAAATGTCCCCTTGTTCAGTTTCCATCCATTATTCTTTGTCTGGCCTACAGGTGCTTTAGAAAATAGCTTGACCCCTTCCTCCCTATGGCAGCCCTTCAAATATCAGAAGACTGCTATCATGTCTCCCCTGGTCCTTCTCTTTACTGGACTAGCCAAGCCCAGTTCCTGCAACTGTTCATTGTGTGCTTTAGCCTCCAGTCCCCTCATCATCCTGGTTGCTCTTCTCTGTACTTTTTCTAGAGTCTCAATATCTTTTTTATAATATGGTGAACAAAACTGGATGCAGTACTCTATGTGGGGTCTTACTAAGGCTTTATAGAGTGGTATTAATACTTCCCTTGATCTTGATTGTATCCCTCTGTTAATACAACTTAGGATTGCATTAGTTTTTTTGGCAGCTGCTGCACACTGCTGGCTCATATTTAGCTGGTTGTCCACTAAGACTCCAAGATCCCTCTCACAGTTACTGCTGTTGAGCCTGGTTTCACCCAGTCTATCTGTTTACTTCTGGTTTTTTTTGTCTATGTGTAGGATTTTACTTTTCTCAACATTGAATTCCATTTTATTAGATATGGCCCAGTGTTCTAGTCTGTCAAGATCCATCAGGATCTTGAGCTTATCTTCAGCTTAGTATCATGTGCAAATTTAGTAAGTTCCCCTTCTATTCCCTGATCTAAGTTGTTAATGAAGATATTGAAGAGTACTGGGCCTAAGATGGAACCTTGTGGCACCCCACTGCTTACTTCCCTCCATGTAGACTTAGACCCATTAAGGACTACTCATTGAGTATGGTTTGCCAGCCAGTTGCGAGTCCATCTGGTGGTGGTGCTATCTCTTCCACTTTTTTCTAGCTTACTAAGAAGTAGGTTGTGGTCTACTTTGTTGAACGCCTTGCTGAAACCTAAATATATTATGTCCACAGTATTTTGCTGGTCTACCAATTCAATCACTGTGTTGAAAAATGAAATAAGATTGGTTTGGTATGATCTGTTTTTAACAAACCCATGCTGACTGCTAGTTATTACTTTACTTGTTTCTAGATATGTGATATCAGATGCTGGTTTTTTGTTCTATGTCGGTTCTGTCATTCCAAGTAGAAAAGTCTCTGGGTTGAATTTAATCTTTAGTTTTGTCATCTCTTCTAATCATGTCTGTATCTTAAACCAGTACTTTTGGGCTTTAGGACATGTCCTTAATTTTTCATTTATCTTTCATTTAACTCTTTTGTACCCAATCTATTAATTTTAATACATATTTCTCCCAGCAGATATTAACAACACTTTAGTATGTGTACAATATTGCTGGTACTGTGCCAATATCTTGAAATACACAGATTGCAGATTACGTTTCTTAATTTTGTGTTCACTTCTATTTTGTCTCCATATTCCTCCAGTTTACATTTCCAATTCTATTTTGATATATTATAAATGGATACTATAATTTGTTAATTGTTTGACATAACAGAAAGACATGATGCATTATAATTGATCACCTAATACTTGGGGCTACGAATGTTAATCAATTTAATTACTATATTAATCAAACTTTAGTTGATTAATTGTGGAGGCTGAGATTAAAGAATACACTTTTTATGTTTGAAATCATTTGAAGCCTTACTGTGTTATGGGAATAGAAAATAACAAACACAATATTAAAAGGTGCTATTTTCTTGTACCAATGAGTGGTGATTTGGTTTTTAAAGTATTGTCATGTTTCCTTCAATAACGTTGGAAAAGAGAAAGAATGCATACAATGGATTATTTTTTTGAAAATAATTGATTAATCAATTAAAAGATAGACAATTAATCAGCTAAAAATTATAACAAAGGACTATAATAATTAATTATACAACTTTGTGCCTATTTGAACAACCATTGGAGAGAATTGCTTTTTAATTTTTATTTAAATAAACACTAAATCAAGAAACCATTGTGATAGCAATATACTTTTTTTTAAAAAAAATCAGACATTAATAGCACAGACTAATGTGTCATTCATACTTCCTTATATATTATTGGTAGGCTTTGGAGTAGTGTTTTCCTTTGTTAGAAGATGGCTCTTTTAAATCTAAGCAATATTGTTCCTGGAAGAAAGTGTGTTTCAACCATCCAGAAAGCTTTGTCTACCAATGCCCCCAAATTACAAATTATGAAGTACAATTTAGGTTTAGTGTTAAGAGGTTCCTTTTTGTAAGTGTTTGTGTGCTTTTGACTTAGTGTTGACTCCTGGCAACAGTCTAGAGTACAGTTTTCTTGGTGATATTTTTGGAAATGCCTTCTAAGAGCTAAGAGAGGGTACCTGACACAAGGTCACCCAGCTGGCTTTGTACCCATGGTGTAATTGGAATTTTCAGTCTCCCAGTTTCTAGCCCAATGTCCTTACTCCCAAACTAAACTGGCTCTCTAAGAGGTTCCATGCAAATAATACAACTATTATTTTAGAATGTTGTTAACTTCTCAAATACCGGTCAGTGTCAGTCATGCCCAAGTACTTCTCTCTACTGAACATAAAAATATTTGTGATTTGAGGAAGTCACATGCTTTTAAGATTATAGGCGGGCATCCACAGGGTAGGTTAAAAAAAAAAATCAAGATTGGTGGCCATTACTGTGCAAATGGTGTGCTGGCCATTTTATATGCACACATACAAATTAAGTGTTTTGATTCTACTATCACAGCCATTATCTTGATTTTTGACCATACCTTGTAGATACTTCTGAGTTGAAGAAATTTATTTATCTATCATCCTTAGAGGAGGAATATGGCTTATTCTTCATGTTTCTCCTCTTTTATAAATGACCCTGGCTTTTCTCTCATGTCTTCCTTTCTCTTTCCATCTTCTGCTCTACTATTTTCAAAAACTAGTATTGGATTGGGTGAAAAGACTCTATGGTAATTTATTATTGGGAGAAAGGGATGTATGAAGGGTTGACTTACAAAATGGCTGCCACTGTGAAAACTAATCAAAGTCTGGGAAATGAAAACCTTACAGTCAAAACCTGAAGTTCTCAAAAGGCGATAGTGTGAGGAAGTGAATGGGGCAGATAATACCACTCTGCATTGGCTGTAATGTCTTCCAGGAGGCTCCCCATAGCAATTGAAGGTTTTGGTTGTCACCTTTAAAATCCTACATAGCATGGGACCAAATTATGTACAGGACATGGTAAATAATGGTTTATACCCAGCCCATTGGAGCTGACAGAATGGGCATATTTCCAGTACCATCAATAAAATACTATCATTTGGTGGGGTCTCTGGAAGCATATCTTCTCTTTATGATACCTCCCTCCTGAAATATGAAGAGACCCTACTCTATTGGCTTCAGCAAGGCTATGAAAACCACTGCTGTTATTTTGGATATTTTCTTACTTACACAGCCAACAAATATATTAATCACATTTTTAAAACCTTTAAAATGGATAATCTTATTTGATTGCTGAATATTTATGTGCTCAATGAAGTATGAATTAAAGCTCGAATTTTCATCTTTCATTTCTCCGCCTCCTTTCACTGTCCTCCCCACCACTGTGAGCATAACAATGATGGATAAAAGAACAATGCTGTTAAGAAATCGGAAACAAAGTATGAATAATCCTGATTGGATGAAAAGTCACCTGCATTTTCTCTCGCAGATTAAGCAATCGTTAGTTAGCTGCAAGAGCTGTCCATCTGGAGCTCTCAAGCAGTTCACTAGAACATTCATTATATGTTGTCTATCATAATTTAGCAAAAGGAATAGTGTCTTTTCTTATCAAGTGTGTTCAGTTTTGTTAACAAACTTATCCATTCCAAAAATGGCTTAGCATAAACTTTCTCGGCTCAGACCTTTCTGTTAGTAGGAGATAAGAATGTATCTACTTACACGTGAATAAATAGTAGTCTCTTTGATTGTGGACCTAAGTGATATCATCACACAGAAGTCTGATCTCTTTTTGTTTGAGCATTCAACAGGAGCAAAATGCTAAAATATATTGTTTTGACCAGATATTTTATATACACTGGAAAACTTGCTTTCTCATTCCCATTTATCTATTCTATGAAACCAACTCAAGACATATTCAGACATCTTGACTTGATCTTTTGTCAAAGCAACAAATAAGATTAGCCAGGTTATTTGGCTTTTTTCCACAAGAGGAGTAAAATAGTAACATATTAAATTATGATCAAACCTCAATTTAACAGATCTTGAGTTAGCTGACTTTGGATACAATGGACCCTTTTTTAAAATTTGGGTTCAACCTTATAAAACAGTCTTTCAAAATAGGGGAGGAGGTTGTCTGTTAAACTGATTTACTGCCAATAATATTTCTGTCCAGTAACACTATTTCTGTCCATTATGAAATATGCAATTACATAAATTGCAAATAACATAAATTTGGATTTAGTGGACATTGGATTTAACAACATCTTTCCCCCTTGAATGATCCATTGAAGTTTTACTGCAGTTAGTTTGTTATCTTTTCATGACACATCCAATCAACCCCCTCTGAAAATCACTCTGCCTAATGATGGGGCCAGTTCTGTCATGTCCTTGGCTTTACTTTACTTTGTTTTCAACTTCACAGGAGCCCAG
This sequence comes from Laticauda colubrina, assembly GCA_015471245.1. Taxonomy (NCBI): domain Eukaryota; kingdom Metazoa; phylum Chordata; class Lepidosauria; order Squamata; family Elapidae; genus Laticauda; species Laticauda colubrina. The sequence continues at coordinate 56,276,190 of BLBF01000002.1, forward strand.
TCTGATAGCCAAGTAGGAAACATCTATTCAACTCTGTTCTGCTTGGGCTCTGGATACCTTAATACACAGGATACCATAATAATAGGATCAGGCTGCAACTATACCAGCATGAGCTGTCAGTATGCCTGAAAGGAAGTTCGAGTTGCATTCTCCCCAGTTTATATAATTAATGGAATACATCAGTATACTAACTAATTTTGTCTGCAGTCTGATTCTACATTGTTTCTCAGCTGGTGAGGTACAGCTTTGTTTCAGATTTCCTATAAATGTCAAGGCACACATAAAATTTAGACTATATATGTGGACATTTCATGGATTCCTTTATAAATCATAAGAAGATAAATGGATTCTAACAAGTCAGAAGAAACAGTGAAGTTAAGAAGGAAAGGAAGGATGTCATATTTCTTCCTCAAGGGTCTAGGTATGAAATCCCCTTTCCCCATCTTTAAATAGTTTCAAAGGAGTGTTGTTAGAAGGACCTCATGCATTTTATATATCACTACTGACCAGCAATGAGAAGTTACAACTTATAAGAAAAATAATGAGGAGATGTATATGGTACGCAGGGAGAAGAAAAACAATATTCTGGAATACAACTTTCAACCCATGAGGTTTAGATTCACTTAAGGATCTAGACTGTTCAAAATAAGAATCATATTGCCTTTTTACTTTTTGTTTTCATCATAATGGATAGGGCAGGTTCTGTTAATTTGGGGTGGAGATGAGGTTGTTATGGCTGAAGTGCTTGGCACAACTCAGTAGGCCGAAGGGGCTCCAAAGTCAGTGTGATGTACACATTTTTTTTAAAAAAATGCCCCTTCCCTCCCTAGTGCCATCTGGTGAAACAGTATGGTGGCTATATCTTCACCATTCCATTAAACTAATTTTAATGGAAATGGAAAGTGATTACTAATGGATAAGGAAAATGGAAGGCAACATAGAAGAGAGAGAGACTATTAAGACAGGGTATCTATAGCGATGTGGTCAGAAAAATCAAGATGATGCATATAGAAAGAAGAAGGGCTTGGATCATTTTCCACCCTGCATATTATAAACATTTTCCTTCTTCTGCAGCCTAAATGCCAGCCCAAAACTACTCTCTGCTAAGTAGAGGTGTTTGATATGTCTACTATGAAAGGCATGTTATCCACTTTCAACAAAAATGGCTCCGCTTTTCTTGCATTCTTTTTGCTACTCATTCAAATCATTTGGAGGGAGAATGAAACAGAAGGCTTGAAAGAGATCTTTTCTTACATTGACTATCTCAGGACCTTCTCACCTGCATATCTAATATTTTAAGAAGCTATCCCAAAACACTCTGTTAACTAGTTTGAAAACACACTCATGCACAGGATAGAGAACCATGATAACCTGATTTTCCACACTTTGCAAAGATTACTGTTTGCAATGTGTGTAAAACAAATTTTGAATCAGCCTAACCCAATCATGAAGATCTAGAAGGACAGAAATATATATGTTTTGGATCTTCTTCCCTAAGTCAGAACTAAAGAATTAAACAAACCTCAAGCCAGTCTTGAAACACAATGAGTAGAGTTGCAAAGATGCAATCTTGCATATCAGGAAGGTTTTAATCAGAAATTACTTTTTCAACCAATGAAGCCAAATATTTCTCAAAATAAGTTCATTAAGAATGGAGGGAATTAGGAGGGAAAAACAATAATCAGAGAGTTGCACAGTAAATCTGCACAGTAAGCATAATTGATTGTTTACTACATGCTTGCATAAACTTCAGTTTCAGCCCATTTTTTGTATTCATTGAATACTGAGGATTATAGATGCAGAGGAATTCTTCAAACTTGCAGCTTGGGTATTGTTAGGCAGGCCCTCTCTCTTCCTTCTTCTATCTATCTTGTCCTTCTCCTTTTCAAGCTTTACCCTTAAATTATGTTATTGTTTATTTTTCCCTTAATATGCTCAAAACAATATTCACTGAATAGTAACAATAATAGCCTTTAGATCCATGGTTATTGAAGCATAATCCAGAATATTGAACCCATGAGCATTTGGGCTGCATAAAATCTAGTATTATAATCTTGTTCTTATTTTTTATCAGAGTTATTTCAGGGTATTTCAGACAAGAAAATTACAAGATCTGGGTCTACTATCTTGTCCTTCAACTCATTATATATAATGCATATACTAACTTTACCTGATAACCTAAATGATCAAATTGCAGTCACTGAAAGCTAAAATGATACCAAATTTGCAATATAAGGAATTACCACGATTATTCAATTGGATAATCTGAAAGCATAGCATGCCTAGCTAAATTGTCACTTAATACTGTGTACTTAGCAAATTCCAAAACACTAAAATATGATCCATAGTACACAGACCTGTCAGTTCCTTCAAAAGGACAAACATTATCAGAGAAAAATCTAGCAACATTACAGGTGATATATAAAGAATACCACAGAGATCCTTCAGATACACACTTTTTCCTTTTACATTTACTTTCTAAAATAATTTGCATTGTTACCAAAAATTATTTCATTTCCTCTATGGTCAGATATCTACTATTTCTTCAGAGTATATCCATTGTGCTTTGGCATGGTCCGTCCAAAAAGTTAAATCCTTTTCCATTGTCTACATCCCATACCATTCCAATTTCCTCTAATAAACTATTCAGCAACTAATTCAGGCTCCAATCCTTCTTTATAGAAAATGGTCTTAAAGGAAAAGATACCTAAACTGCATATCAACCCATATTTGTCTTTTTAGCTGACTTTCTTCAAGGAACACATTAGGTTCATTTTGATATCATTTCTTCTCATAAAAAGGTCATCTTAGATTATATCTCTATCATTCCTCTTCAGCACCCAGACACTTACTCTGGTAGGAAATGGTGGGAGAAGCCATGGGGAATTTATTGAAAATCCTTGTTTTTCTATTCACAGAATCTCTGGCAAATTGAAAGCTTTTTTTAATTACAAAAGGAATATTCTTTTTGTAGCAGTTAGATTTTTTAATTTTGTCCAGGAAAATCACAAGAAATAGTTAGCTATTTAGAAAAAAATACTGTTTAACATGGCTTATTCATTGAACAAAGTGAAAGATGGAGGAGGAGTTTAGTTTAGTTTATTGTCATTGTATCTCGTACAACGAAGTACCTCTTCAGTGTACATTATGACTATGAAAATAAACACAAACACACATCCTTCACATTTTATGCATTGAATTGAAAACCCCTGATGTTGAGTTAATATTGCACTATACAGTGGAAGTCAATAGAGTTACTGCCCTGGGATAGAAGCTGTTTTTCAGCCTATTTGTCCTTGTTTTTATTATCCTTGTTAGGGATAACATTGTTTACCCTAACTGGTTTAGGTGAAATAATAACTATGAATCATAGTTAGTGTATGTTAAAGTGTCTGCAGCTTTAACTGTGAAATAGCAATTAAGGGAGTGGTTATGAAAACAATATAAAAGTAGCAAGTCTACAGCTTGCTCACTCTGGCTTTGATGATCCCTGACTACTGCTTGGAATCAAGACTGCATTGCTCGAACGGGAGAGACAAAAAAGGACTGATTTGTAAGTGAACTGACATAGGATATTCTACATGGACTTTGCTAACTGAATATCCCTGAATGGAGTGACTACATGATACATGACTATTGGACTGTTATTTGAATATGCTATTAATTTATAATGGAATAAACTATATTCTTGATAGCACAAGCGTATCTGTTATTTTTACTGTATGTTAATAAACATACAAGCTTAGCTCACTCATTTATCTGTGTGCCTATCTGACTAACGCTGCACATTCTGTTTAGCTTGTCTACCTAACCCTGGTTGGGGAACCCAGGCTTAACAATCCTGTACCATCTGCCAGATGATAATAGTTCAAAAATAAGGGTGCCTTTGATGAGATGGATCTTTGAGAATGTTTTGAACTTTTTTAAGGCAGAGGGAGCTATAAAACTCTTCCAAAGAGGGGAGAGGGCAACCAATGATCTTCTGGGCAATGACATTAACCCTCTGGAGTGCTGTCCTATCTGCTACTTTGCAATTGGCAAACCATACAGAGATGCAGTAAGTTAAGATACTCTCTATGGGGCAGCGTTAGAAGATCACCAGCAGTTTTTCATTCAGTCCTTGTTTTCTGAGAAGTCTCAGGTAGTATAATCTCTGCAGCATGCTTTTGAGCAGTGCTGAAATGTGAGCACCCCAGATCAAGTCCTCTTTTATGGTAACACCCAGAAACATAAAACTGGCCACTTGCTCCACTCAGTCTCCAATGATAAGCAAGGGCTGGATATCTGATCTGTTCCTTGTATAGTCTACCATAGACTCCTTGGTCTTATTGGTGTTGAGGACCAAGTTATTGTCTTCACACCACGAAGCAATCAGTCCACCTCATCTCAGTAGGCAAATCATCCCCCCCACCAGAGATGAGTCCCACCACTGTTGTATTTTCTGCAAATTGGAGAAGGAGGATGCACCAATTCCACCCGTCCTTTTTTACAATTTTGTAAACAACAAACTAAAAGACAAGGTCCATCCCACCCCTGATAGGACCTAATGGTAAAGACTGCAATGACAACACCATTAAAGCCAACATCTTTAACACATTCTTGGCTCAGTATTTGTAAACAGCAATGGATCTTGCCCAGTATTTCCTCGTTGAACCACAGAAAACTACAATGATCTAATAAATATCGATTTTACAGAAGACAATGTTGAAAAAGCACTACGCAATCTAAAACTATCTCTATCTATTGGACCAGACAATATCTACCTACTTCTTTAAAAAGCTACCCACTGCCATAGCAGAACCTCTAAGCACAATATTTGAAAAATCTTTCAGGACCAGCTCCATGCCTAATCATGGTCACAAGCCAAGGTCATCCCCATCTTCAAAAAGGGAGACCCCAGCCTAGTTGAAAATTACAGATCAATCTCCTTATGCTGTGTCACCTGTAAAGTCATGGAATCAATTATTAACCAATCCATTATCCTCCACTTAGAGACAAACAACCTACTTTCTAATAAACAATTTGGTTTCAGCAAAAAACTATCTTGTAATCTGCAACTCTTACACTGCAAAAACATTTGGACTACACAACTCGATCAGGGCAAAGCAATTGATGCAATCTACATAGACTTCTGTAAAGCCTTTGATTCAGTGGTACATGACAAACTACTCCATGACAAAAAACTCAAATCTTATGGTATCTCTGGACATCTGCATAACTGGATAGAAGCATTCCTGTCAAACAGACAACAAATGGTCAAAATTCTGTACCTGTCAATAGTGGTGTCCCCCAAGGCAGTGTTCTAGGACCAACTCTCTTCATACTCTACATAAATGACCTCTGTGATCATATTAAGAGCAACTGCATTCTCTTAGCTGATTATGTAAAACTGTTCAATACCACAGACAATACTGCTACCCCTCAAAAAGATCTTGACTATGTATCAGAATGGTCAAACAAATGGCAACTTCAAATCTCAAAAAATAAATGCTCTGTCTTACATATTGGCAAAAAAAAATCAGAAATTAAAATACAAGCTGAATAGTCAAGACCTTGCTGATGATCCAAACTCTGTCAAGGACCTCAGAACACTCATCTCTAATGATCTAAGTGCTTGAGCCCACTGTAACTACATAGCCAAAAAGGCATTAAGAGTTGTTAACCTAATCCTTCAGAGCTTTTTCTCTGGTAATATCACACTACTAACTAGAGCACACAAAACATTTGCTAGACCAATACTCGAATACAGCTCATCAGTCTGGAACTCACATTACATATCTGATATTAGCACAGTTGAGAAAGTCCAGAAATATTTCACAAGAAGAGTTCTCCACTCCTCTACTCATTGTAGAATACCTTACGTCACCAGACTCAAAATTCCAGACCTAGAGAACCTTGAATTGCATTGTCTTCTGTCTGATCTAAGTATGGTATATAAAATCATACATTGCAATGATTTACCTGTCAATGAATACTTCAGATTCAACCATAACAACACAAAAGCACACAATAGATACAAACTCAAGGTTAACTGTACCAAACTTGATTGCAGGAAATACAACTTCAGAAACATAGTGGTCAATGTCTGGAATACTCTGCCTGACTTTACACAGCAGATGGAGAAAGAATTGCCTTTTTTCTTTAGAGAAAATAAAAAAGAAGATACTTCAACCCAGAATGTATGGGACACAATGAAAGCATATGCTAGAGGCTTGATAACAGATTATACAAGGAAAAGGAACATCAGGAAAAGGCAAGCCATGGAAGCTTTAGAAGATGAGCATAAAAGACTTGAAAAAGAGCTACAGAAAATGCCACAGAAAAAAGACATTAAGCTAAAATTGGACATAATCGAACACAAAATGGGTCAAATAGAGAAAGAAGAATTAGCACAGAAAATTAGAGGTGCTAAACAGAATTATTTTGAGCATGCAAACAAACCAGGTAGCATATAAACCGAGAAAGGAGAAAGAATCAAGGAAAATACCGCAGTTAATAGATGATCAAGGTCAAGTTTGCCATGGCAATAAAGAGAAGAAGGAAATCATTTGAGTCTTTTATGGGAAATTATATGAGCAAGAGAATATTGATGAGGAAAGAGTCAAACAGTATTTACACAATGCTAATCTACCCAAGATACCTAAAGAGACTGAAAAATATTAGAAAGCAATATAACAATGATGGAGTTAACTGAAGCAGTTAAGAAACAAAATAATGGGAAGGCATCAGGCCCAGATAGACTTCCGGCCGAATTTTATAAAACACAACAAAAATCGCTGAACCTTCCATTGCTAGAAGTCATGAATGAAGTTATGCGAAAGAAGAAGATACCTAAAACATGGTCAGAAGCCCATATTACACTTATTCCAAAAGAAGAGACTGATCCATTGCAAATTAAGAATTATAGACCTATTTCTTTACTAAATGCAGATTATAAAATTTTCGCTTCAATATTGGCAGAAAGACTCAAAAAATATTTAAATAATTTTCTTCATCCTGACCAAAATGGATTTCTGCCAAAGAGACAAATCAAAGATAATATGAGAGTAATTTTGGGCAATTTGGAATATTATGAGGCACACCCCAAAAAACAAATGGCTTTGATATTTTTAGATGCACAAAAAGTATTTGATAATGTGAATTGGAGATTCATGTTATTATTATTGGAACAGATGGGTTTTGCCAGAAAATTAATTCAAGCAATACAAGCATATATTATAAGCAAATGGCAAAGTGGGAGAATTGACAGACTCCATCAATATAAGAAAAGGTACAAGACAAGGTTGCCCACTGTCACCTTTGCTATTTGTATTAACTTTGGAAGTGTTAAATAGAAACATTAGAGATGAAAAGAGTATAAAAGGAATGAAAATTAAAAAGGAAGAATTTAAATTGCAAGCTTTTGCGGATGACTTGTCCTTTATTTTAGAAGATCCTTTAGAAACAGCACCAAAACTATTGGAAAAGATAGAGGCATATTGCAAAGTGGCTGGCTTGAAAATAAACAAAGAGAAGACAAAGATTTTGACAAAGAATATGCTTTTAAGACAAAAAGAAGAATTGGCAGATGTACTGAAAATTCAAGTCACAAACAAGGTTAAGTATTTGGGGATATACTTGACAGCAAGATGTAGTACCTTAAAAGAAAACAATTACATTAAACTTAAACAACAGATTGCGTTAGATTTGACATAATGGGAGAACCTACATCTGTCATTAATAGGGAGAATTTCAACAATCAAAATGAATATTTTACCCAGAATTTTATATCTGTTTCAAACAATACCAATTAGGCTTGGAAAGGACTACTTTGAAGATTTAAATAAAATTGTGTTGAAATATATATGGCAAGGTAAGAAAGCGAGAATAAAGTTAAAACTCTTACAAGATGCTAGAATTAGAGGAGGATTTGGTTTGCCTAATTGGGAGTTGTACTACCAAGCTACAAACTTGACATGGGCTAAGGAATGGATAACATTAAGAAATACTAGATTGTTGACATTAGAAGGACATGATTTGTTGTTGGTGTGGCATGCCTTTTTATGGTATAAGGGAACTTAAACCCATGTCACACTGTACCAACGGATGGAAAGAGGATGTAAAACGGAGAAAAATGCTTGCATCCATTGGTTAATGTGATGCATCTGTTCTGTACTCACTGCGTCCGTTTTTCATACTCTCTATCCGTCCAGCATCCATTGACTGACATTTCATCCGCTCAAAAAGTTTTGAGCTGCACAAAACTTTTTGAGCGGAAAATGTATCCAACACGTCCTTTCTGCATCTGCAACGCATACGGGGAACATCCGTTCTACATCCGTCGTCATCCATTACGCACCCGCTATATCCGCTAGGCATCCACTGTGCATCCGCACAACTCAAATCCGCTCCAGCGGAAAATGGACACAGGGAGGAAACAAAACGGATGCGGAACGGACACGCAGCGTTAGTAGCACGGATGGAGAAAGGATGAAAGCGGATGCAGCTCACATAGAAAGCATTAAAACGGAAAAAACGTTCACAGAAGGGACGTATCTCGGATATTTAGGATGTCTAAGGATACCTAGAGGATGCAAAAGGACACCAAGTGGAAAACCTATATTTCCTATTAAAAGGGGGAGGAATTAACCTGGATCTCACTTTCAGTCCAGCAGCCCTGCGGTGCAGACCTCTTCAGCCTTCATCTGGCTCTTGCTCTTCCACAGCATCCAGTCATCTCCACCATGGATCATCACACACTCCTTTTAGTAGCCACCATCATTCTACAACAGTGCGAAGCCATCTACAGGTTCTTTCACCTGTTCTACGCGAAGAAAAGGAGGCGGCCAAGAAGTGTCTGGGTCCGAAGATGGATCGCAAGAAGAGCCGAGTACGGACTGTATGACAAGCTGATAGTGGAGCTGAGGAACGAAGACCCTCGTGCATTCCAGCACTTCATGAGGATGCCACCAGCCATGTTTGACAAAGTTGTGGAGCATCTGAGACCCAGGATGACCAAGGCAAACACTAACGTCCGGCCCACCCTGGACCCTGGACTGAAGGTGGCACTCACTCTGCGCCACCTGGCCTCCGGGACCATGTACAGAAACATGCAGTATGCCTGGAGGGTGCCACACAACACCATCAGCACTGTGGTCAGAGAAGTGATGCAGGCCATCATCGAAGAATACCTGGAGGAATTCCTCCAGTGCCCCTCCACTGAAGAAGCCTGGAAGAAAGTTGCAGAGCAGTGGTATCAGAAGTGGAACTTCTCCCACACCGTTGGAGCCATAGATGGCAAGCATGTGGCCTGCAAAGCTCCAGCCAACTCAGGGTCCACTTATTTCAACTACAAGGGCTTCTTCAGCATCATCCTCTTTGCCATAGACGATGCTGACTACAAGTTCATGTACATCGATGCTTCAGGCAACAGGTCGGCTTCAGATGCCCAGGTATACAATGCCAGTCATCTCAAGGAGGGGCTGGAACGCAACCTCATCATGGGTTTCCCAGATCCAGACAAGATGTGCCCTACTTCATCATGGGGGATGACGCCTTCTCCCTCAGAACCTACCTCATGAAGCCCTACACTTCCAGATGCCTCACCCGTGAAGAGAGGATCTTCAACTACAGGCTGTCCAGGGCAAGGCGGGTGGTAGAGAACACCTTTGGCATCCTGGCCAACAGGTTCCAGGTACTTCTCACCACCATGCACCATCGCCCAGAGACCGTGAGGAACATCGTGGAAGCTTGCTGCATCCTGCACAATCTCATGTGCACCCGCTACCCAGTGTTGCAGAACAGGCTTGTGGACCACCAACAAGGTAATGGGGACATGGAGCCTGGGGAATGGAGGCAAGGAGTAAACCTGATAGACATTGTGGATGTGCCAGGCCCCAACAGAGCTTCACGTGAAGGGAAGAAGCAGTGCAACCTCCTGAAACACTGGTTTAACTCCCCAGATGGAGCAGTGGAGTGGCAAGACAGGATGGTAGATGCAAGACAGGATGGTTAATGAGTGCTTCCTTCAGCCTGTCTCATCACACTGATGAGAGTGGGCCATGTATCTTGGGTGGGCCTACAATGAACAAGGCATTTAATAAAGAGTTGTGTTTATGTTGACATGTGTGGATGAATGATTACATTGTTATTGATAATAAAGGGCCATAGGTGTGGCACCTGGGAGGGTGGACCATACAGTCCCACTATGCTGGCACTGGAGGCCTATCTAACCCACTGCTATCCTTTCCTATCCCACAGCTGTTACCCATCCCACAGGTATCCCTGCCCATCTCACTGCTATCCTTACCCATCCCACAGCTATTATCCATCCCACAGGTATCCCTGCCCATCCCACTGCTATCCTTACCCATCCCACAAGCATGCAAAGGCTTAAACCATTTCTAAAAGTTTCCACCAAGACTTTATTTACTAAAAGAACTGAACCAAGTGTGTGAAGCAAAGATAACCTTTATTAATAACAAACTGTAAAAGCAAAATGACCCAAATAAAGTGTCCCAAGCAAAGATAAAGTCAACAGGTAGCAACCCAGTCTCTGGCACTCTTCTCAGTCACTCTGAGGCATGCCCATTGTCTCAGAAGTGAAGGGTCCAGGTGCTGTGGAGGTGGCAGTGCCTGGAGTGCTGGTCTGAGGTGCCATTCGGGTGCCTGGCCCTGAGAGGACAACAGGGGATGGTGTGTGGAGGAAGCTCTCAGAGAGCTGGCTCAGTCCCGTGATGTTGAGAGGCCCTTCTTCCATGACATGGGGTGTCAGTCCCAAGACTGATGACAGATGTTCAGAGGCTGGGCTTGGCTGTGGGGTGGAGGAAGGAGGAGTGTAGTGGGGTTGTCTGGTCTGCAGCTGACCGAGATGAGGCATCAATGGCATCTGTGGCATCGGTGGCATCAGTGGCATCGGTGGCATCTGTGGCATCGGTGGCATCTGTGGCATCGATGGTATCAGTGGCATCAGTGGCACCTGTGGCATCGGTGGTATCGGTGGCATCGGTGGCACCTGTGGTGTGTGATGTACCTGTGCCTGGATTAGGAAGGGCTGCCTGTGCTGCTGGAACTCCTGGTAGCCGTAGCCTTGGTAGGTGAGGGGCTGTTGAAAGCTGTGGAAGGGCTGTGACATCACCTGGGGTGGAGGAGTAGACCTGGACTGGGTCAGAGCAGGTTCAGCTGGGCCTGGAGGGTGGTGCAGAAGACCTGTGATCCTCTCCTTGATCACCTGGTACTGGGCTTCGGGCATTTCCATGAGGGTCTGGTTCACGTAGTTGAGGAAGGGCTTTCTGTTAGAGAATGGTATGTTGGAGTGTACCAGCTGAGAGAGGAGATCTACGCTGATCTTGATGGTGTCCCTGATCTCCAAGAGGACAGTGTGGCTCTGTCCCTCTGGTCTGGCTCTCTGCCTGCTTTCTGTGGAGGTGGAGCTGGGGGTGGGGATGGGTTGGTCTCTGGTGGCAGCGGCTTCTTCTTGCTCCAACTGCATCAGGGGTCCTCCATGTGCTCCGCCACGGAGATTGCAGCTGTTGGGGCGATCTCCATCGGGGGCACTCCAAAGACACCTGCCTGGACACAGGAGCTGACTCTTGGCCAAAAGAAGACTGGCTCTCTGTGGGCTGCCTGAGAGTGAGGGTTGACAGAGGGGCTGCTCCTCAGTGGCGGATCTCACCCTCCAAGAAGCCGCACTTGGCCATCATGTAGGTCTCCCAGTCAGTGAGCTTGACCGCGGCCTGGCCAGACTTCTTCAGGTGCAGCTTCCCGTACCAGGTATGCATGTGCTTCCACCACCCGAGGAAGACCTCCGAAGTGTAGCCCAGGCTCTCCATCTTCTCTCTCCAAGCCACCTGCTTCCGCTTGGTGTCTCGATAGAGCCTGTGTCCCTTCCTCCAGAGGTACTCGTTCTCCCTCAGCCATTCGAGCACCTCCTCCTCATATTCCTCTGCAATGGAGTACTGTCTCCTCTCACCCTTTTCTCGCGAATGCCTCTTCCTCCCTCTGGCAGGGCCTTCTGGGCCTTCATCAGAAGGGCTTTGAGGTTCTTGGGACTGGTCCACCACACCAGCACCACCACCACCACCACCACCAGCAGCAGCAGCAGCAGGACCAGGAGCAGCACCAGCAGAGTCAGCACCAGCAGAAGCACCAGCACCAGGAGCAGCACCAGCAGAAGCACCAGCACCAGCAGAGTCAGCACCAGCACCAGGAGCCCCAGTAGAAGCAGAGTCAGTGCCAGGGGGTGGGATAGTGGTCCTGTCCTTCTTGCCAGGGATGGCAGGAGTAGGCACAGGCTTCCTCTTCTTCCCCATGGTTGTTGGCTGAAGATGTGTCTGGCAGCAGGTCTTTCCTCTGAATGGTGACCTGCTTGCGAGCTGCTTCCCTTTATATCCGCGGGGCTGATGCGATGCATCCTCCCCGCATGCGCAGTGAACGCTTTGCATCCACTAGGCATCCGCTACACATCCGCTCCTTCTGCGCGTCCGCTTCACTGTTCTCCCACGGAAGCCCTGCGGATGTTCCATCCGCTTCCATCTGCTTCCATCCGCTAGGCTTCCGTTGAGCATCCGCTTAACATCCTCGCTACGTCCTCTCCCCGTGCATTCCTTTCCGTTGTTGTCCCCTCTGTTTATGCAAATTTGGGGCACTTTTGAGAGCGGATAACAACGGATGGAAAATTTGCTTGTCCGCTGTGTCCTTTTTACATACGTTTTGCATCCGTCGGCTGATGTGATCTAGCCTTAAAATACAGGATTATTTTAGAAGATATTTAAAAGATCATATACGGGAATCTCTGTGGTTAAATTGGGAGAAGATTAAAAGACAATATTATTTGAAAATTCCAGTCTGGTAATCGACTATTGAAGCATTTTCCTATCCTATAACATACAAGAAGGAACAAACAGATATGGGGAAATTTTGAATGAAAAGGGTGAACTTAAATCTATACAAAAACTAGAGGAACAAAGTATAAAGATGAATTGGTTTTCTTATGCGCAAATACATTCAAGGTATGATAAAGATTTTAAAACAGAAGGTTTTTATGATAAATTGACTGATTTGGGTAAGATTTTGACAGCTACTGATGAAAAGGTGATTAAATCTTAGACTGTCTACTATTGACCTCACCAATGTGCCTACCGTCCCTGTCCTATTGTTCTTTTATTTTTCTTTTATGTACCCATTTCATGTATTCATAACTATGTATATACTTATACCTATTATCTTGTAAGCAATTGACAAATCAAAATAAATAAATAAAAAATAAACAATAAACAATAAAAAAGAGGAGGAGGAGGAGGATTTGGGAATGCAGTCTTGTTTCCAGCTTTCTTGGAACAAATCACAATCATTCAAGGGGATTTACATCCAAGTAGATATCTGTAGGATTTTAGTGGCAATAATCACCCCCCCCCCCCCATGAATTTAGCCAGCTCATGCAGGTGCTAGGAAGGTGTCATTTCCAGTTTGAGGCTGCATTATAGATTAGATTAACTGATTAACTGACAATTAATTAATAGATTAACTGACAATTATTGCTACTTTTGCCACTTTTGCCATTCTTAATTTTATGGGTCTCTGTTGAGTTACACTGTTGATCCACCAGACACTAGTTCACAGAGGGTGAGAGAGAGTATTGGACTAACCTGCAACTGGTCTGGTGCTGTAACTCTTTTATGTCTAATGGATTGAGAAAGTGGGATGTATTGCTTCATGCATACACACCTGGTCTCCTTTGGTTATGAATGTTACTCCAGATGGTGATCAAGAAGGTGGTTTTATAACCCACTTTAAGAGGACTGTCTGCTGACAAGATATGTGTTTTCTTCCCTTGAGAGCAAAGTGCTTGATGGATAAATGCAAGTGGTTGAAATTTGGTTGTTAACTCTGAATAATAATAATGTTTTGCATATCCATAGCATTTCTTATTCCAGAATGTCAAAGCCCTTTTAAAACAACTAGTCACTGTTTGGATCTGACCATAAACTTCCTTGCCATAATCTTTTTTCAATTTCATTCTTACATTTGCTAGATTATGGAAATGTTGATATTGAACTGATGACATAGGCTGTCTATAGTCCTATATTGGAAATATTGCAGCTAGTCCAAAACCAATTTCCTCTCCTCTGGTTTCTATTGTAATCATCAACAGCAAGTTCAGTTATTCCCATTTCAATCAGTTTTACTTGTGCTTAATCCTTGTATGGGCTAGTGTAACAATACAGCCTCGATTGATCTTGGAAATGATTTCTAAGTCCTGCAGTCCATCTTATGATGCAACCACTGGCTCATAAGCATCAGAAATTGGCCTGGCATGAATATAAACACAATGAACATCAGGGCAACTTGATAGACATGCACACTCATCTTCATCTTATTTTTCTACAAAAATGATCCTAAATGCCTTTAGCAACGGGGAAGCAGAAGCAAACTTCATTTCATTCATCATTTCATGATAATGACTTAAAAACCTGATTTTAAGATGTGAAATTGTACTTCCTTCTCCCTGAAATCAGGACTGCCAGACAATCTGCATGGTTGTGGCTTCACTATAACAAACCAGGAAATTACAGTCCCAAATGCAGAGGGGGCATTGAAAAAAATGCTCATGGTACAACAATATGGCCATCCAAAGGATGTCTCCCTATAACTTCGAAACATAACATTGTCCAGTCCTTCCATCTCTTGAATAGGTAGCTTATGATTTCACTTAATGACTGTGCCGATTTTGTAATGGAATTACAAGGGGAAAAATGGCATCACTGAAGCACTTGGTAGATGACTACTATGTCCAGCAGTCAATAACATTCTCATCTCTTCTTTTAAGCATGCAGTCAGGGCTGTTGAAAGAGAAAGAAAATGACTGTCTTTCTATCCTCCTTTTCTTCATTCCCTCCCCTGCCTCCGGTAGTTTGCTCCAGTACCCCACATCTCTCAAGCACACAATAACAGCAGCTCCAGCCTTTAGAAAATTGTGCAAATGACAAAAGCCAGAAAGGCAAGAGAGATATTCTGGTGTTTTATTTTTGCTCATTGCTTAATGCTAACAATTAGGGTCTGTGTATGTGTGTGTGTTCTTTTTCGCCTCCCAACCTCAAAATACAGCTTTCGATTATACAAACATTTCAGGAAGAAGAATAGGAGGCATGTTTTCATGATCCTTGGAGAGAAGGAAAAAACAGCAAAGGAGACAAAGAATGGATTGTGGGTGGCCACAGTACCTGTTCATTTCCTTTCCTTAGTTTCTGATTGTCACTCCAGTGCCTCTGAGCTGCCCACAAGCTTCCAGGAACACCAAGGAACAGTAGCTTAATTATATAGCCTGATATTTGCTAAGGTCTGAACTGCATCCGACAAAGAAACGTCCCTTTAACCTCAGCCAGATTGGATTATTACGCCAATTTATTGACACATTTTCCCCTCTAGCAATACATCCTTTGCTTCGGAAGTGCAAATACAAGCATTTGGAACATTGTTCCAGTACAGTATATTTATATTTTTGAAAAGCAATGCTATATTATTCTTTTTTTATGCACACGTACATTCAGACAACAGCAACAGCAACAACAAAATCCCTTGAATTTAAAATAATGGATACCTGTAAGTAGGAAGTCACTTGAGAGATTTTGCTCAAGTAACATATAACTATCAGTGAATCACCCTGAGGGAATTGCTGCTTCTATCTGGCAGAAGCTGTTTGTGGCAGAATAAACAGACAAGCACTCCATATATCATCTTAAGTAAGACAAATAAAGTTGTGTTTCCGCCTTACAACGATGTCATTGTCAGTTATATAAGAATAATTTGATATGACTTTTTATGAATCTTTCCCCTGTGCAGTAGTACAATGCCCTAATTTTCCACCCTGCATATTATAAATAATTTTCCTTCTTCTGCAGCCTAAATGCCAACCCAAAACTACTCTCCTGCTGAGTAGAGGGGTTTGATATGCCTACTATGAAAGGCACGTTATCCTCTTTCAGCAAAAATGGCACTGCTTTTCTTGCATCCTTTTCACTGCTCATTCAAATCATTTGAAGGGAGAATGAAACAGAAAGCTTGAAAGAGATATTTTCTTATATTGTCTATCGAAGGACCTTCTCACCTGCATATCTCATATTTTCAGAGGCTATCTAAACACACTCACTCTGTTACCAGTTTGAAAACACACCCATGCATAGGATAAAGAACCACGATAGCCTGATTTTTCCAGTTTTGGCAAGCTTTATTATTTGTAATTGTGAAGCAAATTTTGAATCAGTCTATCCCAACCATGCACCTTTGATACCAGCAGAATTTTTGTTGAGAGTGGATGGCTTCATGGTGATGAAAGCACCTGCTCTTTCCCTCCCACCTGGACCTGGTTAAAGATCCCACTTTCCTTGGAAAACTGATGCCAAAAGAACTGCAGGGCAACAGAGAAGAACACGAAGGGAGCAATGGCATCAGAACAAAAAGTCTCTCCCAATTACAGATTTTCTGCTTTGAAACACAGAAGCTTTTCCCGTTAAAGTCAGTGGGAAGTATGTGTGGGCTGGGGAAGCTACAAAAAGTGACCAGGGGAGAACAGAGCACAAGATATTCCATAACAGCAGTTGAAGAATTTTTAGTGGTAAACAAGTATTAGTTAATCATTAATTACTCGCCGAACAGTTAATAAATAGAAAAAGAGCTAATTACAAAAAACTGTACATAAAAGTTGAAAGATGTAAGATAAATGTAGAGATCAGAATTTAAAACAAAGTATAAAATTATAAGATTAGTGCATTGCACAATGGAATTACAATAAAAACTGGTTGAGATAATAGAATATAGGAGTAAGGTAGAATTATCAAAACAAATAAGATAAGCTACTGTGCTCATGCCCCTGGAATAAAGATGTGCTAATAAACCTGTTTATATGAAAAAAGTATTTTATAACAGTTTGTGTAATAAAACATGCTTTTACACAATGGGAGTTGAGTTGTGTCCTGCCTCAGTCTGTACCATCTGTGAATTGCTGACATCCAGCATGGAGAAGATTGACAGAGGGGGGAGGTTAGAGATCACCACTGCATTTATAAGTCAAACGTTGTACAGCATTCAAGAGTATAAAGATAAAAAACTAAAAAAACAACTTCTTTTTATATTTTTTTCAGTGGATGGGATCTCTATCTGCTTTATCTGGCAACAGTAATAATTGAAAAATCTCCACTGACATTTATTTGCACAGGAATAAAATAACCAATCTTACTGGTTAATTCACTGATAATTCAAGTTGACCTATATCGGTTAAAATCATTAGTAAAATGGAAGCAAATAAGATAGATTGGAAAATTAACCTATTCATCTGACAAATTGTGAGGAAAGAAACCACAGTCCTAGTATTATACATCTACAGCTGGGAGAGGTAGTATCATATCTGTAACTAATATCACATGATCAAAAAGATAATATAAATTGTGTAATACATCAAACGTGCTGTGCGACACAACTAATCCAAACTTCTTTCCATTTGCATGGAAATATGACACTGAGAAGTTTTTGCCACCACAATGTCCTGACCATATAACTGCTATAACTGCTATTCTTATGCCACATTCCATACTAAAGATATCCCAGAAAGTTGATAAGGAGAATAAATAAGCTGAAAAAGTCTGCTCTAAATGTAACTTTTAGGGCTGTGTAAAATTTCAGATGTAATTCCAAGGGAAAAAAACTTAAGAGCTAGTTTATTTATCATTAAGTAGCTATGTATCAATAGTGTAATCTAAAGATAGAATTTTAAAAAACAATTAATACTCAAACATATCACAATGAAATGTAAAAATGCAATAGTATATAGAGTCTCTAGACTAAAAGACCCAAAACATACAACAACATACAATAAAATGTTTTATGCTTTCTTAAATATTATTTTAAGAACTTTGACTCTAAGTATTATTTTGGTGGGAATCATTTCCAAGAAAGAAAGGAGGGAGGGAGGGAGGGAGGGAGAGAGAGAGGAAAGAAGGAAGGAAGGAAGGAAGGAAGGAAGGAAGGAAGGAAGGAAGGAAGGAAGGAAAGAAAGAAAGAAAGAAAGAAAGAAAGAAAGAAAGAAAGAAAGAA
>BLBF01000002.1:56294265-56359336 GCA_015471245.1 Laticauda colubrina
GAAAGAAAGAAAGAAAGAAAGAAAGAAAGAAAGAAAGAAAGAAAGAAAGAAAGAAAGAAAGAAGAGTGAACGGCAAAATGTCGCTATTTCAGTTTGTGTGAGAACCTTCCTGATGATTAGATCAACCATCTAAGGTCATGAAATACCTATAGGTTTTCCAAATTCTCAGGGTACAATGTATTAATACCACCAATTTATAGAGGCATCTTTCAGAAATGGCCAGCCAATATAATGACTGGCAACGGCAAAAAAAAAGTTGTAAGGTTAAATTAATGTCCAGAACAGCACAAAGAGCAGCATTCTGACCCAGACCCAAGGGCAGCACGAGATCTTGCATAATCCAGCCAAGTATAAGAGAAGTGAGCATGAACCAACTGCTTAACTAACTTGCAGGTGAAGAACTGATAAATTCTACAAACTTTTGAGTTGGTTTTTGCCATCATAAATTTCAACTTCCAAGTTTCTCATCACTGAAGTGGCATCTTTTCCTGGGACTATGTGGCAACTGCCTAGGACAACTGTAAGATTTTAGGGAAAGCTGTTTGGAAAAGTTACGAGAAAATTATGCTTGTGCACATTTTGAAGTGCCCTTTCTAGTCATTTTAAAAGACATTTAATGATTCTAAAGTGATGAATTACAGATTAAGAGGTTCCTTTCTTATGACTTCCCTGTCTGGATTTCCTTGTTGATTGGATCTCTTAAGCAAAGGATATAATAGCAATGATGTTCAAGTAGTAGAAAATTAAAATGGAATAAATAACATAAATGCAAAAAGCTGGCTTTCATCCCGAGAATCTCATATTTGATTTGTTCTTCTATTTGTAGCCTCCCAAGTTTACAGCATGCAAGGAATCAACTGCTTCATTTCAAATACTGTTGCCCCTGAACAATAAATGAGGGATAAAGAATGTTTGTATTGTATAGATATTATTTCTATGTGTACACATACAGAAAAGCATCTCTTGATCTATCACTATGAGTGTTGATTAATTTGAATATGCATGCACCAGTATACTCTGTACACACATGGGAGTAAGTATGCGTTCACTTATGTTGATTGTATACCTTTATTCCCTCGCAGCCTACTAATTAATCTTTTTCAGCAAGAACTACTTATTATACTCATTAGAACACTTCTAAACAGTTCAAAAGCCCTTTGCATTTCAAAAAATAATGTGCCAAGACTTCATTTTCATTTACGTATCTTGTTTCATGTTAAGAAAATAGAGCTAGTGCCACTGTCCACTGTGGGCTCATCCAGAGAGGTGTTTTAGCATCTTTCCTCCCATTCCTGAAATGGACAAAACTAGGCTAACAAAGCAGAGCTGATTTCTATTTGGCTTCAGTAACAAGGATGACAAGTGGAGCTGTCCTTACAGTTTAATGAAGAACAAGAGAAGGGCAGCTCATCCTGGCTGAGTTTCACATCTCACCAGCATTAAAATGGAGTGGTGGTAGTGGAAGCTAATTTAGCAAACATTAGAAACAAATAAATGGCCCTTGCTAATCTTTCAAGTTGCCCCAGGGACAAGAGGTGCTCTGAGACATTTTTTTATAGAAATGATAGCAAAGATGGATTTTCTGGCAATCAGAAACTTCAAAATTAAACATTGTATTTCCCAATATAATTTTATTTCCTGCTACATGTCTTTTTCTCCATGGGAAATTTTTATTTATTTACAGGTTTTTATTTTGGTTGCAAGGTGAATGGTGGAATAATTAATTTTCCAATCAACTCTTTTCACTGGTGATACACATTACCACTAAATTGGAATTCTTTTAGAGTTCATTGAAGTTTTCACTGTTTCCTTGTTCCTCTCCCCACTGGGTCAGGTGGGTAAATTTTATTTCTAGTTGTTCACCTGAGTGATCAAATTTTCTGATTATCCATAACCAAATTGATCGTGCTGTATACTACAAGCACCAGTTTGGGCTGCATATTTTTCAGCACAAAGCTGCAGTTATTTTGTGCAAACACAGCAAGCCTCTGTTTTACTGCTCTCCGATGGAAGCATTCAGAGTGTCAGTTCATAGGAGAGAAAAGGTATCAATTTATATTTTGAGATAAGGTCGGTTTTAATTATATTTGCTCACCTGGAAAAAAAATCCCTTTGGGCAACATTGTATAAAGATAATTTGGAAAGATACATGGTCAGTTCTTGGCATAATTTGTCTAAAGGCATCATCAAGCAAGGCACGAAACAACTCTAAAATTAAAATCCATCTTTTCTCATCCAGAACAAAGGACAGGAAAGGAGAACAGTAACATGTGCCATTTTGCTCTATTCACCTTGGTTTAGGAGGTTGAGAATCAAATATATTTGTTTATCCTGAATTATTTTATTGCCATAAAACATACCAATGGGCATATGCACCCTAGGGAATTTGACAAGAGACAAAATAAAAGAATTTTATTTCTCAGTGGAATCTTTCACTCTGTGACTCAAGATAGGGCCCAGAGAGCTCCAATGTCTTTCTTACTTCCTTGTAAGAAAGAGCCCTTTAAACTTAACTCCCTCCTGAAGAGAGAAAATGGGCCAATTATGCAATTGTCCCAATTATCAGTGTCTCTGAGGAATAGATGCTATTGGTAGGTAGTCACTTTTATGTCACAGTCTGTAAAAACAAGCATGATGAAAGACATTTTAATGTTTTAAATATATAAACTAGTTGAAGAAACTGGAAGAAGAAAGGGACATAAAGAAAATATCTGTACCTTTACATACCAATGTTGTATTTTAAATAAATACATCAGTGTCAGGTCCAAACCCAAAGATGATACACTGAAATCTAATCAAGTCAATTTCTTTATCTGCTTACACCTAATAGGCAGAATTTTGCCAGACTAAAGCTACAACCTTCTAACCTAATACATATATCCTGAGAGATTCTAGAGTCTGTCTGCCCTGAACTTCCTTTTTTTCCTCTATCCACTACAGTCTATTATTCTGGACTTATCTCTGGAACACACTGCCTTCTCCCTGGGAAATAGCTGAGAATACCCCTTCCTCCTTCTGCACATTCTATCACAACCTGTATTAAATACAAGTTGATGCTGGCTTTCAGTTACTTACTAATTGACCTATTTCAAATTGGTTTTTATTTGTTTGCTTGTTTGTTTTGATATGCCACCTTCTTTATAAAAGAAGTGAAAAGCTGTCTTTGAACAATTCTTATATTCATGTTGAGTTGAGCAATCCTCTGACTTGCATTATATTGTTCCTCCCTTTCCCTTATATACAATCTACAAACACTGTATACAGTTGAGTATGTGCACAAGGTATACTGTGAACAAGAAATAAAGAACAGACTACACAAACATTTCTGCACTATTTCCTACATTTGAGGAGACAACTGGTGTAACTTACTAAAATAAATACTCCAAAGTGAAGCAAATCATATAAAATTCTGGAATTCAAGAAAGGTCATAATTAACTTTTCAACAGTGGCTACTTCAGTATCATCATTATCAACCACAATTGCTTCTGTTCTTCCTAAAAACATAGCAATGTGACAATATTTGAACCAGTAAAGGTAATGTAGGCAATTTATCTAGGAATGGCCTTGCTTATTTCTGAGTTGTAGTTCAGTTTACAATTCAAATAATTAGATTCAAACTTTATGAATATTGGCTTGCACAGATCTACTCAGTTTTTTCAAGGCAGAGGTACAATTAACCTAACTAAAGCAGATGTCAAAGCACATCTATTATCTCTATAAATCGGTTCCCTCCCCCCAAAACATATCTACTCTTGGCCCCATTTGCACTGTCAATTATATTCCCTCATACCTGTTTGTATGCAGCAATAATATTTTTAAAGTACCTAAAATACTTAGGTATTAATTCCCATATATGCAGAACTAGATTAGGAATTAAGGTTGCTCAGTTAGGTTCACCGATGTTGTTCCTTATATTGTATTTATGCTATCTAATGGACAATAATAATTCAAAATTATTGCATCAGTGATGTGGTAAGGGAATTTGATAATTATTTAGCCAATTTATTTCATGTATATGCTGAATACTAGGAATGTATTTCTCATAGTGACCATGATATATGTGGAGATGAGGCCATTGGGTTAAAATGTTCACAATCAGAAGAAGGTAGTGTTTTGGCTGAAAGTGAGCAGATATAGATTTGTTCAATCCCTTGGATGATGACTGCAGGCTCAACAGCAGGCTATAAATAATAAAACCATAACATATTAATTACCAAAATACCATACATTCTCAGCCAGAATATAAAAGAAATCAAGATAATCAGAAATAAGAAAAACAAAAATGGAAATGCTTTCACTCCACTCCACTTACGATCATATTGCCTAATGGCACATCCTATTAAGTATTCATAAGAAAAAATGAGCTAGCTAACCCAGCAACACTGGTTTCTCAGAATGGCTAACCAGTTGTTTATGGCCAAGAAATGAAAAAGTTAGAACTCACTTGCTTGGTACACTGGGGTGGCTATTGTAAAAAGCGGCCCTTTTACAATTAGCATTTGTATCATTTATATTAGCTAATGTACTTATGTACATTAGCCCCATGACTAATAACCACTGAATTTATTCTCCATATCTTTTTCGAATAACATTTAAAACAAAGCATGCATTTCAGGGCTAATGCTTTATTGTACAATAGCAAATGCTATTATTTAACTCTGGTCCTACTTTTTATGTGTCCTACAGGAACTGCTGCACAGAAGGCACCAGACCAGACACACCTAATGTGCAGAGCAATCCAGTATGCCAATACAGTTATGGCATATAGGCACAAACACTGTTTAACTAGGAAACTAAGGACAACTCTGTGCTTTTGAAAACATATTGAGCAAATTTGATCCACTTACACTTTAAAGTTTAAATCACTTGGGATTTTTCCATGGAAAGAAGTTCCATGTAAAGAAATGTCAGGACATGATGACATATAGTAGAAGCCCTTATGAAGATTATCCCATTTTCAGAAACCATATCTCACACTTCAGAAGTGGCGCTTCTACAGTGTTCTGAGATAGAGAAAGAATTACATTTCTCTCCTACTATTTTTGCTTTTTAAAAATATTGAAAGATACTGAAAGACTTTCAGAGACCAATGATTTTATGTTTTGGTTTAAGTGCTGTTTTTCTCTTGTTTATTCTGTATTTTTTCTCTTTTTTCTTTTCTTTAAGTCTCTGACATTCCATTTTGAACAGAAAGTCGGTCTGCAAATTGATCAATTAAATAAATATATAATCACATGCACTTAATCAGGAATAGAGAACATGTGGTCTTCCAGATGTTGCTAAACTACAACTCCCAGGACCATTGATCATCATAACTGGAGTTGTTATTTAGCAGCATATGGAGGTCCACAGGTTCCTGTCCTTGTTCAAGATAGAGCAAATCTCCAAATGCACAGTTTGGGAGCAGACAAAAGACAAATTTAAAATTGTCTCTTCTCTGAACAAATACATGGATTTCAGCCACCTAGCCAAAACTGAAGAATCCTGGATGGATTTATGGCTTAAAAAATAGAAGAAGAAAGTGTAGGAACCACGTAGTGATACATGTTATTGTCATTCTTAAAAATAAATAATAAAAATATATTGTCAGCCATCAAGATCTTCTACTATCACTTTGCATCTTTCGGCTGTCATAAGTAACGGGGGGGGGGGGGGGGGGGGGTGAATCTGGGAAGTGAGCTGGAGGTGTTACATTTTTTCTGTTGTGTAAAATGAGGAGGGGAGAGCATATATCAGAGTTAGGTTTCCATTTCTCACTTAGCTTTCTTTTCTCTGCGCAACTACAACCCGTTATCAAAATATGGCAAGGTCAATGGACAGAGGCCTCATCACCACCTGAAGATGCCCACATGATCATATTCACAACTTCTGATTGGAAGATTCATCTGAACGATTGGGGGTGGGAACATTTCCATCACTTTGTATATGTGATTCACGCACCTAATTTCTCAGATTCAAAATTCTATGGTTGCTACCACTTCATTTTCAGTAAAAGATATCTTTTCTTGAACTTAAAGAGTCTAAGTATTTATTTCTTGAATTTTGAATGGAGCACCACCTGACATTATTCTGAATCTCAGTTTACCAGCCCACCTCAAGAAAGCACCCAATTTTCTTCTGAGGGGGCCTGAACATCATTTCATCTTCAGCTAGTGATCAGGAAGATCTGGGAGCCATTGGAGGGCAAGATTCTTTGCTGGTACAGGAAGCCCAATCGGTAGCAGAGCTCAATCTAGAAGAGGATCCAGCTGTGAAGCCCAGGTGGTCAGTGGGGGTTGGCTGGAAGGATCCAGAGAAGGAACCCCTCCCCCCCCCGGGAATCACAACCACCCACCAGTGTGGAAAAGAGGAGCCATGGCAAGAGAGGGAAAAGAGATCAAACCAGGAGACTCCTTTAATGAAGCCTTTGAACAACTCAAGCTGCACAAAGGTATGAAGGGGAAGGGGGAGTAGCCCCAGCTAGAAGAAGCAGAGCAGCCCCTCTCCCATAAATCAACCTGAGCAAGCACAGCAGCCAGCAGCAGCCCTGGGGCTCCCAGAGGGAGGTGTAATTCCTAGAAGGCGTAGAGCTCCTAAGTTGCCTCTGTTAGAAGTAAAGTACAGGGGAGATCCCAAAACCTTGGGGTTTTTCCTAGCCCAAGTTTGGAGCTATATGGAAGAATTCGGGGAGAATTTTCCTCAGAAGCAGCCAAAGTGAGATGTGTTACCAGGGCTCTGGAGGGAACAGCTGCAGAGTGGATGGTGACCCTGCATAATGATAATGCTCCCCAGTTGATGAATTATAACCTGTTCATGACTGCACTGCAGGCTAGGTTTGAGGACCCACTGGCAGAGCGCAAGGCCCGGATCAGGATGAAGACCATAAATCAGGGGCGGAAGTCAATGACTGACTACACCCAAGAATTCAGACAGTTAGCAGGTCATATCTGAGGCTGGTCCCGGGAAGCCCTGATAGAAGCATTTAAAGATGGATTAAACAAAGATGTGTACCAGAGATACATTGCTAGAAGAGACCCAAATAACTTGCAGATGTGGTACTTGCTGGCAGAAGAAGTGGAAATTGATTTAACCTGAAGCAGATGGCGGGGAGGTTCTGGGTGAAGCAAGCTTTCCCCCCCATGTCCTCAAGAGGTCCCCAAACCCCAGAAGGGAGGAGTGGCAGCAAGACCCAAACCCTCTACCTGTTTCCAATGTGGGAAGGAAGGTCACCAGGCTGTGAACTTCAAGGTCAAGCTGGAACCAAAGGGGGCACCAAAAGGAGGGAAGAAGCCTGAAAAATCCCCAGCTAAGCCTTGCGAAGCTGCACTAAAGACAAGACAGGTGGTAGAGGTTGCCCCTCTGGCAGGAGAGGAGCCGGCAATCCCAACTTCCCCTGAAGAGAGCGACTATGACTCGGAAGATGACTTTCTGTTAGTCCAAACAAGGGTCCTATGACCATTCCGGTGAAGTTGAGGGTATCCACTTCAGGGACTGAAGGGAAAATGCTAGCCCTGCTAGACTCTGGGTGCACAAGGTGTGTAATCAACACGGGAGTAGTAGAGAAAATGGGCTTAAAACTAAAACCTTTAAAAACGCCCATCGCCTTTTGCCAATTAGATGGATCAGTGGCTGGGGGTTGCCCTGCACGTTTTATCATGGAACCTATAGAAATGACCATGGGAGAGCATAATGAGACTCTGTGCTTTATTGTGGCCCCTGGGATGGAGCAACCGTTAATACTGGGATTACCCTGGCTCCGGAAATGGAACCCCCAGGTTAACTGGAAAAAGGGTTTGTTGAGCATACGCACCAATCAGTGACCAGAAAGGGAGGAGCAATCTCAGCCGAAGCTTCAGAATCCAATTGAAATAGCTTCCACAGGTACCGAACCCTTGAAAGGGGAGGAGAAAATTCCAAAAGAATATTGGGATTTAAAGGAAGTATTCAGTGAAAAGGCCTCGGATGAGCTCCCGCCTCACCGGTCAACAGATTGTGCTAAATTGAAAATTTAGTAAAATTGAAATTTTACCTGGGGTGAAGCTCCCAAAACCAAAGTTATACTCAATGACACCACGAGAATTAGAAGAGCTAAGATTGTTTATAGATAAAAATTTGGAACATGGTTTCATCCAACCCACTAGGCCCCAGGTAGTGGCCCCAGTGCTGTTCCGTGAAAAGAAAGATGGCTCCAAGCGCTTGGTGGTGGACTACCGAAATTTGAATGCCATTTCCATGGAAAATGTGTACTCCCTCCCTTTGATGAAGGACATTCTGGCCAACCTAGCTAAGGGAAAGATTTTCACGAAGTTGGATTTTAGAGAATCATACTACCGAATTTGAATTAAGGAAGGGGATGAGTGGAAGACCACTTTTAACTGCCCGATGGGTTGCTTCCAATTCAACATTCTTCCTTTTGGTCTACAAGGAGCCCCAGCTGTATTCATGCAGATGATCAATCAGGTGTTACATGAACATTTATACAGGGGGGTTCTGGTTTACCTTGACGACATCTTTATCGACACGGAAACTCTGGACGAACATGTGAGACTGGTGCGGTCAGTTCTACAGAAACTGTGTGCTGCTAAGTTGTATGCTAAACTGTCCAAATGTGAATTCCATCAAGAGAAAATTGACTATTTGGGATATCGCATTTCACCTGAGGGCATAGAAATAGATCCAGAGAAAGTGCGTGCCATATTGGAATGGGCTCCCCCATGTACCAGAAAACAACTTCAGAGCTTCTTGGGATTTGCAAATTTTTACTGGCAATTTATCCGGGCTTTTGCTAAGGTAGCAATGCCCGTCACAAATCTCTGAAAAACTAAAGGAGAGGTGAAGCCAGCTGCTGGAGTGGTCCATGGAGTGCCAAGCAGCTTTTGAAAAGCTAAAACGACTGTTTGCTGCAGAACCAGTGCTAAAGCACCCGGACATGGAGGCTCCCTTCATGATCCAAGCCGATGCGAGTGATGTGGCTGTTGGAGCGGTGTTACTTCAAATCAATGAGAAAGGGACCTTACAGCCTTGTGCGTATACCTCCCATAAACTATCTGAAACCGAGAAAAGGTGGGCCATCTGGGAAAAAGAAGCTTTTGCAGTTCGTTGGGCCTTACTGACCTGGAGACATTTCCTGGAAGGAGCAAAACATTCATTTGAAGTATGGACTGATCATAAAAATTTGGAGGCCCTAAAAACGCCTCGGAAGCTGTCCTCTAAACAAGTTCGCTGGGCCCAGTACTTCAAGCGGTTCAATTTCTCACTGAAGTACATTCCAGGGGGGAAGAACTTCATGGCGGATGCTCTCTCTAGACTACCCCAATATAATAGTATTCACCAGGAGGTGAAAAGGCCGATTATTTAGACCAAACATCTAGCCCCAGTGATCACCAGAGCCCAAACAAAGAAACAAGAAGTGGACTTATCAAATGACTTAACCGCACAACTAAAAGAAGCCCTAAAACTTGATGATTGGTTCCTCACTCATTCGAATGACTATACGGTTAGAGATGGTTTGGCTTGGATGGGAACCAAGTTGTATGTGCCACAGGCGCTGAGGGGCCAAATACTACAACAAGCTCATGATTCTAAAGCAGCTGGTCACTTTGGATTTGTGAAAACCTTCCACCTGGTTAAGCGGCAATTCTGGTGGCCTACTTTGAAGAAGGACATTCAAGCTTATGTAGCTAGATGTCCAATTTGTGCTTCGGCAAAGAGACCTCTTGGTAAGCCAGCAGGGTTGTTACAAAATGTGGCT
This sequence comes from Laticauda colubrina, assembly GCA_015471245.1. Classification (NCBI taxonomy): domain Eukaryota; kingdom Metazoa; phylum Chordata; class Lepidosauria; order Squamata; family Elapidae; genus Laticauda; species Laticauda colubrina. The sequence continues at coordinate 56,303,997 of BLBF01000002.1, forward strand.
AGACCAATGGCCCCCTGGAAGGAAATCTCTATGGACTTTCTAGTAGAACTACCCAAAAGCAGTGGAAACACGGTTATTTGGGTGGTAACCAATTTGTTTTCCAAGCAAGTACATTGCATACCTTGTTCCAAGATTCCATCTGCAAAGACATTGGCTAAACTGTTTATTTCACATATCTATAGGTTACATGGCGTTCTGGAACGCATAATCTCTGACAGAGGGGTCCAATTTACCTCAATTTTTTGGAAAGAGTTCCTGAAGTTGATAAGTTCCGCCCAGGGCTTAAGTTCCACCCACCACCCCCAAACCAATGGGGCCTGTGAGAGGACTAACGCAGTGATAGAACAGTATCTTAGATGTTATATAAATTATCAGCAAGATAATTGGTCTGACCTACTGCCATTTGCTGAAGTGGCATATAACAACTTCGTACATAGTAGTACTGGATTTATTCTATTTAAAGTAGCTTCGGGACAAGATTTTGTATCCATACCTGAACTTCCTCATGAAAGGCCAAACATCCAGTCGTTGGATGAATGGATAACTCAACTCCAACTTAACTGGCCAGTAACACGTAAAGCATTAGATGAGGCCCATCAAGCTCATAAGAAGTTTGCAGACAAGAAAAGATCTCCACAGAAATTATATAAAGGAGGCGACAATGTTTTCCTGTCCACCAGATACCTACAAACCACTCAAAAATCGAAGAAGCTTGGTCCTAAATATGTTGGTCCTTTCACAATTGAACGGATTATAAACCCTGTAACAGTCCAGCTGAACTTACCGAAAACTCTTCGACGAATTCACCCAGTCTTCCATGTTAGTTTGTTAAAACCTGAACATACTTCTGGTTTAAAACCCATCCAGGCTGATCCTCCCATACCAATACTGATTGAGGGTGAACAACATTTTGAAGTTAAAGAAATTTTTGATTCTCGCAAATGGAGGGGTTGGCTCCAGTATCTTGTCACCTGGAAACATTTCCCTTCTTCCCAAGCCAAGTGGGTTAACGAAAACGACGTTAAAGCCCCTAAGGTGATCAAAGCATTTCGTACCAAGTATCCTGATAAACCCTAGGAGTGTAGGGTTTATTCATTTTAATTGTCAAATGCTTAATTATTGTTTTTTTTATCTTTTCCTCTCTCTTTTAGGACTGACGGTTTTCTTTTTCTAGGAGGGCCGAATGTCAGCCTTCAAGATCTTCTACTATCACCTTGCATCTTTCGGCTGTCATAAGTAATGGGGGGGAGGAAGAGATGAATCTGGAGTGAGCTGGAAGTGTTACATTTTTTCTGTTGTGTAAAATGAGGAGGGGGGAGCATACATCAGAGTTAGGTTTCTATTTCTCGCTTAGCTTTCTTTTCTCTGTGGAACTGCAACCCGTTATCAAAATATGCCAAGGTCAATGGACAGAGGCCTCATCACCACTTGAAGATGCCCACATGATCATATTCACAACTTCTAATTGGAAGATTCATCTGAACGATTGGGGGTGGGAACAGTTCCATCACTTTGTATATGTGATTCACGCACCTAATTTTTCAGATTCAAAATTCTATGGTTGCTACCACTTCATTTTCAGTAAAAGATATCTTTTCTTGAACTTAAAGAGTTTAAGTATTTATTTCTTGAATTTTGAATGGAGCACCACCTGACATGTATGACTTTTTATTTATTTATTGAAAAGCTAAAAAGAGTTGTCAGAAAACTAATAAATATTACACCTTAATGATGAATATTGCACCCCAGCTAGTATATTTAGGAAACATTTGTTGGGAAACTGTCTACAATGTACTCTACCTTAGTGTTGAAAGGAGCAACAGAAAGTTCTTCCAGAGGAAAATGCAACTCCAATAGTGGGTAACGTGGCCTCAATTAATCTAATGTTGCTGTAACCAAGAGCTTAAAGTTGTCATACTATGGTGGTGATAGAAGGCAGAGAATGACACTTTAGAAGTGGAAATGTCTTATGCTTGAAAAGGGATGGAGGATGGATGTTGGATTCTAACTAGAGAGGATTCTTGCTCAGCCTTTACCAGATGAAGGATCCCAAGTTCAGAATTTCTGCCATGCTATCATTAGGTGTTTGCTACCGTCATAAACTCAGAAACTCAGGGGAAATCTACCAATTTATCCTCTCACATTTCTCTGAAGAGACAGTAAAGATATGTGTTTAGACTCTACCTTGAGGGAGCAGGTCATGGCACACAGTTACAGCTAGCAAAAGAACTGATTGACTGACCAGTTGTCTGTGCTTAACTATTCCCCAGAGAAAGAATAGAACAATTAGCCAATGATCTATGTGAGCTCCAGATTTGTGAATCTAAATATGCCCATGCTTACATAACCTGATGACCAAATAAACAATCCAGATCAATTTTAGATGTATTTTAAGCTGCATTCAAATGGTTTGGGAGATAGAAAGGCGAGTTTTCAGAAGTCCGGAGTGAGAACAAAAATAATTTGAAATTAGGATAAGAGAAAGGGAGAGGCTGGTTCCTTAGTTTGTTTTTAATGAGCTAAGGACTGGAATTTATTTTATTCATTTATTATTTTTTTATTATTTATTTTCTTTGTCAAAAGCTTACAATATAACAGAAACAAGAATAAAAATAAGTTTAAATACAAGAAATATGAACTAATAATTGGGGACAATAGGACTGGGACGGTAGGTACAATTGTGCGCTTATGCATGCCCCTTACAGACCTTTTAGGAATGGGGTGAGGTCAACAGAGGTTAGTTTGAGAGTAAAGGAGTGGGGGTTTGAGCAGATAAGAACCGCCTAGATTGTATTTGGTGAATAGATTTTTTTTTTACCAAAGTATAGGACAGAGCATTTTTGGTGGATATTTGGAATTGCCAAATGTTAGACCATTCAGACACATAATCAAGGTCTTTTTGAAGGATGGTAGCATTGATGGTGGTGTTGAATGGTTTCACATCATCAGCGAAGAGGATGCAGTTGCTAATAAGGTGATCACAAAGGTGATTTATATAGATTGTAAGGAGCGGGGGTCCTAAAATGCTCTCTTATGGGACACTGCTGATAACTGATGCAGGGTTTGATAGGGCAGTGATAGGGAATTACAAGGATTAAAAAATGATGTAGTAATGGTTGTAAAGTTTAGGAGTGACTTTATCAGGAATATGATGTTGTAATACTAAGCTTTTTATTCCACATGCTTGCTGTAGCCCAAGGGCATGTCACCACACTTGTGAGAACTTTACCAGAGTGTTGATGCAATATTATGTCAGTAACTAAGTGATTTGTTTTTCCTCTGGACATTGATTGAAAAAATTCTTATTACATGTTATAGTTTCCTTGGCTTACTAAGAAAGTCAAGACCTAAATTGGATCCTAAATTGGCTTGGGCTTGAATCTACATGCCATCTTACCTCTGTTTCAGGAAGCAGCAAGAATCTGCCATTAGTTGTCACTGTGATCAAATGCAAGTTCCCTCATGGTTTTCCCATGTGCCACTCCTTGAGCATGGCTGCCTCAGTATGAGCAATTACTTTTTGAAAATCACCACAGTACCATTGTTAGGTCACTGATATCATTAATTCCTATCATGATTACATACATGGGGGGGAAAAACCTGTGGTGGATATTAATAGCTGAAATAATGGCTAGAACAATGAAAATAATAATAATGGAGCAATGGCCTTAAGTCAAATATTATATTTGACTTGAGGCCATTGCTCCATTATTCTTATTTTCATTGTTTGTTTAACAAGGAGGAGAAATGAAAATTATTGGCAATGCAGTCAAAGATGCCATATAATTCATGTGACACCAGTCTCTCCTCTTGCCTTAGGCATCATTGATGAAGCAAGAGATAGAGCTCCACACCAAAATCCAGAGCCTTGCAGCCCAGAAATTGACAGGTGAGGATGAACACTAAACCCTGCAATTGAGCATCAGTGATGGGACATGCTGGGATCTCAGTGGCTGAGGTTCATACGTATGTCATTCCCATGTATATCAGTTTGGGTATTTTCCTAATCATCAGAAGTACTCTTCCGGATGTCTCCATTAATGAAGAGTATTGACCAAGGGCTCTGTCTTCACCACAGAGGCAAATCTACTATTATTAAGACATTCATCTTGCTTCAATAATTTGTTTTTAGTTACTTTAGATTTTAAGTAAGCATCTGCATTATATTGAAATATATATCTCTGTTATTAGCACTGTGCAAAGCACTACCTTTGAAATTTTGAAACAGTTGGTCTTCTACAATGTTGAGCACAGCTGCTTCACAATCTTTCACATATTGTCTTCATTTATGTACACAATTACAGTACTTTGTTTTACTGAGAGTAAATGCAGTATTATATGTGCAAGTGCACAGATGAGCAGAATATAAAAAATTGTCCAAATAGCTGGTGTTTCTAGCAGCTGGGTGATAGCAGAACTTGGACATCAGATCAACTTTTCTGCTACTCAGGTTTCTATTCAGCCAATTAGAAAAGTCCTTTATGACTGAATTTTGCTTCTGAGTAACTTAGCAATTGAATGACAAGAGACAAACCACAATTTATTTATTTGATTTCTATAGACATCCACCTTAATAAGAAAGTTTAAGTTCAGGAGGTATAATCTAGAGCAGGGATGTCAAATTCACGGCATCACTGTGGTGTCACATAACATATCAGGACTTTTTTCCCCTTTGCTAAACTGGGTGGGAGCAGGGCTAGCACATGATGCATCCGGTCCGCAAGCTGTGAGTTTGACATCCCTGGTCTAGAGGAAGGTATGTGTTGGCACCTGTAGTTTCTTGTCAAAATTATGTCTTTTTGGACCACTCAAAAAGAGACCTGGTGAGTGACTACAAAGTATACATGAATTATTTTTTATGTACTACTGGCCATCTAAGGCTAAGCTTTTGAAGTAATCCATAGGGCCTTAAAAATGCCTGATCTATGGAAATAAACTCTGTACATTAGCATTTCATCACTCATTTTGAGTGTCTGGAAGACAGAGGTTACAATTTAGAAATTTAATGAATAATGACAATTGGAATAGCCTCTGCATTAATTTGTTAGACATCAGAAATTTACACATAGATCCTTACTACTTCAAGAGAGTTGCTAAACTTCAGGACTATCTCGTAGATCTAAGACAAAAGTCATAATACAAGTATAAGAAAAAAAGCCACAGGAACTGTACATTCTTTTGACTGGATAAAAGTTGAGCAGAAATATAGTACAGGCAAAAAAAAAGCATCCAAATATTTTATGCTGCACTGAGTTGAGTATTATACTTTCAGAGAGAAAAAACCTGTTTTTCAACTCCACTTGACAGGCAAGTGGTGGTTCCATCGCAAAGAAACACTCAAATCAGCTGTAAATTGCCTGCCTGGTTATTATTCAGAAATTTGCAAAGCTGAAGCAGCCAGGGAAGGATGGGTGTTTTACAAGAACTGTAGAAACTGAAATTATGTTAGCAGATCTATTAAAGTTAGAGAGCTTTCTGTCTTTTCTTCCAATGGGCTAAGTTTCATGGGCTTGGGAGGAAAAAGAGCACAAAGGTATTCCAATCTGAAATTTTTGAAGGCATTTTCATCACTTTGTATTCATTTCTGGATAACTCATGCTTCTCTGAATTGTTTCTTTTGCCAAATTCAGAAAATCCAAGAGTGCAGAAGGTTGACATTTGAGCTAGACTGCTGTTCAATCTGGATATAATTGCCATAAGAACTTACTGATCATTGTTTTGGTTCTTGCAGGAAAGATGGGTCTAGCTGGCTGTGTCCTATATGAATTGATCCACTAGCTAGCCCCTAGCGTTTCCTAGTCTCCATGTCTTTCCTTTGCTTTCCTAGATGTGCACACATGGATGTCTTCACTCCCAGGTCCCGCATTATCTCCTTGGACACTAATACAGAAGCTTTCTTTTTGTACCATTGTTGCTCATCAATCATAGATTTGGAAATAGGTTGTCTTTCATTCCTCAAATTGATATTTTATCCTCAGTTGCAATTTAAATAATTTTAAGGGAATGTAAGGTAATGTTGGAATATAGTAGGGAGTGGTGGGAAAGCAAGGGCAATGAATATGTGTCAACCAGGCAAAAATTGAACAGTTCTTACTGGGAATTGTAATGGTTAAATGGAGCAATAATGTCTAGGGTTGAGGATAGTTCATTGACTTAATGCTGGACTAATTAGATTATTATTAAAACCAATATTAAGTATCTGTCAATCTGTAGAAAACTTAGCAGCCTATCAGCCCAGGACAAAATGGAATGAAGGATTTAAGGCAGCTCACCTCAGAATAAATCAGTTTTAAATTAAAGTTGGAAAACACAGGGCCAGAATGCATTTGAAGTGGGCTAGAGAGGGAAGCAGACAATATCATCCATTGTCTGTGCTGGTCATGGCCCAAGCAGAATATGAAGATTGCCTTCAGAAAGAAAAGTCCAGGCAATCTTTATTTTAAAAATGATAAATAATTTCAAATTGTCATCTCTCTTATTGCTCTTCTTCCTGGGATGAGAGCTGCCCTTCATTTTGAAGAATGTTATATAATCCATACCATTTAAATAAAATAGAATAACAGAGTTGGAAGTGTGAGGTGGAAGCAGATAAAACCACCAAAAGATTCATTGATCCAAGGAAAACAAGGTTTTATTCACGTGTCTGTAGAGATGGGTTCCCTCAGGCTTTGAAGGAACACAGAGCAAAATTCAGGCAGCATTTTTATACCCTAACTGTCCGCCCCCTCGTATGAGGGCTTGGCTCACATTCTTTCTGTTTTCAAATTGACACATATATTTCGAAGGTTCATACTAGCTCCTTATCTAGCAAAAGCAGTTACACGGTTTCTGACATCGCAGCACTTTATTACAATTCCCCATTGTTCTAGCCTTATCTTGTTTTTTCTCTTGTGCACAAACTGGAACACTTTCTTATTAGCAGAGCTACTGAGTTTGAGACACACTTCCTTATTCAATTCAATGGGCCATCCAACATGACTTCGGTTCTGCTCACAATCCCCCCTTTTTTCTTTTTCCACTTTTGTCTCAAACTCAAATAGCAGATCCTCTGCTTCTTTCAGACTGATTTCTCTCTGATACATCATTAGAGGTTCTGCTTCCTGCTTCTCAAATCTTGAACCCAAGGATTTCCCTATCTTCCCACACATTGTTATTACACCAGGGAGACACTGAACACAACAACACAACAATACACAGCATATAATAATCAATATAATTCCCATTATGGTAGATCTAAACCAAGTGGAACTGGGAAGCCAAGACCATAGTGCTCCCCACAGGTCTGGCAATGAGGAGTCACCTCTTTGTGATAATGGATTAGAGCGAATACGTTCTTCCATTACTTTTACTATCTTTGTAATATTGGGTTGGAAATCATGGATATATACACAGCAGTGTGAATGAATCAGAGTACACACACACCCTTTTGTAGCTAATACAAGGTCTAAAGCATACCTATTTTGTAGAGCAACCTGTCTTACTTCAGAAAGCTTGGTGTTAATCATTTTAATATTCTTTATTGTATCATTGAACATTGTTACAGTGAAGTTATTTAGAATATGTATATCTCAGTAGTTCATGGCTACTCCCAATGGTGTTATTATACCACAGGAGATTTGGGTCCAGAGTCTCCGAGTAAGGCCAGATTCTGAGTCTCTTTTATTACGTATCCGGCCTTGGGGAAGGCCATCAAGTTTATATATCACCGGTATCACATACCTGAGTGTACATGTGCCACTCCAGTAAGGTGGCATCTCCCTGTATGCATATTTCCCACACAATACCCACCTAAAGTTTTTCATAGCATAGGTCTGTTGTGATGTTTTGGTCCAATTGACCATTTCTTCAAAATGCATACACATCTGATACTGATCTTGATTAAAATAATCTAATTTATGATAACTCTTGGTATAGCTATGGTTACTACAGGATGATGGCATATCAAAAGTCTTATTACATTTTTCCCAATCTCCTAAATGGAGCCCTCTAGTTTCATTTCTCCTCAAACACACATACACCGTTTCCCTTAAATGAACAAAAATCCTTCCTGTTATATTTCGTTCTACACCATATTTTTCTGTCCTGTGCCCCTGTGGTCTTAGTCTGTTCTGATCAAGTGGAATTGCATGTAGGATTAATCCTTCACCTGTTCTTCCTGGCAGGTGCATGCATAACCAGCAATTGGTGATGTTCAAGGAATGTGAGACCTTCTTGAGATCCTTTATGAACACATTGTCCTCCCACAAGTCTGTTCCCAAGTCACCTGCAGATCCAACATATTGTGAACTTCTTTGATGTATTAATGTAAATATAGTTGCAACAAATAATCCTCACCAGAGTTCAGCCGACATCTCCATGGTGGTTTCTGCTGGCTATTTCTTCAAGGTTACCTTTAACGGCTGACCGTCCACTGGGATTGCCTTCCAAGGTTTCTCAGGTTCCGGTACTTTCTTGACTCTGCTGTAATGCGTCCAGCCTCCTTCCTGAGTACGGACTGCAGATTCAGTCATCAGTAGCACCTGGTACGGACCTTCCCAGCTAGGTTGCAGTTCTTCACTTCTCCAAGTCTTTATCAGGACCCAGTCTCCAGCCTCGTGTGGGTGTTGGCTACCAGCCAAAGGTGGTTGTTGCACCAACAGTCCCTGTTTGTGAAGAGAAAGCAAAGACCGAGACAGTGCCAGCAAATATTTCTGAAGGAACAAGTCCCTGAACTCTGGTATGGGATTGCCTAGTTTGGCCAAATAGGGTCTCCCCATCAGCATTTCAAAAGGAGAAAGCCCTGTGTCTTTCCTTGGACCAGTTCTGATCCTTAGCAGAGCTAAGGGAAGATTCTTTGTCCATGGCAAGCCATTTTCAAGTTGTCGTTTGGTCAAGTGTTTCTTCAATTCCGCGTTCGCTTTTTCAATTTTTCCACTGGATTCAGGATGCCATGGCGTGTGTAATTCCCATTTTACCCCCATCACCTCCATTACCCTTTGCAGAACCTTTTGGGTGAAATGAGTTCCTCTGTCTGAATCTATTGCTTCCATCATTCCATATCGTGGGATAATCTGTTCTAGTAAAATCTTGGTTACTGTGGGAGCTGTGGCTCTTCTAGTGGGATAAGCCTCTACCCACCCCGTTTGTTGATCTTTGATCACAAGCAGGTATTTCCAACCCCCCTTTTCTGGCAATTCAGTGAAATCAATTTGTGCTCTCTGAAAAGGCCAACCCACTAAGGGTCACCCTCCCATCTCTTTCTTGCGTGCTGCTTTCTTATTTACTTTCAAACAAATCAAACATTTCCAGCAGATGCTCTGAGTTACTGTCCACATCCTCAGACTCCAATAGTGAGGTTTAACGGACATGACCAAGGCCTCCGTTCCCCAATGTCCTCCTTCATGAACTTTCTCCAATATTCCCCTCATGACAATGGGTGACACCACCTTGACTCCCTCCGACGTCTTCCATCCCTCTGGGGTTTTGACACATCCCTCTTTCTCCAACTCCAACTTTTCCTTTTTCTCTGGCTCCCATTCCTCCCTCTCGTCCTCCTTTTCCAGTATTGGTATAGATACCATTACCAACTCTATCTCCCCTGCAGCTTCCTTCGCCCATTTGTCCACCCATCGGTTTCCCACAACCTCCGGTGTGTTCCCCTTCTGATGTGCGCTCACATGGACAATTGATACTCAGCTGGGGAGTTGCAATGCCTCTAAGGTTTGTTCTACTAACTGCACTTGCTCTATTTGCTTCCCATCCACCTTGATATACCCTCTTTCTTTCCAGATTTTCCCAAACGTGTGCACCACCACCCATGCATACTTGGAATCAGTCCAAATCGTTACTTCCATCCCCTCAGCCAATTCCAAGGCTCTGGTCAGGGCAAACAATTCACATTTCTGGGCTGACCAAGCAGCTGGGAGTGACCCTTTCTCTATTACCTCACCTTCCCCAGTTACTATTGCAAACCCAGATTTTCGCTTTCCATTTTCTACCCTGCTAGATCCATCTATAAACCACCTCTCTCCCTTCTCCAATGGAGTCTCTTCCAAGTCCTCTCTAACCTTTGTCATGAGATCCACTTGCAATAGACAATCATGGTCTTCCGGTTCCCATGCCTGCCTTCTCCCCTCCAAGAATTCTGCTGGATTTAGATTCTTGTCTGTTCCTATCACCACATCAGGACTGGTTCTCAAAATGGTTTCATACTTCAATATCCTCCCTTCGGTCATCCAAGTGGTAGCCAGCTGGCTCAGCACTGAGTTGACCTGATGAGGCGAATGCACCACCAAAGCTCCCCCAAAGGTTAACTTTTTGCTCTCCACCACCAGCATCACTGTTGCTGCCACAGCCTGAACACAAACTGGCCATCCTTTCACAACCGGCTCCAAACCCTTGCTTAGGAAGGCTACCGGCTGGTACTGCCCCCCCCTCTTTTGGGCAAGGACTCCAACTGCTGTTCCCTGAGCCACCGCCACATACAAATGAAACGGTAATTTCAGGTTTGGCAAGGCTAAAACTGGAGCGGTTGACAAAGCCTTCTTCAGCTCTTCCCACCTTTCACTATCTCCCTTCTCCCATTCTATGTGCTCTCCCTTTCCAGGCAACTTTCTTTGCAAAAACGGTGCCACCACTGTGAATTGGTCCACCCAGATTCTGCAATACCCTAATAATCCCAATGCTTTCCGCACCTCTGTCTTGTTCCTGGGAGGAGCCAAGCTCATGATCCCCTTCACCCTTTCAGGGTCCAAGGACCTCACCCCCTGCTGAATGTAATGTCCCAAATATTTCACCTTTTTTTTCAACAAACTGAAGCTTCTCTTTTGAGACTTTCAGCCCCTGCTCCTTCAGCCAATTCCACAGACTCACAGAAGCCACTCTCACTTCCTTCTCTTTCTCCCCAGTTAACAACAAGTCATCCACATACTGAATTAGGGTGATTCCTTTCTCTCTCTCAAGCGACACCAATTTTTCTTCCAACGCCTGTCCAAATAACAAAGGGCTCTCGGTATATCCCTGAGGAAGTACCATCCACCTCAACTGCTGTTTCCTTCCACTCTCAGGATCATTCTGTTCAAAGGCAAACAAGTCTCTCCTCCTCTCCTCCAAGGGCACGCCCAAAAGGCATCCTTCAGATATATCACAGTAAACCATTTGTCTTTGGGGGGGATCCACCCCAAGATGGTATAGGGATCAGGAACCACTGGGAATCTAGGAACCACTATCTCATTGATCCTCCTCAAATCATTAACCAATCTATACTTCCCATCCTTTTTTATCACTGCTAAAACCAGTGAATTGAACGGTGACATAGTAGGTTCCAACAGTCCCTGTTTCAATAATCTGTCAATCACTGGTTTCAAGCCTTCCCTACCTCTCTTACTCAGAGAATATTGTGGACTCCACAGTTTAGTTATTCCTGGTTGTATCTTGATCTGAATGGGCTGTATTGCCATCCGACTAACCCCTTCACCTCCTGCCCACACATCTGATGATATCTTCTCCTCATCTTCCGTTGTTAGCATACACATGCGAACTTCCTTCCCTCTATCCCACAATTCTATTCCAAAAACATCCAACAAGTCTCTTCCTCGCAAGTTCACCCCTGAATCTGGAATATACAATATTTCAGTTTCAGTAACCACATCATTCAATTCCAATCTCACCTCTTCCAAAATCTTGACCTCTTGAGGGTTCCCACTCACCCCAACCAACTTTAAAGTCTGCTTTGACCAGCATGCTCCCTCTACTGGATCACATACAGATGTCCGGCTTGTGCTGGTGTCGATCAGGAACAGCCGTTCCTGATGGTCAGGACCCACTAACACATTTACCAATGGCTCCCCGCGGGTCCCTCTTGGGGAGCCGGAACCTCCCTAATCATATAGGGCATAGCTTCGTTCCTCTGGGGTTTTGGGACATTCGCACGCAAAATGTCCCTCTTTCCCATATCTGAAGCAAGTTCTACTCTGAGACAGCCGTTGGAATCAACCGATTGCCCCCTGGACCTCCTCGCCTAAACGGGGGTCTCCACTCCCTGCTGGGAGATCTTTCATCTCTCCACCTTGGCCTCAAATATGACATCTGGGTCTCCCTGTTTTTCCTAACTTCATTCTTGGCTGCCGTTTGCACAGCAGCTACCATCATCTGAGACTTCTGTTTGGTTTTAACTGAGTCTTGGTTCACAAAAACTTGTTGGGCTGCTCTCATCAAATCTGTCATGCCCAAATCAGTCCATCCCTCTGTCTTCTGGATCTTTTTCTGGATATCTGGCCATGCTTTGGTGACGAATTGCATCTTCAGGAGATTCTCAAAGGCAGGGGTTTCTGGCTCCACTCCGGAGTACTTGGTTAACCCTTCATGGAGCCGAGCACAGAAATCCCCCGGGGGACTCATCCTTTCCTTGTGTTATTTCAAATGCTTTGGTCCAGTTTTTCCCTTGAGGGATGGCCAATTTAATTCCTTCAATGATCATGCATTTCATATCTCTCATGTGCTCCCTATGAGCGTTATTATTGATGTTCCAATTTGGATCGGCTATGGGGAACTTTGTGTCTGCAGCCACTGCTCCCTATTGCCCTGCATGTCTCCTATCCCAGGCAGCTATTGCTGCCCTCCTAATGAGGTTCCTCTCTTCGGGGGTGAAAAGGTGTCCAAGAATATACATCAGTTCTTGGTATGTGTATTCATTGGGTCCCAGAAATAATTCCAACTGTTCCGCCACTTCATGAGCATTCTCATGGAGTTTCAGAAGGGTCTTTTTCAGATCCCGTAACTCAGCAGATTTTATGGGGACAGCCACAAAAACGGTGACTGGATTCCCCTGCGCATTCATGCCATTTGGGACTTCTCTGACTGGGAAAGCCGACACGGGATTGGCCGACCTTCCTCCTAGAGGCAAATTCTCTAGGTCCTTGTTTAATTGAGCCAGTTCCCTTCTGAGTCCTGGATATGCAGGTGGAGGTGGAGCCTGGACAACTCAAGCCGGCAGGGGCGGTGGTGCCGGGACTGCCGGAGCCGATGCCGGTGGACTCCCCATCCAGTCCTCAGTTTTGCTTTCCTCCACCTTGCTGACAAACTGTCCTACTTCTGTTTCTGGTGGAACTGCACCTTCAAAGTGAGCATGATACCATACCTCCACATAGGATATTTGCTCCTTCATCTGGTGTTTCACTATATACTCTTTCAACTGAGTTATCCAGTACATGCTGGTATTCCCTTTGGGATCCCAGTGGTAAGGAAACTCAGGGTCTACTAGGGGATACTTCAGCTACCTATACTGGCAAAGGTAGATCATTTTCTTTTTCTCTAGACTCCGAGTGTAAGTCCTCAGATGGGGCAATGACCATTGTTGTAGTAGTTGACCCAATGGGGAGTCAGTCAGAATCAGCCTTCTCGGGGTCTTTTCTATCTCAATTCCCGTTCCCTCTTGGAAGTCTCACATTTGCTTTGTCCCTTTTCCATTCTCCACGCTGCCTGCCCACAATCTCCCAGAGATTCCCAACTCATGGATTTACACTGTCCTCCAGCAGTCGCTGGATTCCCAGAATTTAAGGACAGTATATCCCTTCTTCTATCCCGAAAGGCAACAAACTCACCTGATACACCCCTGGTCTCATGGAGACAAAAGGAGTGTGGGCGTCCCCACTTCAGGTGATCAACAACACTCCCAGAGCGTCAGACCGGCTTCTCTCTCTCTTGTTTCCAAGGATCGTCTACTGAGTGCAGTTACCCCGGGATCCAACTGAGACAAGGGAGGGGCCCCTCTACAATGGGAGGCGGTGGCGCCACACTTACCCAGTCCCTTTTCTCCAGTCGAAATTCCGTCGGGGCCCACGTTGAGTGCCAAATTGTGAGGTGGAAGCAGATAAAACCACCAAAAGATTTGTTGATCCAAAGAAAACAAGGTTTTATTCACGTGTCTGCAGAGACGGGTTCCCTCAGGCTTTGAAGGAACACAGAGCAAAATTCAGGCAGCATTTTTATACCCTAACTGTCCACCCCCTTGTAGGAGGGCTTGGCTCACATTCTTTCTGTTTTCAAATTGACACATATATTTTGAAGGTTCATACTAGCTCCTTATCTAGCAAAAGCAGTTACACGGTTTCTGACATCGCAACACTTTATTACAATTCCCCATTGTTCTAGCCTTATCTTGTTTTTTCTCTTGTGCACAAACTGGAACACTTTCTTAATTAGCAGAGCTACTGAGTTTGAGACACACTTCCTTATTCAATTCAATGGGCCATCCAACATGACTTCGGTTCTGCTCACAGAAGGGACCTTGGAGGTCTTCTAGTCCAACCTCCTGCTTAGGCCCCCTTATACCATTTCAGACAAATGGTTGTTCAATCTCTTCTTAAAAACTTCCAGTATTGGAGAATTCACAACTTTTGGAGGCAAGTTGTTCCACCAGTTAAATAATTTAGAAGAATTTTAAAAATGAACAAAGGAAAAATCATCAGATCTTTCACTATTAAAAACTAAGTCTTTTGGAGGGGATGTGGGGAAATGGGTGCTTGTCACTTTGTTATATGTAACAATATTTTTTACACTTTATGCTTTAAACATCATTTTTTTCCAATTGGAGGGAGAGAATTATTTTACAACATCATCCCATCTCTATTTTATTTAATTTGTTGCAATTGTTATGGGTTGTACTAGCCTTATTTCAGAATGGAAACTGTAATTGAGATTCAGGAAATGAAATCTGATTTTCAGTTATCTTTAAACTTTTAAATAATAGAATAAATAAGTTGAAAACTACTCAACCAAAGACAAGTGCGGAAGCTATTTGATTTAGTCAGATGTCTCTTTTTAAAAATATCATTTTTAAATGTGAAGCACATAAATAATTGCAAATTGAAATTAAAAAGTATAACAGTTGTTATTACTACTATAAATACAACTACAACAAATCTGATATATTTCCTGCATTCAGTGTTAAGTTCGTATATGGCATTCAGTCAAGGAATCTGTAAACATTCTTATAATTATCCAAAGAACACTTTGTTGAGAAACATAAGCATTGCTATCAATATGTGTAGGTTTTTTTCATTTTCAATTAAAGCACAAAAACCACAAAAAGCAATCAAACTGGGAACATCCCTAATGAATGTACAGATAGATGTTTAGCATGGAATACACTGGAACCTTAAACTAACCTTAATGGATATTAACTTAAATTGGTAATTTAAGACTGTTACAAATTTGGGGGTGGAATAACCTAAAACCTCATTGGCAGACCCTATCTTTTAAAGGTCTACAGTAAAAGATATTTATGATAGTCTGGCATCACTCAGGTAATCTCCTGGCACACATTAGTTTGTACACCTGACATGTTCTACAAACCCTTCCACCAAAGGTTCCTCCTTTAAATCCAGGAGGGAGGAAAAAGAACTCATTACAGAGATAATGGTTGGAGAAAGAAAATATGGACCTCCTGATTTAATCTTGACATGAAGGGTCTTTTGCTGTGGCCGATTCTTTAAGTACTCCTGTCAGTTTTGTAGAATATGGAAAGAATAAGTGAAAGATCAGTGAAAGCTATTCTCTTGGGATTGATTGATTGACTGTCCTTTAAGAAAAATGATCCATCTTTGCTGTCCTCAGTCTAGAAGTGAATTATAAATGGCTAATGATACCTTCACAATTATGTTGTTCTGTAAGTAGGGTTAACTTGGGAGGGGTGTTTTTTTTTTAAACGAAATTGAATTTTCTGCATATAATCCATTTATCTTATTCTTTACAGGACACTAATGTGTCATACCAACACCACAGATTTGTCACAAAGTTACTCAGTTCTACAGATGATAATAAGATTTGAACAAAATGAAAATAGTGATTTTATGAAGACTTCATAGTTTAATCTTAATTTGGGGGAAATAGATATAGAAGGAACAGCATGAGATGGCAAAATGTCTTGATTATCATAGCCATATCAATTTCAAATGCTCAAATGAAATGAAGGAAATATAGCTGATAATGTTAGCAAAGAGATAAAGAAAACCCCTCCTGGAGTTATAAGAAATTTAAACCACTGCAGAAATAATGGCCAAGAGACAAAGCTGAATCCTGATGGCAATGTGTGGAATGGATCACAGAACAACACAGATGAATGCCACCATTATTTCATATTATCTTCTTGCTCCTTTATCATTTGACCATGGTTTGGAAGAGTTTTCTTCCAATATAAATTTATGATCAGAGAACTTGGATGGACAAAGATTGTCCAGGGGGCCTTCTTGAAAACAGGAGTATTCTGCATGGCAGCATAGCTGAAGCTTGTGACCACAGAGAAAAAACATTTTGTGTCTTCCCAACCCCTTCAGTCATTTATTCAATTTGCAGAAACAGGACAATCAACTTTTAATTAAGGGTTTTCATTACAATTTAATACTTTCTATTATCCCAAGAAATTCAGGATTCTGCAGTGCTTTCCTTGCCCTTCATTTATCCTCTCAACAACCCCATGAGACAGGAGAAAAACAGAAAAATCAATTGTCATAATACCAGTGTGAATCTCAATGGCTGGATATAGTATAAAATTGAATTTTCACAGTCCAGCTTTGATCCTAGTGATTTCACTTGCAATCTGTGGCATCATATTGGCTCTTAGGACACATTGGTTCCTAAGATACATTGTACTTGGCAAAAGGGTGCCTGTTTTGGTTTTATTTATAGAATGTAGATCAAAAACTAGTCCCCAAGAAGTAAAATTTCTATCTAGTGATGTCTCCTCCTTGCCTATCTGTTTTGAAGTATCAAGTCAGAATCTCAAAAGACTAAGAAATCTAAATAAAAGACAAAGTACTTTAGACCAAGCAATGCCCTGCAGGGATATCTAAACAACAGGTGATTACCCTGGCCATATGTGTGTCAATTCTAGAATACAAAAAGGGCATTTAAGGATGTCATACTGGTCATTCCTCAGTCTTTCCATGCTTTCACAAGTTTAATGCTGAACCTTTGCATTATCTGAAAGTATTTTTGTTTGCTTTAATAAGCATTTAATGATCTCTTGGGAAAGTTAATGGAGTTGCCTTGGGGACTTGAATAACATCCCAGTATGTTCCGCATAAATTTACTTTAGCTGCAGGTGAACAAAAAGTTATGTTAAGCAAGAAAAAGAAGCCAACAGCTGCTGAATCCCTTTGGATAGCCTAAGGACAATTGGCTACCAACTGGCTTGCAAATTCTTATCTTGCTCCAATCTACAAGGGGAAACAAAGAAATACAGGTTTGGTTTTACTTTCTAAATAATTCTCTTCATTTAAAAAAAACCAATTGTGAATAAATGATGGTAATTCTTAGAAAGGCTAGATGCATCACTGTTTCATTGCCTCTCTGTTGCTGCTGTCTTCCTTCCTCCTTTTCTTTAAATAGGAAACTTTATATTTTACTGTCTTATTAAAGAAATGCATTTTGGAAGTCTGCCACTATTAACAGCATCCAATGAATTTAGGACTGCTGAAATGCAGTTGAAGATTTAATTCTGCTGAGTTCAGCTCTGATCTGTAGTAAAACCTGTAACCTTAGATTAAATGTTTAGCACTAGATATTGCAATTGCTGTTCTGTGTCATAAATCCTTGTGTCTACTGTTGTTCTAGACACCTCTCTGAGGATTTAGTCTCTGTTGGTAATACAATGTTGCTGTCAGCTGAATCTCTTTTCTGTTCTGGAGGTGTGCTTGAATGTCTTAGAGCTGCAAATCTAAATATATGGAAAATACTGAAACACTCATTCTATAGTATATTAATTTATGTATACATAGGGGTGTATGTGTGTGTGTGTGTGATAAAGCTAATCAAGTAAATTCACTATTGGACAAGGTTTTCACCAAACTATAAAAGAAAATCTATTGGAGTGGATAGCTCTATATACTGTATTTTTTAAAAAAATATCATGCGGTGACCTTCCAAAGTCACCAGTGATAGATCAGAACCCTCCTAAGAAAAACTATTTCAAGGGATAGGATTGTAGACAAGGCCATTTTTCTACAACAGAAGGAATAGGGTACTAATTGTCATTATTAAATTTATTTGCATGTTGAGCCCTAGAAATACTGAAAGCCACCATATACTACATCTGTCTAGACTTGCAGCAGCTCTTAAGATTTTCAGGAAAATCTCCCCTTCCCCTCCTCAAAAAAACCCACATCTGTCTGGACACAAGGGAGATTGAACCTGGAATTTCTGAATTTGAAGCATCTGCTGTAGTACTGGACTAGAATTGACAAGGCTACATGCTAGAATGGCAGTCTAAATATCAGTGTAAAACTTCTCCAATCAATAAATAATGTAGATTTAAAAAAAAAACTCACAGGAGAAATCATTTATATAATTGTAACTGGTAATTAGTTGAAAATGTTAACCTTTCACAGGTTGCTCTGGAGAAAACATTGTTGAAATTATCCTTGCTAGAATCTGTGGCTACAAACCGAAGCAAGATCAGTGTAATAAAGCAATACTGGAAGGGAAAAAAGTGTACATCATCATTGTGGAAAACATTTTAAAATTATTTATTATTTGTAGTTCAGTTATTTGTTAACAATTCTGTGGACTTGTTTTAGGAGTTTCCTGTCTTTTGATTCTTTAATCTTTTGAAACAAGGTATCTGATTTATACTTATTGAATATCTGTCTGTCTATCTACCTATCTGTCTGTCTGTCTGTCTGTCTGTCTATCTATCTATCTATTTTGAGAGCCACACTAATTATTGCACTCCTATTAAGTCAAGTTCAAAGCATTCCCATAGCCCCTGTCAGTGACAGTCACTGAACTGTCCCCTACGACCTTAAATATTCGCAGTCCTCTATAAATCGCTGCATTTCTCCTACACTTTTGACTAATGGATTAATCCAAAAGATACAATTGCACAAGTTTTCAGATTATTCAGGAAAAGGAACCTGATGCAAATGATTCAAAGTTATAGCACCTTTTTTTAAAAAAATTAGCAATCAGCGGCAGATGGCATATAGGATGCCAAACTATTGTCAAGGAACAGTGCCACATAATAGCCTCTTTTTTCCTCTCTCTTTCTCTTTTTAAACTATTTTTGGGTCTAGGGAAAGGAGCCATTTTCTTGGATATGAAATGTCCATGTCCAAATCTAAAGCATAGATTGCATATAATATTTTGCTTGTCTCCGCATTGATTTGCAGCCAATATACTTTACATAACCAGTTATAATCACTTTCAGACACATGTTCACAGAGATAGAATTGATCAGTGAATACGATATGTTACTATTTCCACTTAAAAACTGAATCCTCTGCTTTTTCTTTTCTTCTATCCTTTGCATTCCATTTTCACTGTATATTTTTATTTATTACCGCAATTTCTGTATTATCCCAATCTCACAATTCAGGCAAGTGTGTAACAATTTTAAATGGCAACAAACTATTGAAAAGCAATCAACACAATAAAAAATAGTCATATTCATCCCATCCAAGGCATCAAAGGCCCATTTTACAGGAAAGTTTTCAGAATTTCATAAGCAGAAGAGTCCAAACCTATTTCACATGTCACGGGTGGGTGGGTGGGTGGGTTATAAGCTCTTAGAACTACATCAGTAAATACCTTGCCTGCCCACACAATATTCACTTCATATGGGAACAAACCCTGAGCTCAGCCTCTCTTGAGAACCTAAAAAGATGGGCAGACTTATTTTAGATAAGATGGTCCCTAAGGCAACCTGGTGTGATGCCATGTAGGCCTTTCAAGGTGATAAGCAGCTTTCTGAATTGAGCCCAGAAGTCAATTAGCAATCAGCACAACTGCAAAATATGTGTTATCCTGCAGTAACAGGATCTATTCGCCAACAGCATGGCTGCTGCATTCTGTATGTGCTGTAGCTTTCAAGTCATTTCCAAAGGCAGTTTTATTTAGGCCACATATCAATAATTGAGTAGTGGTAAAAACATAAATTACTGAAACCAATAATGTCTGGTACAGGTAGGGTTATAACTGGCATCCCAGGTGAAGTAGGGCAAAGAGCACAGCATCTAAGTTTCAGCAGGAATAGACCAGTGGTGGGATTCAGATTTTTTTTTACTAACAGTTCTATGGGTGTGCCTTGGTGGCCATGGCAGGGGAAGGATACTGTAAAATCTCCAGTCAGATATGGTATTTGCTGATTCTCTGAACTACTCAAAATTTCCACTATTGGTTCTCCAGAACTGGTCAGAACCTGCTGAATACCACCTGGAATAGACACTGCAAGAAGCCTATCAAATCTCATAGATCTGCTGGAGCCAATGACTCAAGGAACCAAATAACAGCTTTCCCTTGCTTAGAGAACTTACTTTCTCCTCATAAAGTCCCTGGCAATCTCCAGCCACTGACTCAGAATCTCTGCAACATTTCTGTCCCAACCCATGATAAAGATATAGATTTAAATATAATCAGACTAAGTGATGCCTTATTCCAAAATAACAGATGACAACTCCCAAGGATTCCAATGTAAATATTAAATGCATAAGAGACAAGACCAAGTCAAAGATTCAGTGTCTTACAGGAATTGTGAGCTTTCCATGTGACCCCCAACTGTAACTGGAAATTCAGCACTAGAACTAATGTAAAACAGTGCTTCTCCCAGGTCTTGTGATTTAAATCAGTGGTCGCCAACCAGTGGGCCAGGGCCACTGGTAGTCTGTGAGAAAATTTTGGTGGTCCTCAGAGAAATGTCCCCCCCAAAGCACTCCCCCCAAAGCAATTAATCCAGGCTGTCAGGAAACACAAGGCCCGCCCACCTGCTGGCTCCCACCCTTTGGCCAAGCACAAACCTTACCTTGAGTAGAGCCAAGCAACCTGGGACTGGAAGCTAAGACCAAAGATGGGGGAGGGAAATCCACCCCAGGGTGGCTTGCTGATGGTGGGAAAGTCGGTACCATATTCCAGAGTTGCAGTAGTCACAAGACTGGCCCTTTGGTCATCCCGGAGCAGCTCCTCCAGTCCATGGCAGGCCAATACACCCAGTTGGAGGAGCAGCTGCTCCAGGATGACCAAAGGCCCAGTGCTGTGATGACTGCAGCTCTGGAATATGGAGCCAACTTTCCCACCAACATCAGTAAGCCACCATCAGTCAAAATTCATATTAGTGGTCCATGGGATTTAAAATTATGAATTTGGTGGTCCCTGAGGTCCAAAAGGTTGGTGACCCCTGATTTAAATGACTTCTTGGCAGTGGTGGGATTCAGAAATTTTTTGCTACCATTTCTGTGGGCATGGCTTGGTGGGCGTGACAGGAAAAGGATACTGTAAAATCTCCAGTCAGAGGTGGTATTTGCTGGTTCTCTGAACCACAAAATTTCCACTATTGGTTTTCCAGAACTGGTCAGAACCTGATAAATATTATCTCTGCTCCTTGGTAAATAATATCAAATATTAGTGGGGTGTCTAATAGAACTAGAAAAAATGCACTTGATCTTGGAATGATTCTGACAAAGGTCCACTGTCAGAGAAATCAATGCTATTTTCTCTTGGGTGTCAATTCTAAATGAAAAGGATCCAGATAATCAATTTCCTGCACTGCTTTGTTGTCCAAAATTGTTTCAAGAGACGGCTTCATCGGGATGGACCTCATCAGCATTTATTTCAAAACTGGCACAATTTTGCCCTCAAAGAGCATTAATCATCTCATGAATTCAATCAACTGTGCTCCACTAAAACATAAAAAGGAATGAGGATAGGCATGGGCCCAGCCCACAGGTAAAAATAATATATCACCTATGAACTTTATTGGTTTCAGCCACTCAAAAGACACCCAATTGACAATGAAAGAATTTTAATCATTTTATATCACCTAGTTTTGACCAACTGACATCTAATACTAATATTGGATAGAAATATTTGTTCTATCCAAACAGAAATCCATTTGGATCGTCTATTCACAAATAGAAATAGAAAAAAATGTGTCATTTAAATTATGTTATTTATACTGTTATGTATGGAACTTGGTAGGGTCCAAGTTCCCTATTCTGACTGGCTGAAAAGGCCATTCTCGGATTGGCCATTAGAGAACCAATCCGATTGGCCCACCAATTGGCGGGAAAACTTAAAATGGTGTCATTGGCCACAAGCCGCGAACAAGCCGCTATATAAAGGGCTGCCGCGGCTTGGGCTGTTGTTCCATTACCATTGCTTTACTGAATTAAATAAAGAGTTTGTGTTGGAACCCGGTCTCGCGCAACTTATTTCCGGATAGAACACTTGCGATGAGGATGGGATCGTCGTAGAAGAACGAAGCACACGGCGATATGAACCGAGTGAGAGAGATGGCTGGTAACAACACGCCATCCACACCATTCAATCCTGATGAGGAGGATTGGGAGTCATATATTGATTACTTTCTTAAGTTTTTGGAAAGCAACGAACTGCAGGAAATATCTGATCAAAGGAAGAGGGCTGTCTTCCTTATACATTGCGGACCAGCCATCTTTAAAATGGCGAAGGCACTGGCTAAACCAAGAGATGTCAGACAGATGACTTGGCCCATGCTGAACAGAATGCTCAGAGCACATTACGCACCCATGGTGTCCAACTTGGATAAAGGGACACGAGTTCTACAAGAGAGACCAGAAAAAAGATGAAACCATCGGAGATTTTATAGCAGCCCTGAGACACATCGGAGGAGCCTGCTAGTTCCAGAACATGGAAGAGGCCATGAGGGACCATGTGGTCCTCAGTTTGAAGGACACTACACTTCAGAGTAAGCTGATGAATAGGCCAAACATATCCATGGCCGAGGCTATTGCAGAAGCAACCGCTGCCAAAGCAGCAAACAAATCCACAGCCGCCATGCACCAGATGAATGCAATTTCAGATCCACCAAACCAAGCCAGAGAAAAGAAGGCAAAGGGAAGCAAGAAATAACCCACAGCGACCACCCACTACGAAGATCTCGAATCCCAGGGCGACACCGATGATGAAAATGAAGATGTCCATAGACTTCATTCAGACAAGAAATGGCAGGAAAAGAGAAGAAACAGGCAGGAGTTTCAGTGTGCGGGATGTGGGGGCAACTACCTGCGATCTGAATGCAGGTTCCTAGACGCAATCTGTAGGGCTTGTAACAAACGGGGGCATATCGAAAGGGTCTGCCGAAACAAAAAGAGCTATAGTCCTAAAAGACACGGCAGCACCCCCCCCCCCAGACATGATGAGAGACAAGCTGGAAGCAGATGGAACTGAAGCAAAAGAACCAGTGACAGAGAGGAAACGCACCAGACGGTAACCATAGGAAATGCCAGGGCAGAAAACGGGGAAAAGGTCCAGATAGAGATAAACATCAAAAGGAAGCCCTGTGAGATGGAAATAGACTCCAGGTCTTTTCTATCTATGGTATCCTGGAATACCATCCGGCACCTGATACCAGACATTAAACAAAAAGAACTACAAAAACAAAGACTGATTTTAAAAGACTACCAGGGAAATCGAATTCTGGTAGTGAGCCTTGGACATTTCCTCGTCGAATTTAAAAATCATGCTGAAATCTCGCCTCTGACCACTGTTGACCATGATCGTCCTAGCCTGCTGGGGATCGAATGGTTCGCACCCCTGGGAATCGGGATGACCTGGATAAAGCGCATTTTTGCAGCCAACTGGGAGGAAAGCCTGCCACAAGAATTCCAAGATGCTTTCGACGGGACCCTAGGCAAGTACAAGGGGACCCCAATTTCATTTGGCTTAGTCCTGAAAATAGCCCCCATCCGGTTAAAAGCCAGACACGTCCCATTTGCCTTAAAACCAAAAATTGATGAACAATTAAACAAATTAATAGCACCAGGGGTGTAAGAGCCAATCGACCATGCCAGATGGGAAACACCCATCGTGACTCCTGTAAAACCAGATGGGTCAGTACGCATCTGCGGAGACTATAAGGCAACCCTAAACCATGCGCTCCAACAAAGTGCATACCCAATATCGGTAGTGCAACACTTATTGAACTCCCTAGGGGAGGAAAATTTTTTGCAAAGCTTGATCTCGCACAGGTATACCAACAGCTATCCCACTACCCCACTACCACAGAGGCACAGACTATTGTGACACATAGAGGGGCATTCAAGTGTAACTGTCTCCAGTTCGGCGTTAGCGTCACCCCAGGCGTGTTCCAAAGCCTTATGGAGTGTCTGTTAAATGGAATCAAGGGAGTTGTCCCTTATTTTGACGATGTTCTGGTGTCAGCAAAAAACGCCAACCAACTAGAGAGCAGATTAAGGGAAGTTTTAAGAAGATTTAGAGATGCAGGCCTTAAGGTAAAGCGAGAGAAATGTAATCTAGCCACAAACCAGGTTGAGTTTCTGGGCTACCTAATAGATGAACAAGCAATACACCCTACTGAAAAAAAGATAAAGGCAATCAAAGATGCATCTAGACCTAGGTACAAAACTGACCTTCAAGCACTCCTAGGTCTCATAAATTTCTACAATGTGTTCCTGACCCATAAGGCAACCATAGCAGAACCTTTACATCAGTTATTAGACAAAAAAACTACCTGGAAATGGGGCCACCGGGAACAAGCAGCATTTCAGGGTATCAAAGACCTATTAATGTCTAACACTGTTTTAATCCAGTGTAGTAATACCCTGCCTTTGACGGTCATCTGTGATGCATCACCTTTTGGAATCGGCGCCATCCTGAGCCACAAGCTACCAGATGGCAGAGAGGCACCGATTGCTTTCTATTCAAAAACGCTTTCCAAGTCAGAATGCAATTACAGCCAACTTGACCAAGAAGCCCTCACAATCATCGCCGGAGTCAAAAGATTCCATGGGTACCTTTACGACAGAACTTTTTCGATCATCACTGATCACAAACCCCTGTTAGGAATCCTAGCAGGAAACAAGCCAACCCCGAACATTCTGTCATCTGGAATGACGAGGTGGTCTGAATTCCTCGCTGCCTACTCCTACATGCTGATTCACCGCCCAGGAAAGACCATCACCCATGCCAACACCCTGAGCCATTCCCCACTGCCCATCACAGAAGAGGACCCAGCTCCCACCATCTCCACACTTCAACTCGAGACCTGCCCAAACCTGCCGCTAACTGCAGCGGATGTTGCGAGAGCCACCGCAAAAGACCCTTTGACAGCTCACATCCTGAATTGGGTAGGTAAGGGCTGGCCAGAGGAGAACAAAACGGAGACTTTTAAGCCATTTTCGCACCCGACAGACTGAACTGTCTATCGAAAAGGGCTGTATTTTGTGGGGTGACAGGGTGGGGATACCAAACAGACTCCAGGAAGATGTTTTGTGCATGTTGCACAAGGGGCACCCGGGCATAGTCAAAATGAAAGCCCTGGCCAGGAGTTACATCTGGTGGCCAGGGCTGGACAAGGACATTGAACGTTGGGTGGCAACATGCCATAACTGTCAAAAATTGAGACCTACCCCCCCACAGGCACCAGTTAGGGAATGAGAAACTCCCCAGGGTCCATGGTCTAGACTACATATTGACTTTGCTGGACCAACAAAAGGCAATACTTTTTTAATAGCTGTGGATGCCTACTCAAACTGGTTAGAGGTCATCCTCATGGCTTCCACAACCACCGAGACAGTCATGAAACAACTAGACAAACTTTTCACCATAAATGGATTGCCTGATGTACTGGTGTCGGACAATGGGCCTCAGTTTACCACGTTAGCGATCGAGCAGTATTTAGCTGCCCAAGACATCCAACATGCTTTAACAGCGCTGGCCCATCCGGCTGCAAATGGCAGGGCTGAACGCATGGTTCGGTACACTAAGGAGGGCCTGGATAGAATGGACAAGGAGGACATGCAAGAAAAACTAAACTGATTACTAACCTACAGCATATTACCCCTAGCAGCACAACCAACAAAAGCCCAGCAGAACTCCTAATGGGTAAGAAATTGCGTTCCTACCTTGACAGACTGCATCCCACTTACACCTGGGATAAACCCCCCGACTCCTCCAGCAATACTGTGCTTTTGAAATAGGCGACCTGGTCTATGCGAAAAACCTCACTGGGGACCCGTTATGGCTCCCAGCCACGATCACCCAGATCACAGGCCCCCAGTCTTCCTGACTACTCCTAGACGACAGAAGAGAATGGAAGCGGCATATCGACCAGCTTTGTTCTCGCACCCTTGAATGCACGAACACACCAGCACCAAAAATAAAAACCAACCAAAAAACAACTGAGGGGGGGGGGAATACAAAATAATAAAAAAGGGAGAGACGAACCTCCCATAACAAGACAACAAACACTACACAAAGACTATCAAACAAATCAAAAAGAGCACTCATGGTTAGATGAACCCCAAATGAGAAGTCCAGGAGCAGGAGAGAGAAGTGAGGCCTTCCTGGAAGGAGACAGCTAGGCCAACTCGACCAACCCAGACAAACCAGGAGGGAGCGGCGGAGTCATCTCAACCAGCCCGAGAGACTCAGGAGGCAGCAGCAAGGCTGACTCACCCTTCCAGGAGGTTCCATGGAGAAGGAACAGAGAGAAAGCGATCCCGACCAAACTGCTCAAAGACCACGCCGAGACTGAGCTGCGCAGGTCAACCAGGACTCGAAAAAGCCCCACCTACCTGCGTGACTTCGTGACGCACATTGGACAGAACCAAGGGGAGAGAGGTGTTATGTATGGAACTTGGTATGCTCCAAGTTCCCTATTCTGATTGGCCAAAAAGGCCATTCTTGGATTGGCCATTAGAGAACCAATCAGATTGGCCCACTGGATGGCGGGAACACTTAAAGTAGTGTCATTGGCCACAATCTGCGAGCAAGCCGCTATATAAAGGGCTGCTGTGGCTTGGGCTGTTGTTCCGTTACCATTGCTTTACTGAATTAAATAAAGAGTTTGTGTTGGAACCCGGTCTCGCGCAACATATTTCTGGACAGAAGATATACTTTGCCAGTTTATACATTTAGTTGAATTGAATGCTCATGATCTTCCATTTATGATGTAAATATTTTAACTTAGTCTGGACTAATCTTAGGAGTGTTCTGAAATACTGGAGGAGGATAGATAAAAGGAAAGTCATCAGCATCATAGAAATAGCACTTAGCACAGACTTATATATTTATACTTTACAGCCCTCTCTAAGCAGTTTTCATAGTCAGTCTACTGCCCCCCTATAATCTAGGTCCTCATTCTACTGACCTCAGAAATCAACCCTGAGCCAGTCAGAATCAAACTGCTGGCAGCGGGCAGATTCAACTTGCAGCACTGCATTCTCATCACTGTGCCACCATGGCTTATCATCCACTTTCAAATTCAGCACCTCTGTCCAGGCATCATGGAATTCATAAGGAGTTTTTGGAAACTATAAGGAGTTTTCAAAATAAAACTTAATATCATAATATGTCTTCTAAAATATTTACTTTTCCTCCTCATGTTGTTAATTTTGGACCACAACAGAAAAATAAAATAGATCCTTCATATGCAAAAATTTCTAGTTCCAGTACTCATCTCCTGTTAAAGTTGGGAAAGGCTGCTGTCAAAAATGCAGGAAAGCCAATGAATATTGAGTTATACTGAGTCAAGGACTGGCCATAAAAAAATGTCTGTGTTTCTCTGACAACAGCAGGCTGTATTCTCTATCAACTGAAGATTTATTTAAATCCTCTATGCAAAACAAGTTGGAAAGATAGACTGTCTATATTGATTAATTTCCATTTGTGTGGGCATTGATATTATTTTAATAGCTGCTAGCAGACTTCTAGTTGGATGGTCTTAAATTGGCTTCCCCATTTCACAGAAACAGATCAATCAACATTTGTAAAGATAAATCAACATCTGAATAAATTTGAAATCTTTGTTGAAATGAATACCTAATTTTACTTCTTAAAAGAAGTATGCACATAAATACAGAAGAAGGGCTTTTTTTTTCCTTTATAGAAGTTTACAAATTACTCCAACCTTCAGATCTCACCTGAATTTGGACACACATCTGAGAACAGTAAGTAAAAAAGGGAGAAGTCCTTGCTCTTGGTTATTAGTAACATTACAATGTTGGATTGCAGCACTTCTTCCTGTAAGTACCCAAGAAGTGATTTATCCAAGTTGGACCATTTTGGACCAAGCAAGTTTTTATAACACAAGAGGATCAAACTCACATAGTCACCTGATGTATCAGGACTTTTCCCCTCTTTGCTAAATTGGGCATGGGCATGGCCAGCGCATGATGCATCCAGACCACAGGCTGGTAGCTTGACAGTCCTGCTATAACCTCCTGGATATTTTTTTCCAAAGCAGATGACCAGAGTTGTTTTCCTTCTTGGATTCCTGCCATAAGCAGCTGATCTCATTTTCAGCTGGAAATATGATTGTTCTTGAGTTTTAGGCTTTATTTTAGAAGCTTTTACATGTTCAGCTTCTTCTCTAGTTGGTTTCTGCTCTTCAGAATTGATGGGCTCAGAATAAATAGCTGAATGACAACCTTTGACATTATACAGTAGTTCATTCCAAGAAATTCTTATATCTTCAACTTAAATCTGATAACATGCAGCTAAACTTTCAGTCAACTGCATATTGGAGAGAAAGGTAGTAGCCTAGAAGATATAAAAGATTACCGTTGCCCTAAATTGTAGATTTTTCTGTACATTCAAATATTCTGGAGCAACAGGGATATAATAGCTAGTGGTTTTAATTGCCTCATGGCATTGCCAGGCACCAGTTAGTGCACTAGGAAAAAGTTAGAGTTGTCTCTAGATTTCTTGCATTGTTTGGATTATGCCTAATTTTAGCCTGGTACCACCAACTGAAGTATATCAGATTCTAGGCAGTATTATGATTACACACTAAGGGAATTTTCCATAACATTGGACATGATTCAGATGAAAAGACATGATTTAGCAGGAGATTGCATTGCCCCACAAATTACTGTAATTGCTTGACTGAGTCGAGACCTCTGTCCAAACAAGTGCATGGCAAAAACATGATTCAGGACTGTATGGATTCAAGGTAGGTAGAAGAATTTTATATGGCCAATATTTTCTCTCATCACCATTGCAATTTGCTGCAAACCAGACAGGCCATAGAGTCTATCTAGGGCAATGTCTTTTACTCTTTCAAAAAACAAGGGTAAAACAGAAAAACAAGGAACATATTTTTTTTAAATGCTGAAATTAAGGATAGACATGAGAATTTGGCATGCCCAGATACAGAAAGAGGGGGAGAGAGAAAACTGTATTCGACATAGAAAGAAAAAAGGAATAAGAAAAGGATCTGCTTTTGAAAAACTGTGATCTGTTTCTGACACTTTTCAAAATACATGATCGTTAGGTCACTTAAGCGTTCAACATATTGTGGACATCCATGAATGATGGGGGTGGTAAAAAAAATTATGAGGGTAGATGTAAAAAAGAGGACTTTAATCAAGCAGTTCTGTTTTCTATGTTAACTTTTTAACCTCCCCCATTTCTACAAACCCAAACATTAAGTTAAAAAATACTTAAGCAATTAAGGTAAGTTTCTCTATGGCTGTGGGAATTTACAGCAAGTCAAACCATGTCATACAAACCCAGAAAAGGAAATTAATTTTCCTTTCTGGCCTCAGGATGCAGAATAGAATCCTAGAACAACCCATTAAAATGGGGCTACTCCAAGATCTCTTTTTTTTAATGTCTTAAGTTTGGGAGATATAAACTGAGATTAAAAAGAGGACGGGGTGACTAAGATTTCTCATGTCCCTGTCCCATAGAGCCCTATGTAATCAAGCATCTGCAGACTTAAAAATATGTAAAAAAAATCTAGCAGCTCTTACTAGGAAGAGGTTGAAATAAGCCAAAATAGTTGCTCCATATTTCACCAGGACAGTCACCAACAGCTATTATAGGACTTAAATTCATTTTCCCAAAAGTAGCAGATTCCATTTGGCATTGTATTCAAATCAGCCTTGTTCCAGTGCTTTTTCCTCCATTCCATTTTGTGGAACCAGTGCAAGTTAGGAATCTGGAATACTTTACACTCTAAAATAAAACTAAATCGTGTTTTGTTTTGTTTTTCCTTGCAGGAGTTGGATATTGCGGCACGCTGAGGACCCCTTTGAAAGTGCATATATGGGCAGAATTAGTGGTGGGTAGAGCTAAGACACAAACATAGATCTGATAGAACTGTAGCATACTATAAGATTTTACTAAAATGGCATATTATTTGTATCAGGACATGGACTGTGCCATGTAAATCATAATTGATGCTGTCTTTTTTTTTTTTAAAGTCATTTCTAGAATTCACCAGCAGCATTTGCATTAAGTTAGATCCATTTGAAATTAATAGGGCTTGTGTTAGTCATGCTGATAGCTAATTTACTGGTTTCTATGGAGCTTCTCATAAGTAATTTACCCTGAATGCTGCTCAGTTTTAAAAAAAGAAATAAATAAAGAAAAAAAAGAGCAGAAGCATAAAAAGAAAAAGAAGCAGAACTGGACAGCAATAAAATCTCAGGCTATTATACAAATGGCAGTGGCTTTTTGCATGTATCGTTCATCTCTCACAAGGCCAAAAGAAACAACAAGAAAAATTTACTGTCCAGAGGATATTAAGGACACATATATATAGGGGTGGGGGGAATGGTTGCTATGTATCTTAAGTCATATAGCAGCCTGCTCCCTTACTACTCAGTGCTTGTAAAAACAAATCTGGATCTGCAATTCCAACACTGTGTGGCTCTGTTAGCAATCTTGCTCTCAGATGATTAGAACTGTGTGTATATGTGTGTGTGTGTGTTTGTTTTGCCACTGCTGTTCTTTGATCCTGAGTAAAATTAGCAAGAAAATAAATTGTATCTATGAAACATCAATAAAACTTCAATGACATCTTTGTCTGGGTTTAATGGACCTTTTCTGTAGTTTTAACCTAAACTATTACCAAGCCACTTTATATAGAGAGAGATAGAGATGCAGTTATACATTCACATTTGTGTGATCAGAACATTAAAATTAGCAGCTGCCGCTTCATTTTAGTTAATGTTTAGATGTTTCTGTGGTTTTTCCCAGGGGATGCACTCAACTGTCCCCACCAGTGGGACACTGCTTTTAGTCCATGGGGTTTTATTTTATTTAAAATGTTAGCCCTACTTCAGTTAGGGGCTCCTGCTGGTTTCAGCTTTAATAGCAAATTGCTCTGTAACATCTCCAAAAACCCTCCTTTCACTCTTTTTTTAAAAAAATATTTATTTCCATTCATGCAACCTGTCCAAAGCACTGAGAAAAATTTAGCCAGAGAGCTTCAATTATCTCTTAACACCATACCTGCTTCAGGTAAATGCTCGAATTCTTTTTTTGCAGTTTTATTCTGGAGTCTTTGGTACTGAGCTTGGTTGTTTGTTTGCAAGCATTTCACTACCCATCTTGGTAACATCATCAGTATGAGTGCGTGTGGAGTCTTCTCTCTGTTTTCATACAGTAACCTGTCCTGCCAATGTTGTGTGGGGGTGTGTGCTTTTCTTCTTGGTTCCTGGATCTGGGTGCTCAGATTTTTTTTTTATGTTAATCTCTATCTATGTGTTGATTGCTGGAGAATGGAATAATAATCTACTATAGAGTACTGAGTGACCCAAGAGTGACCCAAGTGTATTTAGTCTTCCTTTGTTTGTATAGCCATTCAAATTTTGCATAATCATGAGTGCTATTATTCACCTTTCAGGCATCAGTTCCTTCACATCACATGGAAAGCTTAAATATCAAGTTCCTTCACTATTTTTAAGTAATTCAAGGTGAACTATGTCCTTTCTAAATTCTGTTTGAAATGCTTAATAATTATATATTAAATAAATTGGGAGAGAGAAGGAGTCTTAGTTATTAGACCATTTTCGTTTCCTAGTGTAATTTCACAAATTTCTTATTTGTTGATCTCTATTCCTGAGAGGGTAACTAAATAACTTTTTCTTTGTATCCCTGTTGACAACTTTTAAAAAGTAATTTGAAGCTATTTCTTCATTGTCTCTTGAAATTTTTATTTGGACATTGTACAAATTACTTTTTTCTTGAAATAAATGTAACAGGGTAATCTGAAAATATTTAATAGCATTAAGATCTTTAATTAGAATCTTTATCATTTGGGATGAGATCCACCTGTTTCATTAATTCTAAAAGTTATCTTGATTTACACTGCAAACTTTTTAGATCTGCAACTTTATTTTTATGCTGGCATTTAAATAACTTGTAACAAAGTGAGTAAAAATTAAAAGGAATTGCACTCACTGTGAACTACTCCCAAATATGCATAGGAACCACATAAAGTATCATGCCAGGGTAAATATGAATGCTTGCTTTCTCTTAGATTTAGACCAGAAAAACTATACAGAAAATAACTTGAGAATATAAGCTCTTTCAGACATCTGTACTTGTGTAATATGATTGCCTCAGTAGTTGAGTAATGGTTAAGGTGTTGGACTATAACCAAGAAACCCAAGTCAAGTCCATACTTGACTACAAACCTCACAGGGTGATTTTGGGCAAGATCGTTTCTCTTAGCCCTGTCCTGGATTTAGCCAGAAAATCAGAAATTATCTGGTGTCTAAACTTTTGATGTAATGATAAAAATTCATAGTAATGTTCACCAGTTGTGCCACTATGCAGAATTATATGGAAAAGCTGGGGATGAATTTATTGGATTGTTTAGGTGGATGCTAAAAACCCCACTCAAAATGGGGGTTATTATAGCAGGGTTAAGGAGATGTATAATCATTGTTTTATAAATACTCAAAGTCATTCTGTGGATTAAATTACCCCTGATAGCTATTTTTGAAGACACTATGTTCTTAAACTTTCAAATGTATCAACTATTCCAAGAACATTGGGGACCCCTGCCATAATCTAATCTGTTTTAGTGACACATTTCTTTGCATTTGGAAACCTTTGTAGCTTTATCTATCTTTTCCCACACAACACAACACATACAGTGTTCCAAGCAGAAGATTTTTTAATAACAGAGGTCTCCAAACTTGGCAACTTTAAGACTTGTGGACTTCAACTCCCAGAATTCTCCTGCTGGCTTAAAGTTGCCAAGTTTAGGGACCTGCTTAATAAGATCTTCCTCAAAAATAAAAAACAGATTAAAAAAAGAAAAGAAAAACAAAACTAAGATTATTTTTATAATGAATATTTTTGGCCTTCATGGAGTTGTGATAGGCTCACTGAAATTCCATTTCACAATTAAAATACTCACTGTCCTCAGTAACATATCCACTTCATTACTGATTTGCTTATTTTGCCCATCAAATGCTGTTATTTTTTATTATTTTTATTTCTAGAATTTGCCTGTCTCAGCCACCTCTCCTTGGTTTCTTCCCTATTGCATTCCAAGATGAGACTATCTATTTTCAACTTCTAATTCTGATCATTTGTCCTTGGCATCAGATAACACTTCTATTCTCAGGATGCTTTCAGCCAAATATCCTGTCTGTATAAAATGTACTCAGGGATTCTTGCAGTTCTCCATTCTATTTTATTCCTTCTCAGAGATTTTCCTCCCCTTTCCATACTAAGCAATTACTGTTATTAATTATTCTGGATAACAGTAATTATCAGCAGTATGCACCCCTAGTCACATTAATAACAGAAATCTCTAGGACACTGAGGAATTGTGTGTCAAGACTGACTTCACCATTTAGATTTCCAGGCTTTACAAAGCAAGTGAGGCAGTTTTGTTCCCTTGTCCACTTCATAAACACATTCACACAGGTGTGGAAATGGCATTCTTAAATCAGTTATAGTACAATTCACCATGCTTTATAAAGTACCAAAGGCATTTACATTGTACACAATCAAGCATTTACTGCTACAGTAGATACAAAATGATTGAAATGTAAACATTATCTCCTGACCATCTCTCTGATATCCATCATGCATAAATTAGTAAATGTGTAAACTATCATAAATCATGGTTGATTTAACCACATATTGCACATAGGAAACATAATACTTCTTCTAGGTCTGAGTCTGGAATTTTTTCTTTGGATTTTTCTTTTTGAAGGAATTCCAATTATATTTTTATTTTTGAAGGATTTAAAGGAGAATAAAAGAAAAGAGTTAATTTGAGTATACTTTTGACTAATCGTTATATTTGAATTTACACGGAGTGGTCATCCACAAGGAAGACAGTTTGGAATTACACAAATGCTGAGGAATTAAGAATAAGTGGTTGAAATAAGTATTTCAAGATCAAACGCTATTATGTGAACATTTAAAGCATTTCATCAAAGGTTCAGTTAGTTAGTCCAAAATATTTAACAAAAATAACCTCCATAGGATTTGTAGGATATTTTCAAGGCTTTGGTTGAGAATCTATGGTAGACTAAGTATACCTGAAGAAACAAGGATAGCCTTGCTAGGCTATCTATCTTCTAGGTAAAGGAAGTATTGTGAAATCATATGTTTATACTTCAGACAATTGCACCTCATGAGTAGACACCAGAACACAAGTTTTTGTAGTTAACTCATCAGTTGAGCAGCTGAAGGTCAAGGAATTTCAATAATTGTGTCAACACTGACACAAGGTTCACATAACTAGCACTTTTTAAAATACTTTTGGATATAATCAAATTACAGCTGAAGAAATATCATCTGAGTGGTAGGATAAAAAAAAATAGGGAAGGATTTAACATTCTCGTGTATAAAGAAGAAAATTGTTTTAAAGATTTGAAAAGTTTTGACAAAATACAAGGATGTAAGGAAATGTAAAATGAACAAGAAGAAGAATCTTTTTGAAAGATTTTTTTTCAATGTTTGAATTAAAATAGACAAATGAACATTCCATTATTACAATTGACATTTTTACAAAACAAAAGATAAAGTTAATATGAGCCAGATTCTGAAGAAGAGGATACAGTGGCAAAATTTGACAAGGTACATAGAGTAAATAAACGATTTGCAAGAATAAGAAATGTTCCAAGGCATACTTTGCCAAAAAAGGGATGCCTTAGCATTCTTTGTCAGAAAGAAGACAAAATTCTTGCAGCAGCATTTTAATACATGACTGATTGATAATTCAAATCACTATCAAAGACTGATAATACAGATTGTTCTTTAAAAATTACATTAGAATCTTTCTTGACAAAAAGGACTATTTTTAGCAGAGAGATTAAAACAAAAAGACTCCATCTGATGGGAATAAATTGAAAGGTATGATTCTTATTTTAAAATGACAGAGGTTTCAACTGAATTATGTTCAAAAAGTGAAAGAAATTCTAGAAAACAATTAGAGACGAATTGGAGAAGTTTGAAATGTAGCTGTCAAATAAAACTATACATAAATTTCAGCAGGTGCAAGCAGAAATCGAAGGGTTAGGGTTACATATCTATTTTTCTAATTTTTTGACATGATTGTGCTTAACATGGAACATAAATGGAGCAAATGATTAGATTAGATTAGAATTCTTTATTGGCCAAGTGTGATTGGTCACACAAGGAATTTGTCTTGGTGCAAATGCTCTCAATATACATAAAAGAAAAGATAAATTTATCAAGAGTCAAGAATCATAAGGTACAACACTTAATAATTATAGGATACAATAAGCAATAAAATCAGATTAGGAAACAGTCAATATAAATCATAAGGATACAAGTAACAAAGTTACAATCATACAGTCACAAATGGGAGGGGATGGGTGATAAGGAGTGCTGAGACGATTAATAGTAATAGTAGTGTGTAAATAGTTGGACAGTGTTGAGGGAATTATTTGTTTAGCAGAGTGATGCCGTTTGGGAAAAAACTGTTCTTGTGTCTAGTTGTTCTGGTGTGCAGTACTCTATAGCATCGTTTTGAGGGAAGGTGTTGAAACAGTTTATGTCCAGATTGTGAGGGGTCTATAAATATTTTCACAGCCCTCTTTTTGACTCATGCTGTTCTGTATGAAACTTGGTAGGTTCCAAGTACTTCATTCTGATTGGCCGAAAAGGCTACTTACGGATTGGTTCACTAGAAACCAATCCAGGAAGCTGCCAAACAGCGGGAAGAATTAAAAAACTGTCATTGGCCAAACCCGGCAGGCTAGCTGCTATATAAAGGGCTGCCGCGGCTTGGACTTTGTTCCATTTCTTTACCTAGTGGTTTGAAATAAAGAGTTGTTGTTTGGAACCCGGTCTCCCGCGCTTCTTTCCAGATGGTACACATGCAATATAAAGGTCCTCGATTGAGGTAAGTTGGTCGTAATTGTTTTTTCTGCAGTATCCTCTGAAGTCTGTGTCTGTCCTGTTGGTTGCAGAACCAAACCAGACAGTTATAGAGTACAAATGACAAATTCAGTTATTCTTCTGTAGAACCGTATCAGCAGCTCCTTGGGCAGTTTGAACTTTCCGAGTTGGCGCAGAAAGAACATTCTTTGTTGTGCTTTTTTGATGACGTTTTTGATGTTAGGTATCCATTTTAGGTCATGTGGTATAATAGAACCTAGAAATTTGAAGGTCTCTACTGTTGATACTATGTTGTCTAGTATTGTAAGAGGTGGCAGTATGGGAGGGTTTCTTCCAAAGTCTACCACCATTTCTACAGTTTTGAGTGTGTTCAGTTCCAGATTGTTCCAGTTTCACCATGAAGCAAGTTGTACAACCTCCTGTATGTATGCCGATTTGTCGTTGTTTTGAATGAGACCAATCACTGTTGTGTCATCTGCAAACTTCAGTATTTTAACAGATGGATCGTTTGAGATACAGTCATTGGTATATAGGGAGAAGAGAAATGCTCCTCAAAATAGAAAAAACACAAATTTTCATTTGAAAAAATGAAAACAAAGTACCTACAAGGTGTCTACAAATTATAAAGCATGGGTGTCAAACTCACAAGCCAGATGCATCACACACTGGCCATGTCCATCCCCAGGTTAGCAAAGGGGGGAAAGTTGTAATACATCACATGACAATGGATCATTGCGAGTTTGACACCCCTGTTATAGGGAAATAGAAAAATATAATAGAGAAAAAGATATAAAATATTGGATATATAAAAATTTGCATCAATGTATTTCAACAAGAACTAAATAAGGAAATTGAATTGTTTTGCATATAAACTCCCAATTAAACCAGAAATTTTATTAATGAGCAAGGCAGATTTTTGGATGTGAAAGTTGTACTGGACCAAGATTCTGATATTGGGGATGTTCTTTCAGAGGTTTCTCTTATGAAAATTGGTGTTTCCCAGATGAGGGAAATATATTTTAAGTTGTAAATGTTGGTTTTGAAAGTACTCACATATATCAATAGGCTGATCCCAAATAGCTTTAAACATGCCAGCATGCCAGATCACATTGAACCCAACAAACATTTTGTATTCAGAACAAAATTAGATTGTTATAATGCAACAAAAACAATTTTTAACAAGGTAGTCCTATACAAGTATATATTTAAATATAAGTATGCTTAGTAGAGATACTTTCATGAAAGTATATTTCAATGGAAGTGTACTTTTTAATGACTTGGTAAAAATACATAGGACTGAACTATGAGTCCCCTTAATTGAAGTTATACATACATTAACTTGTTCTGCTTTATGCCTTTCTGGTGCAATTTTGCTATCAGTTATGGGCATATAATTTTATTGATTTTGAATGCATTTGTGCACAGCTAAGATGCAAAACATTAGCCATTTTCTTCACATTGTTGTATTTTGTCGAACTGCTTTTTTTAAACAACTGCTTTTGAAACTGATTTGCAAAGGAAGTCTTAATAAGGAATATTTCATTCTTTGTAGGATAAAATTGCTTTCAGTTGAATTTCTGACAGACCTGTAAAGTTGGTTTAATAATATGCTGATGGAAATGGAGCATTCTGGCTACATTCCTTTGAAATCCAATAAAGCAGATGACTCCAAGCTGTAATGGAACTGATGTTGTTAAATTGACTTTGCTATTTGAATATGAGCATGGCTTGGATTATTGGGGAGGAACAAGCAATGTGTGATTGGCATAACTTTTGACAAGGCTCCTAGAATCCATCTGGTTTATGGCACTGTCTCCTCCATATCCCTCCTGTTCCCCCTCCCCACCTTATTTGCCCAAGATGATAAATATAATGTTATAGTTTAGCTTCTGGCTTTCTGCAATAGCAAACTGTCAGCTAGCATTCAATAGACACAGCTCTGGGTGTGAATTTGTGAAAGGGAAATGTGCTCCCAACAAGTCCCTGCAACTGTAGGAGGCCGTGAGGGGGGGAGGCTGTGGGAGGGGGGCAGGGGAGGATGCTTTTGATTTTATTTTAAAAAGTTCAGTTACAGTTGTTTCCAAGTCAGCTGCTCTGGAAGGCAGTTTCTGAACGGCACAAGAGACCTTGAAATGTGCAAATCTCTGGTGTGAAAGGAAGGAATTGTTCAAAGGACTTTTACAAAGCTTTGTGAACTGACCTTGATTTACCATCAGTGTGAACTGGATAGATGACTGTTATAAAAATAAAAAAGCAGGACATGGGACATGTCATGGCAGTCAATTTCTACTTAATCTTCCTTGGATTAGTTTTGTTTACTTGTTTTTATTTAAATAAGCACCTCCAATATTGGGGGAATTAGTTCTCTCAGTGTGCTTCATTAGTGTAACTTACCACCACAAAGACTGGCGGTATTGAGAAAGATTGCGCCATTATCAAATAATTAGGAATGCCTTAGCAGGTGCATACACTTACCTTTGCAATTAAATCCTTGTTAAAATGTGGAATTTCAGAGACTTGAAATGGTTCCTTGATCCCAGAGGATATAGCCCGGAAACTTATTCTATAAAGCAGAGATCATTTGGGAACAACAATATCAAGCAAGGAATCTTCCTTTTCATGAGGTATTTATGAAGCACACATGAAATTTTTAAAAAGGCAGTACTAATATGGTCACTGTGCAAAGTTCTTGAGCTGATTTATAAATGTCCTACTTAAATGTTAGAAATCATTTGCCTTAAGGTTTCACTGAGGTGATACTAAATAGTTGATCTGAACTGATCAGAGCAATATGCTAGTTATCTTTCATGGCATTAAAGTTTCTTGTACAGAGAGCAAACACATACCATATATTTCTGTTTTCCTATTGCAATTATTTATTTTCAGCAAAGCATTTGTTAATTATAAAAATATTGCCCAATATTTATTGGCTTTGATTTTATATTAACTTAGGATATTTAAAACCATTTACATCAATATACATATCTAACTATATAGGAATAAATATACTGCTTTTGACCTTTTGTGAGGATCATTTTGCATATGTAACATTTAGTCCACAATGATACATTGCTTTTAACTACCTGAGAACACTTCTGGATAAAGAAAATATGCAGTTTATTAGCAAATTGGCATGAAAGATACATTGGCATGTATATTTCTGTATGCTAACAATGTGATTTGTGGAAAAGTTGCATGAAATGATGTTTACATAATGGTGTTATATTTTCTGTGGTGAAATATTTTCTGTGTTATGGTTATGGCAAGACATAAGGTAAACTTTTATGAACATGGTGGAAGTCTCTTCTATATTAGTCCCATCTTCAGTTTTATATATATTTATTGCTACATAATTCCTATTGCTTAATCTAGCATACAAGATTATGATCCATGAACATTCAGTATATTCAAACAATAAAACTGCAAAATAAAGAACACATTTGCCATAAAGAAAGATGAACTCACTCATATCTATTGCAAAGGCAGTGTGACAGAGGGATGTTTAAAAATCTGCACTATTAATTATTGTACTTAAATTACTTGATGTTTTTAAATTAATTTTTAAATGGAATACAAATATTTTTTCTCTGCAGAGTTAAGGGGGAGAAAAAACTCTTCCCAAAATTACAATTTAGAAGAAAATTAAATTCCCTCATAAAGACGAGATATATTTTTTAAGTCAGTTCCACAGAAGTTTAATGCCATAATTCAAGATGACAGAAATTACTGCAAAGCAGAAACAATTTTCCTCCATTTATATTTCTATGGGCTTATTTCAGTTTGATGAAAGAGATGGCAATAGAAATATTTCCAAAGTGTGAGGTGAGAAGGCTTTCAAAGAAATGTTGACATCTTCTCATAGATGTGTTTTGTTGTTGGGCTTTCTTGCTGTCAGGAGATGCACATGGATCTCCTGTCTTTCATTGTTCAGGAATCTCTCCTGAGAGCTGCACTACAGCCCCTCTGACTCCCCAAGGGAAAAGGTAATGAACGAACTCTTCCCATTGTACTTTTCTAACAGTGGTGCAACTGTCATTGCTCTCCTAAGGTGAATTCCCTGGAGAAATTATCCACCCAATTTCTCTGCTTAACTTTTTGATGGGACATTCCAAAAAGCAGTTTATATTTAGTTTGCCTAAAGAAACAACTTTGATTGTTAACATACAGATGTGTCATTTTAATCCACTTTATTTGTCACTGCTGGAGAATGATAAGGTGGTGGAACAGAGGCCAGAATCAAATAAATAAAAGCATGAAAAAATGTTTTTATTTGCAAATTTGTGTGTTCCTTAATGCATCAGGCACGTACAGAATTCTTAAAATATTATGGGAGACTTCTCAGTTCTTAATCTTTTGTAAAGGACAAGCCAATTTTTAGAATGAGATTTTTAGACAAATTGAGTTAGTCTTAGAAAATCAATTTAGACAAATCTACAGCAATATGGGTAGGAGGATGCACCAATTCTCTACATAATTTGAATAAATGGGACGTGAGATAGCTCCTGAGAGCAGCACTGACAGCCAAAAAAATTATACTGATGGACTGGCAAAGAAAAATCATGCCATGAGTTGATTTATGGCCTATTGCCTTTTTGGATATAACTAAGTGGGAGAAAACTCCCTTCATTTGTGCTAATAAAATGGACATAAGTTCTCTCACACAAGTATAATTTCAGAGCTAGTGGTATGAAAGGCTGGCATCTAGGATTTTTTCCTCCACTCTTCCATCTCATGTGTGCCCTTGTGGTAGTCTGTTTTAGCTGACATTAAAGTATTAAATGTCAAAACCAAAGCCCATTTCTATGTCACTTTATGAGCCTTTTCCTAAAATCAAGCCTCCTTATCCATATCGGCAGTCTTAAATGGCTAATCATGAAAACATATATTTTTATTTCTCATAGTTACCATAATGTTTGGAAAATGTATTTTTCTACACTAAATATCTACTCCAAGTATTATTATTATTTTACCAATTGGGTCCATTGCTTAGAATGAGAATATTAGTACATCTGTACTAAATAATTAGTACAATTATTTGGAAGAAATGCCTTGGACTTCTCAAACATTCATCAGATAGTCAACCCTTTTTTCCCCCACTGCCTACATGAATTTGGGAAGAAAAAAAAAAAGGATGCCAGCACTTCATATGTGGTGGTCTTGCCCAGAGGCTCGAAAATACTGGCTCAAAATTCAAAATTGGCTGCAGGAAATCACCAATGAACAACTGGACCTAGAACCAGAACTCTTCCCATATTTCAAAAAAATATGTAAAGAGTACAAAATACTTATTATTACACACACTGACTGCTGCTAGGATTACCTCTGCTCATTGTTGGAAACAGCTATATACACCTGTAGAGGAACTGGTTATACCAAACTTATGAATTGTGCTGAAATGGATAAATTAACGCTGAGTTTAAAAGAAAAGGAATTTTCAATATTTTATAAGATATGGGAACAATGGTACAGCTGGATAGATCGGAGTCAGATTAAGGATAAGAAATTTTTAAATACAGAATATAGATAAAATAAGAATATAATTATGTACAAATTAATATTTTTAAATATCGCACAAATGATTGTTACATGATAAGCACCACAAACAGCTGTTATTATATATATATTATGTTTTTAATGTAATAAAATTAAATAAAGTTTATTTTAAAAAAATGTCAGCACTTTAAGAGTCATTTTAATGAGTTGACTCTTAAAACAGTAGCAGCAAGATGTGCCTGCTTTAATTAGTAGCAAAGAATCATGTGCTCATACGAGGTCCAATAATTCTCAAAAT
This sequence comes from Laticauda colubrina, assembly GCA_015471245.1. Taxonomy (NCBI): domain Eukaryota; kingdom Metazoa; phylum Chordata; class Lepidosauria; order Squamata; family Elapidae; genus Laticauda; species Laticauda colubrina. The sequence continues at coordinate 56,345,881 of BLBF01000002.1, forward strand.
GTGCCCAATCATAAATATTAGTGTCTTACACCTTAGAGCTGTACATGTGTTTATTTTGGAATACTTTATTTCTGTCTTTGAAAATGTGGGATCAAGACTCTTTGGAAATTAAATATATTCTATCTCTTTTATCCCAAGGACGATTACTTTCAGGAACTGTTATTTCCTAAAAATGGAATCTCAGTCTATGGCAACTTTTTTCTAAGCAGGGATGGAAATCTTTTGCCAAAAACAAAAGCTTTTTTTTATCATGTTGGCGCTGTTAACTACCAAACTAGGTTAATGTTTGATGTTAGAATATATATCTATAAATAACTTGATTGTATGATGAATGTTTGATGTGACAAGATCTGTTCTTGATAAATTCATTCTGATTCTAATTATTATTAGGTTTTTTAAATATTTATAAAACAGACATTTTTTGATTTGCTCCATGATCTTACCCATTGTCTATATTTGGTCTTTCTAAAATATCTTTTTCCAAACAGCTTTTGAAACTATTCTCATTTTGAAGGGTGTTTTACTGTATGCATAACTTAAGCCCATGTCACACTGGCCAACGGATGCAAAAAGGACACAGCGGACAAGCAAAATGTTCCATCCGTTGTTATCCGCTCTCAAAAGGGGCAAAAATTTGCATAACCGGAGCAGATAACACGGACGCGGGGAGGACGCAGGGCGGATGCAAACGGAACGGAAGCCCAGCGGAACGGAAGCCCAGCGGAACGGAAGCCCAGCGGATGGAAGCGGATGGGAGCGGATGGCGTAACCGCAGGCCTTCCGGGGGGCCTCAGCGAAGCGGACGTGGAACGGATACAGCGGATGCAGAACGGACGCCGAACTGATGAAGCGGATGCACAGCAGATCCACAGCAGATGCAGAGCGGAAGCCTAATGGATGCCTGGCATTAATTGCACATGCGGGGAGGATGCATTGCGTCAGCCCCGCGGATATAACAGAAGCAGCTCGGAAGCAGGTCACCATTCAGAGGAAAGACCTGCTGCCGGACGGATTGGCTGCCTTGCCTGCCCTGCCTGCATGTATGCCTACAAGCCTTGCTGCCAGCCTTGCTGCCAGCCTTGGTGCCAGCCTCCCTGCCAGACTTGGTGCCTGCCTTGGTGCCAGCCTCCCTGCCAGCCTCCCTGCCAGCCAGCAACCCCACAACCATGCAGAAGCACAGCAAGCCTCAGCCATCTGCTGCCAGCCCTGGCAAGAGGGACAGGGCTACCATCCCGCCCCCTGGCCCTCACTCTGGTTCTGCTTGGGCTTCTGCAGCACGGGCTCGCTCTTCTGGGGCTGGGGCTTCTGCTGCTTCTGCTTCTGGAGGAGCTGATGAAAAGCACTCCAGCACCAGCCACCTCCACAGCACCTGCACCCTTCACCCCTGAGACTGAGCGACCAAGAGGAGTTCCAGAGACTCATTTTTGTCTTATAGTTTGTTGTTAATAAAGTCTATTTCTGATTCACACACTTGCTTCATTTCTTTTTTTTAATAAAGTCTTGGTGGAAACTTTTAGAAATGGTTTAAGCCTTTGCATGCTTGTAGGATGGGTAAGGATAGCTTTGGGATGGGTTAGGATACCTGTGGGATGGGTAATAGCTGTGGGATGGGTTAGGATAGCAGTGGGATAGATAAACCTCCGGTGCAAGCATAGTGGGACTGTATGGTCCACTCTCCCAGGTGCCACACCTACGGCCCTTTATTATCAATAATAATGTAATAATTATCCACACATGTCAACATAAACACAACTCTTTATTAAACATCCTGTCTATTGTAGGCCAACCAACATACATGGCCCAATCTCATCCGTGTGATGAGACAGGCTGAAGGAAGCATCCATTAAGCATCTACCATCCTGTCTTGCCACTCCACTACTCCAACTGGGGAGTTGCACCAGTGTCTCAGGAGGTTGCGCTGCTTCTTCGTTTCATGTGAGGCTCTGTTGGTGCCTTGCACATCCTCAGTGTCTATCAGGTTTCGCCCTTGCCTCCATTCCCCAGGCTCCATGTCCCCATTGCCTTGCTGGAGGTCCACGGGCCTGTTCTGCAAGACTGGTTAGCAGGTGCGCATGAGATTGTGCAGGATGCAGCAAGCTTCCATGATCCTCCTCACAGTCTCTGGGCAATGCTGCATGGTGGTGAGAAGTACCTGGAACCTGTTGGCCAGGATGCCAAAGGCGTTCTCCACCACCCGCCTTGCCCTGGACAGCCTGTAGTTGAAGATCCTCTCTTCACGGGTGAGGAGTCTGGAGGTGTAGGGCTTCATGAGGTAGGTTGTGAGGGAGAAGGCGTCATCCCCCACAATGAAGTAGGGCACATCTTGTGTGTCGTTGGGTAGGGGTTCTGGATCTGGGAAGCCCACGATGAGGTGCCTTCCAGCTCCTCCTTGAGGTGACTGGCATTGTATACCTGGGCATCTGAAGATGAGCCGTTGCCTGAAGCATCGATGTACATGAACTTGTAGTCAGCATCGACCATGGCGAAGAGGATGATGCTGAAGAAGCCCTTGGAGTTGAAATAAGTGGACCCCGACTTGGCTGGAGATTTGCAGGCCACGTACTTACCATCGATGGTTCCAACGGTGTGTGGGAAGTTCCAGTTCTGATACCATTGCTCTGCAACTTTCTTCCATCCTTCTTCAGTGGAGGGGTACTGGAGGAGCTCCTCCTTGTATTCTTCGATGATGGCCTGCACCACTTCTCTGACCACAATGCTGATGGTGTTGGATGGCACCCTCCAGTCGTAATGCATGCTCCTGTAGGTGGTCCGTGAGGCCAGGTGGCGTAGAGTGAGTGCCACCTTGAGCCCAGGTTCCAGGCTGGGCCGGAAGCTGGTGTTTACCTTGGTCAACCTGGGTGTCAGCCACTGAACAACTTCGTCAAACATGGCCGGAGGCATCGTCATGAAGTTCTGGAACGCCCGAGTGTCTTCGTTCCTGAGCTCCACCATCATCTTGTTGTACAGTCCGTCCTCTGCTCTTCTGGTGAACCATCTTCAGACCCAGACTCTTTTTGGCTGCCTCTTTTTCTTCTCACAGTAGAGTTCACAGAGCCTGCAGATGGCTTCGCACTGTTGCAGAACGATGGTGGCTGGCGAAAGGACTTTGTTACAATCCACGGTGGACATGACTGGATGCTGTGGAAGAGGAAGAGCCAGATGAAGGCTGCAGAGGTCTGCACCGCTGGGCTGCTGTTCTGAAAGTGAGATGCAGGCGAGTTGCTCCCCCTTTTTATAGGCAGTATAGGTTTTCCGCTAGGCATCCTCTAGGCATCCTCTAAGCATCCTTAATATCCGAGATAGGTCCCCTCTGTGAACATTTTTTCTGTTTTAAACGCTTTGTTTCCATGCTGCATCTGCTACGCATCCGCTACGCATCCATTCTGCATCCGTTCTGCATCTGTTCTGCATCCGTTCCGCTTCCTCCCTGCGTCCGGGCGGATGGAGTTCTGCGGATGCGTAGCGGACGCCTAGCGGATATAGCGGATGCGTAACGGATGCAGAACGGATGCCTACAGATGCGTAGCGGATGCAGAACGGACGAACTGGTTACATTTTCCGCGCAAAAGTTTTAGGCAGCCCAAAACCTTCTAAGCAGATGAAACGTCAATAAACAGATGCTGGACGGATAGAGAGGAAGCCAAACGGAGGCAGTGAGTACATCGCTTTTTCGAATGGATGGCAAGGTTTTTTGTCCGTTTTACATCCTCTTTGCATCCGTTGGTTCAGTGTGACATGGGCTTTAGAACATATGGCTGTATAATTTGGGTTTATCTTGAAAAATCTAAGAGGAGCCAAATGTGGTTGGGACTTGAATGGGAGACCACCTAGATAGATTACCAGGGAAATCTCACATTTGTAGAAAAGACTAGGTAGTTGAAAATAGCATCCTCACCAAAAGATTAACAAGAAGGCTTTCTTGTTGTTCCAGAAAATATATATATATATATGGATATATTCATGTAGTCCTCTGGGACTGGGGTTCAAGGGAGCCTTTACCTTTCAAGGTACCATAAGGATCTACTGTTCTGAGGAGGTTTTTTTTTAATACAAAGTACCATTGTCAGGTTATAATTTCAAGGCAAAAACAAGCAGTATCATAGTCCATCATGAGCATTCTTTAACATGGCATTTTCCTATCATAGTCCATCATGAGCATTCTTTAACATGGCATTTTCCTAGTGAAAATGAAAGTTGAAAGTGAAAACTATACTGGTTAGGAATTCTAGAAACAGAAGCCTAACTTATTTGGAAGACATCCAGTTATTAAAAGCTATGCTATGTATTTATTATGCTTAGTAATTATCCAATATTTTAAGCACGTTCTATAAAAACATATTAACAAAATTTGAATGCTCTTCATTGTAACAGGCTCGATGATGGCCATTTTAGCTGTCTTATTTCAATAAGGGCAAGATTACTAAGGGATATTTTTTTAAATTGCTGCTTTTCTTTTAATCCTTTCTTTAAAACACAGCATAGCAGAATAGGTGTCAACATACAACCAAAGTAATCTTTCTAGCTGCCAAAATCAAGCTGTTGGAGAGTTCCGTGGTCGTCTAGTTGCCAGATGTCTGGCTGTGCAACTCCCTGGCACTAAACTGAATGCAGAGATAGATCTATGGATGGGATCTATTAATGTTATAGTTACCATTTGACAACTATTTAATATCCATAGCCCAGTTTCTAGCAGGCAGGTGTTCAGATTACAAAAAGGGAAGGGAACATGCTATCACAACTGGTACTGCTAATTGATGAAAGTGCTGGCAGTCACAGCAGACAAACTATAAATGGCATGAACACAGAAAAAGAACCATTTCACTCCAGGAAACAGTACCTTTGCTTAAGACTATCTGAAGTTCTTTGCAAATATAGGATCAAAGTTTAAGCCTGTCCTGGTTAACAATATGTTTCTCAAAGTGAATTTTCTAGAGTTCTTGGAGTCTACAGAGGCACCACTGGGAATTTATGGGACACAATTAATGGCTTATATTGTTTTGTTACCTCCATACATATCCCATTTGTTCTAGGTAAAATGAGGACAAAGAACTTATACTTCTTGGATCCTACAACATGACATTCTTTGATTGATGGAATCTAAAGCACATCTTCATGTGACATCTAATAAGTTGGGTAAGACAACTGAAGATGAATGGTCCTTGTTCAAGTATTCTGGCCCCATGCAATGAAGGGCTTTATTGGTGACAGTTAGCACCTTGAATTGCACTTAGTAACCAATGCTGTTCACATACCAAAGATGTACACTGGAAAACACTCATAATAGCCCATAATGAAGCATTTCAAATTGAGATGATACTGATGTGAGTTTACCAGTTTCTCCTTCTAACTGAACTTTGAAAGCACTTTGAAACCTCAAAACTATTAAGATGGGTAAAATTGTGTTCCTTTCTGCATTTGTCTTCACAACGCATGAGTGGCCTGGAACAACAGGAAGAGAAATAGAATGTTAACTGTACAATAGCAATTGCACTTAGACTTATATGCCATTTTACAGTGGTAAAATTTCCTGAGGATAGAATGGATCATATTAATATAAATTGTATCCCACTAACATTGTGAATTACTTGAGAAAGCAACAACAAAATGCATGAATAAGAATGACTTGGTACACAGGAACACAGTGGATTTGTGGAATGGGAAGAGACTTTGGCAAATTGCTAGAACAGAAATCTCCAAACTTGGAGAATTCTGGGAGTTGAAGTCCACAAGTCTTAAAGTTGCCCAAGTTTGGGGACTCCTGTACTGGAAGATCTTTTTAAAGAGATCATGAGATAAAAGGATACCTGAGGTATCATCAGGCCCAAATTGAGGAAAACTGAGCTACTGGCCAAAGGTAAAAGTAGCACATATTCTAGCACTTCTGTCTGGCTATTACAACTTATCCAGGACTGCAAAAATCTTGTTTATGGTTTATTACATTTCAACTTACCGTACTTTATGTATTAAATAACTTTGTCAGGCATAGCATAATTATACACAGCAATGCAAAACCTGTATGTAAGAAATGCAATTTGTTAGGAGACACAGAGTATCTTACAGACTTGTGTGGGAGTATGTAGAGAAAGCATGAAATGAGATTGTGTAATTCAATACTGAGATTTCCCACCTCTTCTCATTCAACACACTCAGGTTGAGAAAGATCTCCCATTTTCCCCATACCCATCCCCATTTCTGGAGGAGAAAAGATGAACAGACTGGAGTGAAAGGTATTTCTTCAAACAAAAGCACTTATGTGGTAAACAGCAGCAGACCAGAGAATGGTAGTGTCTGTAAGCTTTGTTTGAAAAGCATCATTAACATTAATTTTGACAAGTAGCCTCTCCTCAGGGAATCTGGGTTTCATTCAGAAGGCTTTTACTTATGCAAGTAATCCTTATTGATATGAAGACTCCTTGATTGTTCGGATTTGCCTAATCCTAAAATAAAAACACAGTTTTGAAGATGCATGATTTATTTAGGATTAAGCAAAACAAAAAGAAACAAAAGGCTAAATTACGAGTTATCAGATAATTATTAGTTATCAGAGGCCACAGTTACATTAATCTTTATATTAGATAGTGTGCTATACAACAGAAACTGGGAACCTGAGCCCAGCCAAATCTAGTTTGTAAAGCTTCAAGACAAGTGAAGCCTCTTCCAAGCATAGCCCCATTTCTTTTTTGTCTTCCATGGAAGCTGAAATGCCTGCAAAAATGCCCTGCACTTTGGAAGAACTGCAGAGGAAGAAGCAAAGTGTCTGAAACCATAATACATTATAAATCATGACTAACAAACCACAATAGCTATGTTTGCACAAATTCTAAGCCAACTAATACCATACAAATCCCATTTTGCTTTGTATGTTATGAAAATCAGCAATTCAAATAACAAGACCAATAATTTCAATCTACACACACACCCACACACCATATTTTCCAGATGACCTCAGGGGATCTGACTAGCCCTCCCTCTTAAATGTACTACTGTAGCAGCATCTGAATAGGAAATTTTAATTTAGCTATCAGATTGATCCCTACGTAATCCCCAAGTTTACAGGATGACATTGGATCATTCATTATCCATCACAGAGTTGTTATAACAGAAAAGAAGTATTGAAGTATTGTGGGCTTAAGATAAGCCCATAAAGTATTGTGGAAGAAGACTTAGATAAATGAGTTTATTTTCTTTTGTTTAGTGTATTTGTTTTCTCATGAGTTTGTAAACTCTTAAAATTACTTATACTAATTGTTATAATAATTATTTTAGCAGTAACTTCTTCAATTAAAATTTGAATTTCTTTTGCCTTTTTTGCCCTTCTACTGCCATCAATTTTATTGGATAAGTTTTAGTATAAGGAGAAGAAAATAATATTCTATCCCAGTGGTCGCCAACCTTTTGGACCTTAGAACCACCAAACTCATACTTTTAAATCCCAAGGATCACTAATATGAATTTTTTGAAAAGGGATAATATATTTAATACAATTTCTTTGATTTTTTTATATTAAAAATAAGTTTAATATTAAAAATTGTCTGTTGTAGTGTGTGTGTGTGTGTGTGTGTGTGTATAAAACTGTGGCTGCCTGGAGTTGGGGGAGGGAAGGAGGGCTGGGCTGCTTCCATCCCTCCCCCCACCTGCACCTTCCAAAGAGACAAAAGAGCAAGTGGAGGGGGGTCTGAGCTGAGGGGCCTCAGGGCAGCTGCCACTGGGAGAAGCAGAGGCAAAAAGGGGACTTTGATCTCCTTGGGGGGCAGCCCCCTCAGCCGCCCATCCAGGGGCTTCTCAGCAGGCAGCTGCCTACAGAAGGACTGCTGCCCTCAGTGATTAATTGGGGGAGGGGAAGGGGAGAAAGTGGGGGCTCCAGGACGGGGATGCCAGGGCTCTTTCAGCCTCACCTGGAGGCAGACAAGGAAAGTGGGAGAGGTTGACACCTTCATCCTCCCCCCAAGAAGAGAGTTGCTTTCCTCCATCAGCCCTCCTCCTGCTGTTCCTCACCATTTCCTCCCTGCCTGATGGCTGCACCCTCAATAGGAGAGAAACCCACCTGGAGCCTGGCAGTGGCTGATCTGCTCTTCCCAAGTGCTGCATCCCACATTGCAGAGCCCACGGCGGGATGAGAGAGGTTCCCCCTCCAGCCAAGCTGTGGAGTGCTCCTTGAAAGAGACGAGGGAAGCAGCCAGAGTCATTCTCTTCTCTCGAGAGCCCAGCCAAAGTTTCCCACACCACTTCAGCTAGAGAGACAACAGTTTGTAAGGGGCTGATTTAGCATATGCATTGACTCTGGCTGCTTCTCTCTGCTGCACTACAGATGCAGCAGGACACAAGGGCTGCCTTGGTGCCACCAGCTGCCACAAATATACTGCGGCAAAGGGAAATGCAAATGTGAGTACTGCTTCTTCCAGTCACCGTTGCTTCAGCCACTTGCACCACACACCCCCAGTAGCACCATTACCTCATTCCACCCACCATGGGCCAGTCCCATATTTCAGAGCTGCAATCATCCCAGTGGAGGAACTCTCCAGGATGATCAGAGGACCACTACTGTAACTACTACAGCTCTGGAATATGGGACCAACCTTTCCACCAACATCAGCAAGCCACCCAAGGCTGGATTTCCCTCTCCTGCCATTGGTTTTACCTTCCAGTTCCATCTCGCATGACTTTCTACTCTGTCTCAAGATAAGGTTTGTACTCGACTGAAGGGTGGGGGTCAACAGGTGGGTGGGCCATGTGGGCGGAGCAGCTTTGTTTTCCCACATGGCCCAGATTAATTGCTTTGGGGGGCAATTTCTCTGCCATTTCTTTGCAGACCACCAAAATTTTGCCACAGACCACCAGTGGGCCATGGACCACCAGTTGGTGACTGTTCTATCCCATTTTGTTCTAAAGGCTGTGCATAGTTTTACCATGTATGCATATATAGCATATTTTTTCTTGATCACAGTAGCATTACAATGGTCCTTGCTTGAGGGGAATGATGAGAATCATAATCTATTGTCATACACAACCACATAATTTGCTTTCCATTTTGTATGCCTTGTCCAAAGTCAGAAGCATTGTATGTTTGTATGTTTTAGATGTGACCATGTCATAAATTTGTTTAAATGCATTGCAATATTGGCTGTCATACTTTAAACCCTTTTCTAACAATCCCTTCTTTGAGATTTTTGCCTTTTTTTTACTGGCATTGTTCTCCATGATAACACTTTCATCAACATAACTTCTCTACTTGTTAATCATCAAAAATTCAGATCCTTTCCCCCCTTTACAAAATATGTAAACTTAGTTTTGTATTCTGCAAGCCAAGTAAAGTTCTTTACCCTAATTTCACTTACTTGACTGAATATTAGGTATCTGAATACTGGAGGGTTTTCTGTATGCCTGAATATCAACTTGTTACATGGATTTTTCTATTTAGTTCTATGTCTAGTGGGTAGTAAGAAAATGGAGGAAATACACTGAAATATAAAACATAACTGATCTTTGTAGGTACAGAAAAAAAATTCAAAAACTCCTAACCCATAGCTATAGGTCTCAAGCTATATATATTACAATGAATCCAAAAGCATTAACTATCCACACAGCATATCACCTAGTATATCTAACACCGACCTTAAGTACCAACCAGAGCCAAGAAGCATCACCAGCACGAATTCCAGTGATGAAGGTGGTCTACCTGAGGACACATTAAGACCACTACCATGTGGTTTTGCCATTAAAAGCATTTCAACCCATTGTTTTTAGCCTTTCCATTCAACAATAGGTGGCACCTAGCTGAACAGTAATGATTGTGAGAGGGATACAGATGTCCTAGTGGACAACCACTTAAGAATAAGTTGCAGTGTGCTGCAGTTGCAAAAAAAAAAAAAAAAGCCAATGTAGTCCTAAGCTACATCAATAGATATAATTTTCATATATAATATCAAGATCATGTGAAGTGATAATATCACTTTAAACTGCACTGGTAAAATCACATTTGGAATGTTGTATCCAGTTCTGGTTACCATGATATAAAAAGATGTTGAGATTCTAGAAAGTGTGCAGAGAAGAACAACAAAAATAATAAGAGTCTGGAGGCTAAACTATACAATGAATGGTAGTAGGTACCTACAGAAAAAAGAAGGGCTAGGGATGACATGATAGCGGTTTTCCAATGTGTGAGGGGCTGTTACAGAGAAGAGGAGTCAACCTATTCTCCAAAGCATCTGAGAGCAGGATAAGGAGTAATGGGTGGAAGATTGTTAAAGAGACATCCAATTGAGAATTAAAGACAGTTTTCCTGACAGTGAGACCAATTAATCAGTGGAACAGATTGCCTCCAGAAATTGTGAGTGTTCTGTCATTGGAGGTTTCCAAGAAAAAAATTGGATAATAATTTGTCCAAAATGGTATAGGATTCCCGCTCAAGCAGGGGTTGAACTAGAAGACTACCAAGATCTCTTCCAACCTTGTTATGTTCTAATCACCACACACTATGAACACCTTTTTCTATGTAGGAGATAACTCTGGCCCAATTCTTATTGCATTCTGACCCTTAAATTGTCATTTCAGTTAACATTCAGCTGGAGCATGAGCGTTGTTATTATTAATATTGTGAACAAATTTTATTACAAATATGATTTTTATGGGGCTGATTATCAATGGCACTTTTCTTCTTGTTGTGAATATAAATATGTATTAAAATATAAATATTCTAATCATTAACTAAACATTTGAGAAAGGGATTCTGTTTACGTAAGATCCATATCTTTAAAGAAGATTTTTTTAAATATACTGCCTTATGTACCTGAGCCTGGCCTTTTTTCTTCTTGATTGCCAACTCACTTTTTTCTGATTAGTCCCTATAAATCATCTCTTCATTTCCTGCCTGGTAGTAGAAATAATTCCTCTGGACAGGAAGGCACCAAACCACATCTGTGTCCTGACTGCAGCCAGAAATAGTGTTAGTACTAAACAAATATTTAAAGAAGAAGGAAAGGGTGATGAAAATGGCATCTTGGCTCCATTATATTTATGAAAATGAATCCCACACTATGGCAATAAATCAGTTTTATTTAGCATCCTACAGAGGATAACCCTGATTTTATGTACATTTGTGTTTCCTGGAAAAATGTCAGGGCAAGAAAAATTCTTTGCCATGGAACTCCATTTCCTTTTTCCACTTGGGACCTACCATGGCTTCCTCATGAGACAGGGTCTTCCATATAGTTGCATTTGCTTACAAGTCATATTACAATGTTGTGCACACTTATCCTTACCTTGTCTTGACAGCTTTAAGTCAGAACTGAAAGTACTGAATTCCTTTGGTTATCATAGAATAAGAAAAAGATTAATCTTGTGCAGCCAGTAATGCAAATAGCAATGTCAAATGCCTTTGTTTAACATAGGTTTCCTCCTACTTGTGCACTGGTGCAAGTAATGCTTTTTGGTGAACTGAGCAACTTCAATGCTTTCTGTTGCACTTTTTAAATTTTATTTATTCTCTTATAAATGATAGATGGCCCATCTTTCAGGGCAGCATTTCTGGGCTGCAGCAGGCAAGATAACAGGAGTAAGTGAACGAATATTTAATGGTGTATTCCCATGAGTGAGAGATGACAGTGTATCTCTCAGGTGGCCAAGCAAAGTGGAACCACAAGTAGGTCAAGTAAAGCACCAAAAGTGTTATTTTCTTTTCCATCTTCCCTAAGTGACCCACTTCTATTCATTTGATATATACTTATTTAGTTTATCTTACAAAATAATAAGTCATTGATAGTTCCTTTCTAATGGGTTATTTTTCTTTTTACTGTAATATCAAGTAATTGTTTAAATGGTTTTATCTGGGAACTGAGAATCATTTACTTAAATATTGAATGACAATAACAATTCAGCTAATTTTCCTCAGGCTGCAATGAATTTTATACACACACACACACACACACACACACACGCATACATACACATACACAGTCTCTGTTGTTACATTTTTATTCCACCTTGATTACTTTTTACAAATAATTTGAGGCAGCAAGCACACATATTCTTCTTCCTCCTCTTGTTTTCTTCAGAACAACCCTGTGAGGCAGACTGGACTGTGAAAAGAGTGACTTGCCCAAAGTCACCCAAGTTGGCTTTCATGGCTAAGGCAGTACTTGAACTCACAGTCTTCCTTTTTCTGGCTTGGTGTCTTAACTGCTAGATCTAACTGGCTTTTTAATTCAGAATCTCAGGATAACCGTTCACTGCACATCCTTTCTATTACCGTGCTACTAACACTGTGTAGACGTTCCGTGTATCTTTTGTTTCCTCCCTCTTTCCATTTTCAGCTGCAGCGGATGTGAGTTGCGAGGATGCCCAGAGGATGCAGAGAGGATACAGCGGATGTCTAACGGATGATAAACGGACATAGAACGTTTGTTGCTCAGATGTCGCGGATTTACATCGTACACGGCGGAAAGTTCATCTGTTTACAAAGTTTTGTGCAGCTCAAAACTTCTTGCACAGATGAAATCTCAATGGATGGATGCTGGAGGGATAGAGCGTATGAAACACATATGCAGTGAGTACACAATGGATGCATTGCGTTTTTCAACGGATGGCAAGCTTTTTTTAATGTTTTACATCTTCTTTGCATCCGTTGGTGCAGTGGGACATGGGCTTTAGACTTGCAAGACTGGTGTCAGCTCTCCCAGGTAGGTCAGAAAGGAAATATGACCAGATGAAGTAATTTATCTTTATTGTAAGGCTATATTAACAGAATTTTGCAACTTCAGGCATCTTATTTACAGTCTGAGAAGTCAGGGAGGTTTCTTTTTTTGCCCATTATGCAGCTGAAGCTCTCTAATCTGATAGTTCTCTAGGCCAGGGGTCCCCAACTACCGGGCCCCGGACTGGTACCAGTCCGTGGATCATTTTGTACCGTGCCGCAAAGAATGAATAATCGTGATTAAAATATATATTTTATATTAGCAAAAGCTAAGAAGCCCTTTCCTATTGGGGAAGAATTGGTTTTGCTGGTCCTTGAAAAAAGTGTTTCTGCGTGAAACTGGTCCCTGAAACAAAAAAGGTTGAGGACCATTGCTCTAGGCAGCACATCTTCCCCTACTTCACAAGGTCATTCTCACACATCATAACAGAATACAACACCTTAACCGGTATACCACACTGACTCTCTAATACTCATAAGATGATTTGAGGTTCATTTTCAATTGACAGGTATATTTTTTGTGATGGCTTATTCACAAGGTTGTATTTTGTCTCAAGTTACTTAAAACAAATCAAAGATGTTTTTGTATGCCCAAAGTAATTTAAACAATATAACCTTCAGTATAACTAGTGATGAGAATTATGCAATGTTTGTGTAACATTGGTGAACTACTACCTTTCTATAACTGATACAATATAAAATGTATCAATACACATTCAAGTCAGTAATAATGCTAAACAGATAACAACAATACTACTACTACTACTA
>BLBF01000002.1:56359346-56387590 GCA_015471245.1 Laticauda colubrina
TAATAATAATAATAATAATAATAATAATAATAATAATAATTCCAAAAAGTTATGGGAACATAAAGTGGAAAAAGTTATTGAAAATGAGAAAGTGAAGATCTTGTGGGACTTTTGAAAACAGATGGATCGTCATTTGGAACACAACAGCAAGATATCAAGTTGTGAAAACTGAAACGTATAATTTATTGATATTGCGGTACCAGGAAACGATATAGTCGAAGAAAAAGAACTGGAAAAAATCATGAAAAATTGTAATCTGGCCATCAAAACTACACGATTATGGATAAAACATGTAACAGTGATACCCATTGTCATCGGGGCACTTGGTACCATGTCCAAGAATTTCATAAAATACATCACGAAATTGCAGCTTCCTGCAATAACACCAGTGAACTGCAAAAATCTGTGCTACTCAGAACATCATACATCTTAAGAAGGTACTTGGCTGATACCTAGGATGCTGGCAGCAATCCGTATCAACCATTAGCACCAGTCACTGGTATTTGTGATACATTTTTAACTGTTCAGTTGACTTGAGTTTCATGTTTAATGAATAAAAGAAGTAACAACAACAACAACAACAACAACAACAACAACAACAACAACAACAATAATAATAATAATAATAATAATAATAATAATAATAATAAATCTTACATTCAAAAGAGACTTTATCTAGGCTATTGCAAGTAAGTATTTCAATAAGGAAATACTTCTAATTTATCTAGAACTTGTAAGAGAACTTGATTTTTTATGATTCATTCTTTTTCTATCAATTTCATAGTTGAGATTTTCTGATAATGAGGGCAGTAATTTTAGCACTGTTTTCCCAGGGAGCAACTTAACTCAGATATGAATTGTAAGAAACTACACTATACTGTCTTCTATTATCCATCCTTTCTAAAGGATAAGAATCCTGGAAGAACCTGAAAGCAAATATCTATTGTGTGCCCTGAATCATTAGGTAAGTATAATGTTGAACAGGTAGGGAACCTACTCCTTACTTCTACACCTGACCACTGGCTTCAGCATCCAAACCCTGCCCTTAAACCTAATAATAGTCAGTTCATCTTCAGATTGAGATCAAGGTTACAAATATAACATCTCTGCTGAAGCTACATAAAAAAACCTTGCTGTTCTTATCTTTTCTGAATGCATAGAAGAGCAACAATGGAAAAACAAAGAGTTTCCAGTTTATAGATGTTACACTTTATCATGAATCCTACAGCAGGTGGTCCTAACTAGAAACCACTTGATTTTAGATAATAGCTTCTTTAATACATTGAACTTTAGAGCAGCTTTCCCCAATTCTATCAAAATTTGGGAATTGCTACTGTATTTTTACAAGCTGAAGGGAAAGAGGATAATTTAAATCTTTTAGTAGCCTCTTTCTTTCATAAATTCCCTAGTAAAGGATAAGGATAGGAGTGCTTCCATTAGTTAAGCTGATACTGTCAAACTATAAAACGTGTATAGTTTTATGTCTAATCTGCCTACTTCTACTTCTCTTTCTGGTCTACCTCTAGGAAAAATGGAAGTGAGTTTTCCTGGTAAAAGTCTGAGGTACATAAAATAGCAAAACCATGGCAATTCTCTGAAAACACTAAGGAAGCTGTGCAGCAAAACAAAAGTTTTAATGTGAAAAACCCTTTTTAAATAAAATAAGATAAATCTGTCTTTATAACAAGGAACTTTGGAGGGGGGAAAGAGAAATAAAGGAAAAATAAGGTAACATAACAATCATACATATTGAATTCCAAATAAATTTAGTACAGTCAGTTTAGATATGTTAGATACATATAACCTGCTTGAATAAAATCTTAGCATATATTCAAGACTCTTTTGAGAAAGTGTAGCTGAAAAAGATAATCTGGGCTTCCTGTTGAGATGTTTGTAGACCTATCGTGGATCTGATATTAACACAATTGAAAAAGTCCAGAAATATTTCACAAGAAGAGTTCTCCGCTCCTCTACTCATTGCAGAATACTTTATGCCACCAGACTTGAAACTCCAGACATAGAAAACCTAAAACTACGTTGCCTCTGGTCCAATCTAAATATAGTATATAAAATCATACATTGCAATATACTACCTGCAAATGAATACTTCAGCTTCAATCATAACAATACAAGAGCACACAATAGATACAAACTCAAGATTAACCGCACCAAACTTGACTGCAGAAAATACAACTTCAGCAACAGAGTGGTCAATGTTTGGAATACTCCATGGTTTCTTCCCCAAACCCCAAAAACTTTAAACCTTATACTGTCTACTATTAACCTTACCCCTTCCTAAAAGGCCTGTAGGGGGCGTGCATAAGCGCACCAATCGTGCCTACCATCCTTGTCCTATTGTTTTGTATTTTTCTTATAAGTATCTAGCTCATGTATTCAATACTATATTTATTCTTATACCTGTATCTTGTAGGCAATTGACAAATCAAATAAATATTAAATACTTTTTGGAGTATGTATGTGATGCAAATACACACACACACAAATACACAATCTTCACCATTAGCAACTGCCTGGGCAAGTCCCTGAAATTTTCTTGGAAAGATTTTTCTGAAGGTTTCCATTATCTCCATTATCTCCTTCCAAGGGTTGAGAGAAAGTGACAAGCCCAAGATCAACTACTGGCTTTTTGCATAAGGTCAGACACTCCTAGTCTCCTGGTTTCTAGCCTGATGCATTTACTACTATATCAAAGTGGGCCTCTTCTCTTTTAATATTTTCTTTAATTCCACAGAATGTGGAGGTGTGGAAGCCAGATTGTTTGAGAAACCTGCAATATTATCATATTACCAATTAATCAAACTGTTTCATTTCTGATGTCATCGGTCTAGTCAGCTGATTAGAAAATTATTTTGCAGCTAAATCCATCTTCCTAAGACACAGTTGAGTATTAAAACACTAGTTTTCATAATTATGTCATTTCTTTAAAAGATATATGAGACAATCTTTGAGGAAAAGAAAAGAAGAATTATATGTCTTCAGATTCTCATTATGGAATCAATTTACCAGATATTTTAAGGAGCACAGTTATGCCATGCCAAAAATAGGACTTTTTCAAGCATTCAATAGTTGTCAATGACAATTTTTCAAGAAGTGGTTGCATTCTAATATGATATAGCTCATTGGCAGAATTCAGAAAAACCTAAACAAGGTGTTCTTCGTGTACTATATTAGAAGTTTCAGAATTTCCAGTCAACATACCCAGAATATAAATGGAGTTGTTAAAGTGGCAAGACAGTGTTCTAGACTCTTTTTCAAGGCTGAATAATAAGTAAAAGAAAAAAGAAAAAGAAAAGAAACACAGAAAAGGGAAAAGAAAACAATGTCATTGTTTTGAGAATGCAGTCGCAAAAGGTCTAACACTGGTGGCATGTTGGATAAGTGCAGTGTTGCAGGCAGCATTGCTCACAGTCTTGAGTTTGATCCTGATGAACTTGAGGTTGACTAACCTTTCCATTGTTCTGAGGCAGGTAAAATGAGGACCCAAATTGTGGGAAGCAATATGCTGACTCTGTAAACCACTTAGAGAAGGCTATAGAGCAATATGTAAATGCTATTGCTAAGGTCTTCTGAACTGGGACAAGAGATCATTTGATGGAGAAAGCTCTACCAACTGTGTTACCTGACAATATGTAATGCCAGTAACCTATCTGCCCCTGATGTATCAGTTTACCTTCCAGTATTTTCTCCAATTGATTTATCTATTTAATCTGCAGATGAGGCTAGCTGGTAGATAGGTATCTCAGGGCACAAAAGGGAAGACTTGTCATGATACAAATCACCTGTACTATCCATCCCACCAGTCCTATAATGCTGGAGAAATCATTGCTTCTATCAAATAATTGGGTTAACAAAGTAATTAACAAAGTGAAACCTACCTCATTTTAACCTATTAATGGAAAGAAACTGTACTAAAACATGACCCAAAAGATGAGCATGCACTTAAATACAAATTAAAATTGGAGGAGGAGGAGTAGCAGGAGGAAGAAGAACATTAGGCATAATCTCTTCCTAGTTTAGGAACCCAGAACTGACCTAAACAATCTTTCTAGTAGGTCATGCTCCATGAAGCTGAAGAACTTAATGTAACTTGTTCAACTCATTAACTCTCATTTAAAGAGATTTGTACAGCATTCCATTGCAAATGCATTCTTCCTGATTCACTGAAAAGGAAAAAAAAGAATGAAATATAAAAGTATATTTTGAACACGAATTAATCATTGTCAGAAAGATACGCTAAGCTTTGTGAAGAAATGTTTATACACAATATCAAAAGGCACCCTGCACTCAGGGCAAGTGGATAGGCAGAATTACTGACTGCATTATTAAAAAGAAGTTGTTCCTCTAATTTTTTTTTCTTCCTGCGGCTGACAAAACCAAAAGACCCTCTCAAATGTCAAAATGCCAATGTTGTTGAATTTCATGTAGGAGATAAAATTCCCAGTGCTTCTACAGGTAAAACAAACTTTAAGAAGGATTCTAGCACTTTTTGTAATGATGGAATACAACCTTAGGCAATATACATTCATAATCTCTCAGGACGAATGGCTTTAAAAATGCAACAAATTACTCCATTTATGATTTGGGAAAAAAAAATTTCTGGCAGTCTCCTAAAATGCACATAAGATATAGTAGGAAAACTGCATTCTAGCAGCCTGTTTTCATTAGCAATTAATTCTTCATGCCAAATCTATACAACATCAATTATACCATTAGAATATAAGTATTTTAGATCAAGAGTGCTGCCCCTTTGCTTGAGTTGTTTGTTCAGCCAGAAAAAAGCATCTCGAAGGTGCACTGAAAGGCAGGTATTGATTTCCCCAGTGAAGGGAAATCCTCATTTTGCAAAAAGCCAGCTTCCTTCATGCTATGGACATTGCTGTGTAGGCAGCTAACATTGCTGTTTTCGTCTTTTTGCTTTTTGTGTGTTTAGAATAGGAATAAACATCAGGTTTAAATAAAATTCTAGCATGAATATCTTTTCTTTGCTTTGGGCCCTGTATTCACCATTCACATGTACACATTGCAAGTGTTTATGCGCACATACATCTTTATGGCGCATATTATATTAGAATGGAAGAAGAATTCTGCTGGATCTGGCAAGACTTATTTAGCTTAGCATCCTCTGTTCCAGGGCTAGGATTGTCCAACTCAGGGAACTAACCATCTAATTATTATGTGAACAAACCTAGTGGTTCACGGGCCAAATAAATTCAGAGAATGGGATGAATTGAACAGTGGATGAATTGTTTGAATGAAGTATCCAATCAATGAAGCAGTTCAGGGCAGCCACAAAGAAGAGGAGGTCAGCTTATTTTCCAAAGCACCAGAAGGCAAGGCAAGAAACAATGGATGGAAATTAATCAAGGAGAGAAGCAACTTGGAATTAAGGAGAAACCTCTTAAGAGTGAGGATAATTAACCAGAGAAACAACTTGCCTTCAGAAGTTGTGAGTGTGCCATCACTGTAGGTTTTTAAGAAGAGACTGGACAGTCACTAGTGTGAAAACATATGCTTGAGCATGGGGTTAGACTAGAAAACCTCCAAGATCCCTTCCAGTTCTATTCTGATTCTGAATGGACACAATTTCTTCCTCCTCCTTTCTCTGAGACTTTCACTTATCTGATGAATGGGCACAGCTCATTTTTAAGAGTATCCTTGGAGCTTCCTTTTGTCAGGTATCTTTTTTTTTTTTTTAAATCAAGGATCTTTCTATATATTGAACATATTGAATATTTTGCTGGCTGGGAGGCAAAGACATTCAAATCCAGCATCAGATTAGGGAAAGCTAAACTATTGTGTCATACCTTTCTCGGTTTTCCTACTAGTTAGGATAACTGCTTTGGTGCTGTGCAAGGTAGATGCATTCTGCCTTGAGAATGAAAGATAGCAACGCTTGAAGGCTGCCTTAGGAAGCAGTGTGGGCAAAGGATTATTGTGCTCAGGTTCTCCTTGCAAACTTTTCATATGAATCCCAGGCACATTTACTGGGCTTAATTTAACTAGAGTTTGTTCAAGAAAGTCAGTTCCCTGAGTTCAGACAATATATTGAAGCGTAAAGTACCCACACAGTCTGACTTAATAGAACATACTACTTGTGTTAAAGCTTTTGCTGTGAAGAGAAAAAAGCATTCCGATTCTAAAAACACAAATCCCAACTGCCCAACCTAGGAATGGACTCTATTTCTTTTTCAAAAACAGTACCGTATGCACACTGGGGAAAAATATCATTCTATTTCAATCAAATTTTCTTTCCACAGGGTATATTCCTCTCTCTGAGGTTTTAACAATAGCTGGTAATTTTCTGGTTTTATTTTCATGTGCACTTTTTTCTCTCAGTCTCTTAGGGGGGTGATTGGGATTTAAAGATGGGTTATAGTGGTAGTTTTAACATTTAAAAAAAATTAATAAATAAGAAAGATTTGCTTTTTTATTTTTACAAAACATCTCTGTGTGTTTTGGGATTGTGATCCTTTCCATGTAATCCTTTTACAAGATTGCTATTTAAAACATTAAAATTGAGAACAACAAGAACTCACATATCTTTAATAGCAAATGCAGATTGGCTTTTACTAATTCAGGACTGTTATTGATTATATCTAAATCCACTTTTCTTCCACAGAGTTAAAGACAAAACATTGTAAATGTTTCCTTTTACTTTTATCCTATGAGGAAAGTATGCTGAGAGAGATAATGACCATATTTTTCCTAGACCATCAAAGAAACTTTGTTTCTGGAGGATCTGAATGTGTGCATCCATTAAACTCGCCACACAAAGAACTCCGAAAAAAGGAACATATTGCATGATTTTAAGTCAGATCATGAACCATACTTCATTATAAAATAGTGTATTATATCCATTTAATGTATGTATGTATATGTGTATGTGTGTGTGTGTGTATATATGTATGTACGTATCATGCATTCTGCCTTTCCAAATAAACTGTTTCTAGAATGAAATGAATTTATTCTATTAACTACATCTCCTGCAAGACTCCTTGTCACAGGATTAGACTCTATTTGTATGAATTGTAGGGTGTGAGTTTGAAAACATAAGACTAGCCAGGCCAGATCAAGGTCCATCTAGGCCCATCTAGTTAGAATTCCATCTCATATACTCAGGGGTAGTGGTGGGATTCAATTTTTTTTTTACTACCGGTTGTGTGGGCATGGCTTGGTGGGTGTGGCAGGGGAAGGATACTGTAAAATCTCCAGTCAGAGGTGGGATTTGCTGGTTCTCTGAACTACTCAAAATTTCCGCTACAGATTCTCCAGAACTGGTCAGAACCTGCTGAATACCACCTCAGCTCAGGAGGCTTGTAGGAAGCCCACAAGCCAGATGACTTCTCTTCCACTGATGAGCACCTAGTCTGGAATGGGTGACTGCCCTTGTGCCTGAGGGATCATCAAGACTATAGTCAGCATTCTGGGAATTTCTCTAGTTCCTTTCAAAGCCATAAAAACTATAACCTATAAAACTATAAAATATAGTTTTAAAATATATATAGCCATAAAAACTATAACCTATAAACTGCATCTTGTGGTAGTATGTTCCACTGATCAATTACCTGCAGCATGAAGAACAATTCTCCTTATCACTTTTAAATTTTCTACTCGTCAATTTTTCAATCCACTAGTTTGAGTAGTATAAGAGAAGAAAAAGTCACCATTTCTTTACCACCCTTTCTTCTATCATCTTATAAATAAGCCTGGCAAGCATATTTTTTCTAACCTAAAAAGTCCCAAAAGTTGCAAGCTGTCCCCATCTGCAAAGTTTTGAGACCCTAATTCTTGGGCACACTTTCCTGCACCATGCCTGACTTCCTGATTTTGTTCTTGAACTTCATGATATCTGTTCCATTTGGAAATAAGGTGCATGAGACCAGGTTCCAACAAACAGCTCTTTATTAAAACAGTATAGTGACTTGTAATGGAACATTTACCCAAGCCGCGGCAGCCCTTCTTATAGCAGCTTGCTCGCGGCTTGTGGCCAATAACAGTTGTTCAAGTGTTCCCGCTGTCAGGCGGGCCAATCGGAATGGCGCTTAACTGACCAATCCGAGAACGGCCTATTCAGCCAATCAGTTTAAGATATTTGGAGTCTTTCAAGTTCTATACACAACAGTTTCTAGAACTGGATACAATAATACTCTACATTTTAATATGAGATAGGGAACAATTTCTTGAGAGTATAAACAAGTATAGTAATTTTCTATATTTCTCCCATATTTTAGAACTGATGCCTAAAAACTTTAAGAATTATGAAGCTAAGCCTTGGCTTAAATTAAATTCAAAATAAAATATCATTTGTGGCACAAACTAATCTATTTGTTTGCTTTAGTGTATGACAGGTCAGAAAAAAGAGTATTAATTTGACATTTTTACCAGATGAAGGAATTTCTTACAGATGAAGGAATTTCAATATATATAATTTGCTTGACACGTTACTCCTGCTGGAATTTCTGTACAAGAACTAAATCCAGGGTGCATAAATTTGTATGGCCACTAGAAAGGAATTATCAGCATTTAATGCATTAAGCCAGCAAAACATGTTTTGTTGATTTAGACAGATCATGCTATAAAAGTCTAGCCATTATTTTTTCTCAACTATGGTTTAAAATGCTGTACACACTTAATAGTGGTTTTTCAATAAATCAAGAATAAACAACTTTTTTTCAGATTGAGGACCACAAAGTATTAGCTATGACCAGTAGAAAAACTGAGTATAATTAACAATAGTACAATTTAAGATCCAAAATGAAACTTATCTGAATGCTTTAAATGAATCAAATGAAGTATTAAATGATATACAAATGGTGACAAATCTCAGACAACCTGAAGTTAGTAGTTGGGTTCAACAATATGGAAGTAGTTTGCCATGGCCGCCTTCTGGATATTTTCAGCTTCTCAGCCTAGACTATCGACCTGATAATTCCTGGTAGTCTCCCATCTATGTATTAAAATAGTTCAATTAAACTTAATGTTTTTTTAGATCAACTACGATTGACTAGGAGCAGCCAATTTTCTCAGCTCTGTTAAATAGCTGGTAACTTGTGTACATTCATCTTTGTGGGTTTTAGCTAAATATTTTAGCATAGAATAGAAATAAAAATACAAACAAAAATAAATCTTGTACATGGACTGAAATTGAATGGATGGAAAGAAAGAAATCAATAAATATTATATTTATAATTTTACACATAGACACTGATCGTGCCCTTGCAAAATGTCAAATAGGATTGTCCTAATCATGGTGTAGAATGTTTCCCAAATGTGGCAATCTCCTGGTATGTGAACCAATTCCCAACATTCTTATCAATGGCCATGCTGGGTGTGGAATTTTGGAGTCTGAAGTCCATATACATGAAAATAGCCAAGATTGGGAAAACCCTGTAGAGAATGTTTTTTTTTTTAATTCAGCTCATCTGGGGGGAAAAAGATGCCTAAATGTGATTATAAACAAAACTGTTGTGTGTTAATATTTCTGATAAACTGAAATATAGTGAATTAAATAAGTTATTATGTATTTCTCAGAACAATTCAATTAAATAACTCGGTCTCAAAGAGTGAGTTCTCTCAAGCTGCACACTGATCTTTATAGCAGAACAGAGATCTGACTGCCTGCTGCTGTACCAAACAGTCCAACTGTACTAGACAGCTTCCAATTTCTCCCTTTCTTCTTGGCAAAGAAAAGTGGGCTGCTGAGGAGATGGCAGAAACCTGTTGCTTGCAAAGTTGTCCACAAAAGGCTTTAATTCTGCCATCCAAGAGAGCTATTTATGTAGCCAAGCATAGTTGAAAGAGTTTCCATATTGCAAACAGAGAAAAATAAGCCCAAATGTGCTTTCCTGTCGGTTATCAGTTCTCTTTCACCTCCAACAATTCACCAAAACATTCAGCTTATTCTCCACCATTCTCCATTTTAATCTATGTACATGTGGACATTCAAGCTTTAATAAATCTTCAGAGGACAGACCAAGCCAGAATCTGTAAGGCAGAGAATTAAGGTTCCTTACATGACATTCCGATTCAGGGTTTTTTTCCCTTTCTTTCTTCCTTAGACACTCATTTACTGATGTGAGGTTTGGACTTGAATGCCATAACTTTAAAGCACAGTTTTAGCTTGCCTGTGTAGCTAGCTGACATCTCCTGAGGTTTACTTTGGAAATACTGGAAACCAATCTGCCTTACTTGCACAAGTGCTTCAACTCAACTCAGGAAAGTAATGGATTCACATCACAGAATCATTTTTATAGCTGTTGTACTAAGAAAAAAAGAATTAAAGCCCTAGGCATACTTTTTATATATGTACATGTGGGTTATATTTTTCCACTCTCTTCTTCCTTCAGAGCACTCATAATATGGGCAAAACAGAGAATGTCATCTTTGACTATCAAGGCATGTGAATTTAGAAACTTCAAAATCTTTCTCTACAGTGCATTATATATTTCACAAAATATAGTTCTGTAGTTATATAGTTCATGAAAAAGCAACTGGGCTATTCATGAAAAAGGAACTGGGCTAAATAAAAGTTGCAATTCCTAGGAAGAAGAAAATGGGAGAGAGGTTTAAAGAAATCAGAACAAATAGAGAAAGTTTGCATGCCACTTTGGTTGGGTAAATCAGTAGGAAAATTCCAAACAATATGGAGAATGAAGGAAGCATCACGATAATCTGAAAATGAAATGCCCAAATCACAGGTATGAAAATGAAGAGGACCCAAATCACAGGTATCACAAATACAAATTTCACAATTGAAAAATAAAGCAGAGGGGGTTGTTTTCACTTGATTAAGGTGGGGTAAAAAAGACTACTCGAAGTGATGCTGAAAGAATCTTCAGAGGTTGTGAAGCCTAGACAAGGAGATTTAGTAACTAGGAGCACAAGTAAGATTTTGATGTTTTTCTTTTTTGGTCAGTCCTTTCACATGTGGCCTACTGTACAGAAAGAGAATACAGAAATCAGTAATTGGTACATAGATTATGACATCAAGAATTTAATTTCTACAATAATGGCTTAAGTTATCCTCACAAAGGACTCCTAAGAAATGAGGCTATGTTTTACAAAGGCTGAGAAGGAAGGGATTATTTAACACATAACTTATTAGGAGATTTTAAAACTAGAACAAAGTTTTAAACTAGAACAAAGGCAAATGTCTAGAACTGACTATAGAACCAAGAACTGAAATCAGGAAAGCAGGATGCAAAAAGGGAAGTAGGAGGCTGGAATAGGATCTCAGGATTTTGCATGAAATCACAATAGTAGTGCCAGTCACAGATATTCAGAACCTCAGAGGTATAAAATAGGATAAATAAACCAAGAAGACTCAGGATAACACATGATAAGTATCACTGAACTTGGAAGGGTAAAACTAGGTGAGCTGGCAGTCATGATTGATGTATGTATACAGTAGTATTAAAAGTCTAGAAAAAAGGAAATGTACTGCATGTAAACAAATATATATGTATACATATACTACAGAGAAATGATGGAATTGGAACACAGAAATTCTGTAAAGGGCCTGTCACATAGGCCGACGGATGCAAAACGTATGTAAAAAGGACACAGCAGACAAGAAAATGTTCCATCCATTGTTATCCGCTCTCAAAAGTGCCCCGAATTTGCATAAGCAGAGCGGACAACAACGGAAAGGAACGGACAGGGGGAGGACGTAGCCAGGATGGAAAGCGGATGCTCCACGGAAGCCTAGCGGATGGAAGCGGATGGAAGCGGATGGCACAACCACAGGGCTTCCGGGGGACCACAGCGAAGCGGATGCGCAGTGGAAGGAACGGATGCAGAGCGGAAGCCTAGCGGAAGCCTAGCAGATGCAAAGCGTTCACTGCGCATGCAGGGAGGATGCATTGCGTCAGCCCCACGGATATAAAGGGAAGCAGCTCCCAAGCAGGTCACCATTCAGAGGAAAGACCTGCTGCCAGACACAGCTCCAGCCAGCCAACAACCATGGGGAAGAAGAGGAAGCCTCTGCCATCTGCTGCCAGCCCAGGCAAGAAGGACAGGGCCACCATCCCACCCACTGGCCCTGACTCTGCTTCTGCTGCTCGGGCTGACTCTTCTAGTGCTGGAGCTTCTGCTGGCGCTGTTCCTGGTGCTGGTGCTTCTGCTGGGGCTTACTCTGCTGGCGCTGCTCTGGGTGCTGGTGCTTCTGCTGGTGCTTACTCTGCTGGCGCTGCTCCTGGTCCTGCTGGTCCTGCTGATGCTGCTGGTGCTCCTGGTCCTGCTGGTGCTCCTGGTCCTGCTGGTCCTGCTGGTGCTCCTGGTCTTGCTGGTGCTCCTGATCCTGCTGGTCCTGCTGGTCCTGCTGGTCCAGCTGGTCCTGCTGGTCCAGCTGGTCCTGCTGGTCCAGCTGGTCCTGCTGGTCCAGCTGGTCCTGCTGGTCCAGCTGGTCCTGCTGGTCCAACTGGTCCTGCTGGTCCTGCTGGTCCAGCTGGTCCTGCTGGTCCAGCTGGTCCTGCTGGTCCTGCTGGTGCTTACTCTGCTGCTGCTGATCCTGGTCCTGCTGGTGCTGCTGGAATTGCTGGTGCTGCTGGTGCTGCTGGTGCTGCTGGTCCTGCTGGTCCTGCTGGTCCTGCTTTTGCTGCTACTGTTGTTGCTGCTGCTGCTGCTGGTGGTGTGGTGGAACAGCCCCTACAACCTCGAAGCTCCTCTGATGAGGGCCCCGATGGCCCTGCCAGAGGGAGGAAGAGGCATACACAAGAACGAGAATGGGAGAGGAGGCAATACTCCATTGAAGAGGAACATGAGGATGAGGTGCTGGAATGGCTGAGAGAGAACAAGTATCTTTGGCGGAAGGGACACAGGCTCTATCGAGACACCAAAAGGAAGCAGGCTGCTTGGAGAGAGAAGGCGGAGAGGCTGGGATACACTTAGGAGGTGCTCCTTTGCTGGTGGAAGCACATGCACACCTGGTACGGGAAGCTGCACCTCAAGAAATCTGGCCAGGCGACGGTCAAGCTGGCGGACCGAGAGACCTACGTGATGGCCAAGTGCAGCTTCTTGAAGGGTGAGATCTGCCACCGAGGAGCAGCCCCTCTGACAACCCTCTCTCTCAAGCAGCCCACAGAGAGCCAGTCCTCTTCTGGCCAAGAGTCAGCTCCTGTGTCCAGGCAGGTATCTGTGGAGCGTGCCATGACAGAGACCACCCCCGACAGCTGCGTGTGGAGGACCACCTGACGCAGTGGGAGCAAGGAGAGGGCACTTCCACCAGAGACCAACCCACATCCACCCCCAGCTCCACCTCCACGGAAAGCAGGCAGAGAGCCAGACCGCAAGGGCAGAGCCACATTGTCCTGCTGAAGATCAGGGACACCATCAGAAGCAGCGTAGATCTCCTCTCTCAGTTGGTACACACCAACATACCATCCTCCAACCGCAAGCCCTTCCTCACCTACATCAACCAGACCCTCATGGACATGTCCAAATCACAGTACCAGGTGATAAAGGACAGGATCACCAGTCTTCTTCACAACCCTCCAGACCCAGCTGAACCTGTTCCCACCCAGTCCAGGTCTGCTCCTCCACCCCAGGTGATGTCACTGCCCTTCCAAGACTTTCCACAGGCCCTCACCTACCAAGGCTAGGGCTACCAGGAGCTCCAGCAGCACAGGCAGCCCTTCCCAGTCCAGGCACAGGTACATCGTACGCCACCGGTGCCACCGATGCCACTGATGCCACCAATGCCACCGACGCCACTGGTGCCAGCCACGCCACAGATGCCACCCATGCCACAAATGCCACCCATGCCTCACCTTGCTCAGCTGTAAACCAGACATCCCCACTACATTCCTCCTTCCTCCACCCCACAACCAAGCCCGGCCTCAGAACATCTGTCATCGGTATTGGGGCTGACACCCCATGTCCTGGAGGAAGGGGCTCTCAACATCACAGCACTGAGCCAGCTCTCTGAGAGCTTCCTCCACACACCATCCCCTGTTGTCCTCTTGGGGCCAGGCACCCCAATGGCGCCTCGGATCAGCACTCCAGCAGCAGCCACCTCTACAGCAACTGGACCCTTCACCCCTGAGACTATGGGCACACCTCAGAGTGACTGAGAAGAGTGCCAGACTGGTTGGCTACCTGTTGACTTTATCTTTGCTTGGGACACTTGGGTCATTTTGCTTTTACAGCTTTTTATTAATAAAGATTATCTTTGCTTCACACACTTGCTTCATTTATTTTATAAAATAAAGTCTTTTAGAAATGGTTTAAGCCTTTGCATGCTAGTGGGTTGGGTAAGGATAGCTGTGGGATGGGCAGGGATACCTTTGGGATGAGTAATAGCTGTGGGATGGGCAGGGATACCTTTGGGATGGGTAATAGCTGTGGGATGTGCAGGGATACCTTTGGGATGGGTAATAGCTGTGGGATGGGTTAGGATATCTGTGGGATGGGTAATAGCTGTGGGATAGATAAACCTCCAGTGCAAGCATAGTGGGACTGTATGTTCCATCCTCCCAGGTGCCACACCTTTAGCCCTTTATTATCAATAATAATGTAATCATTGATCCACACATTTCAACATAAACACAACTCTTTATTAAATGCCCTGTTCATTGTAGGGCCACTCAACATACATGGCCCAATCTCATCAGTGTGATGAGACAGGCTGAAGGAAGCATCCATTAAGCATCTATCATCCTGTCTTGCCACTCCACTGCTCCAGCTGGGGAATTGCACCAGTGTTTCAGGAGGTTGCGCTGCTTTTTCCCTTCACGTGAAGCTCTGTTGGGGCCTTGCACATCCACAGTATCTATCAGGTTTCACCCTTGCCTCCATTCACCAGGCTCCATGTTCCCATTGCCTTGTTGGAGGTCTACGAGCCTGTTCTGCAAGACTGGGTAGAAGGTGCACATGAGATTGTGCAGAATGCAGCAAGCTTCCATGATCCTCCTCATGGTCTCTAGGCGATGCTGCATGGTGGTGAGAAGTACCTGGAACCTGTTGGCCAGGATGCCAAAGGCGTTCTCCACCACCCGCCTTGCCCTGGACAGCCTGTAGTTGAAGATCCTCTCTTCACGGGTGAGGCATCTGGAAGTGTAGGGCTTCATGAGGTAGGTTGTGAGGGAGAAGGCGTCATCCCCCATGGTGAAGTAGGGCACATCTTGTGTGTCGTTGGGCAGGGGGTCTGGATCTGGGAAGCCCATGATGAGATTGCGTTCCAGCCCCTCCTTGAGATGACTGGCATTGTATACCTGGGCATCTGAAGCTGATCCGTTGCCTGAAGCATCTATGTACATGAACTTGTAGTCAGCATGAACCATGGCGAAGAGGATGATGCTGAAGAAGCCCTTGTAATTGTGATAAGTGGACCCTGAGTTGACTGGAGCTTTGCAGGCCCCATGCTTCCCATCTATGGCTCCAACGGTGTGTGGGAAGTTCCACTTCTGATACCACTGCTCTGCAACTTTCCTCCAGCCTTCTTCAGTGGAAGGGCACTGGAGGAGCTCCTCCAGGTATTCTTCGATGATGGCCTGCACCACTTCTCTGACCACAATGCTGATGGTGTTGTGTGGCACCCTCCAGTCGTACTGCATGCTCCTGTACGTGGTCCCGGAGGCCAGGTGGCGCAGAGTCAGTGCCACCTTGAGCCCAGGGTCCAGGTTGGGCCAGAAGTTGGTGCTCTGCTTAGTCAACCTGGGTGTCAGCGCTGCACAACTTCATCAAACATGGCTGGCGGCATCCTCATGAAGTTCTGAAATGCACAAGGGTCTTTGTTCCTCAGCTCCACCCTCAGCTTGTTATACAGTCCGTACTCTGCTCTTCTGGCGATCAATCTTCGGACCCAGACACTTCTTGACCACCTCCTTTTCTTTGCGTAGAACAGGTGAAAGAGCCTGTAGATGGCTTCGCACTGTTTTAGAACGATGGTGGCTACCAAAAAGAATGTGTGACGATCCATGATGGAGATGACTGGATGCTGTAGAAGAGCAAGAGCCAGATGAAGGCTGAAGAGGTCTGCACAGCAGGGCCACTGGACTGAAAGTGAGATCCAGGTGATTTCTTCCCCTTTTTATAGGAAATATAGGTTTTCCACTCGGTGTCCTTTTGCATCCTCTAGGCATCCTGCAGACATCCTAAATATCCGAGATACGTCCCCTATATGAATGTTTTTTCTGTTTTAATGCTTTGTATGCGAGCTGCATCTGCTTTCATCCTTTCTCCGTCCATGCAACTAACGCTGCGTGTCCATTCCGCGTCCGTTTCGCTTCTTCCCTGTGTCCGTTTTCCGCTGGAGCAGATGCCTAGAGGATATTGCAGACGCGTAACGGATGACAATGGACGTCTAATGGATGTTCCCCATATGCGTAGCAGATGCAGAATGGACGCGTTGGATACATTTTCCACTCAAAAAGTTTTGTGCAGCTCAAAACATTTTGAGCGGATGAAATGTCAATAGTCGGATGCTGGACGGATAGAGAGGATGAAAAATGGACGCAATGAGTACAGAACGGAAGCATCGTGTTAACCAACGGATGGCAAGTGTTTTTCTCCATTTTACATCCTCTTTCCATCCGTTGGTGCTGTGTGACAGGGGCTTAACAATGTTGGGGTAAGAATTAAAAAAAAAGTAGTGAAAAGTGTTATTGTTGTGAGAGATATTAGACTGTGAGGATAGGCAGTAGATATGTGTATGAGGCCTTTCAGTATTAGCGACCAGTCTTTCAAAGACTCCTGCTGCAGTGATAATGAGATATTTCAATTATCCTGACAACTACTGGGACTATAAGTCTGCCAAGAGACAAAGTTCAACCAATTATTGTCCTCTATTGCTGACAACTTCATTTGTCAGAAGGTAGAAGAAAGAACAAGGGGATCAAATATCCTGGCCCTAATCCTCAACAGTTGGGAGGAAATGGTTGAAGAAGAGAAGATGACTATTATATTGGGGGAAAGGAATGGTGTTATCTTTGAATTTATCTTATCCAGGTGAAGAATTGGAACTCGGAGGGTGGATTTCAGAAGTGTGTACTTTGAAGAACTCTCGGGAAAGATAGGTTGGATCCAATGACTTAAAATCCTGAAAGAGGAAGAAATCCAGGAAGGATGAGAAACAATGCCTACAAGAAGAGAATTGGGAAAATGTACCAAGTCAGGATAGAAATACAGAGAGCTATCTAAAATGCTGAAGAGAAAAGGTGCATGCGTAGGAAATGAAAAGAAAGATATATCACCAAAGAATATAGGGTACCCTTGTTTGTGTCAGAAAGGCTAAAGCTCAAAATGAAGGACATTTTTAAAAATTAATCTATTTAAATTTATATGCTAGGCATCTCAGCATTTAGCTCCTCTTTCAAAGCATATCAAAAACAAAAACATCAGCAAGAAAAAGGGCTATTTGTGAATCTCAGAAATATGAGGAAGTCAAACAGGATGAAAATCTGTTACAAGGAAAAAGCAACCATTGGCAAAGAGTGATGGTGACAGAACAGAACTTCTTACTTCCTACTTTGCATCTGTCTTCTGTTAAAAGCAAAATGAGTTGTCATTGGTCATTGTTAAGCCGCTGAAAGAAAGAATTATAGCTTAAAATAGTGAAAGAGAAGATAAGAAAGCATTTACCTAATTTAAATGAATTCAAATATTCAGGCTCAGATGGATTAATCCTGGGGCACTTGAAGGAATTAGTGGAGTGGTTCCTCTGATATTTTTGGGAACTCCCAAAGGATGGCAAGATCCAAGAAAGATTGAGACCAAATTCTGCCCCCATCTTAAAGAATGGAAAGAAAAAGAACTGGGAAAATTCCAGATCTGTCTTATTCATTCATTCATTCATTCATTCATTCATTCATTCATTCATTCATTTAGCTGCTCATATCACAAAATGTAATGCTGGGTGGCACACAATAAAAAAAATAAAAACAATAATATAAAAAACAATCAACAATTAACATTTATATTGTATTAATTTATATTGGACAAATTGTTTATGCAACAGTATGTTTGTGATTGCTTACTAGGCATGCAACAATTAACAAACAAATCATGCCAGACTTAAGCCCATGTCACACTGCACCAACGGATGCAAAGAGGATGTAAAATGGACAAAAAAGCTTGCCATTCGTTGGTTAATGCGATGTACTCACTGCCTCCGTTTTGCTTCCTCTCTATCTGTCCAGCATCCGTTTATTGATGTTTCATCCGCTCAGAAAGTTTTGAGCTGCCCAAAACTTTTGAGCGGAAAATGTATCCAATGCATCCGTTCTGCATCCTCTAGGCATACGGGGGACATCCGTTCTGCATCCATTACGCATCTGCTATATCTGCTAGGCATCCGCTGTGCATCCGCACAACTCAAATCCGTTCCAGCGGTAAACGGACGCAGGGAGGAAGCAGAACGGATGTGCAGCATTAGTAGCACGGATGGAGAAAGGATGAAAGCGGATGCAGCTCATTTGCTCTGCATCCGCTCTGCATCCTCTACGCATCCGCTCTGCATCCTCTACGCATCCTCTACACATCCTCTATGCATCCTCTATGCATCCTCTATACATCCGCTCTGCATCCTCTATACATCCGCTCTGCGTCCTCCCCACGTCCGTTCCTTTCCGTGTTGTCTGCTCTGCTTATACAAATTTTTGCCCCTTTTGAGAGCGGATAACAACAGATGGAACATTTTGCTTGTCCGTTGTGTCCTTTTTGCATCCGTTGGGCAGTGTGACATGGCCTTTTGGAGCGAATTACTACTTAGAGTTAGAATAACTTTATTGTCACTTTGAATGTATTCTATTCGGCATTCATTAAAATGAAATTTTGTTGCATACAGCTCTCAAAGGGTCTTCACCTCCAACATAAACATAAAATGCATAAATAAATGCATAAATACAAAATCATGCATATTCCCACATATATTATATGATATGGAGAAACAACACAGTCTAGTTCAGAGGTATCCATGTACATATTCATGGTGAGAAAAATGAATCTTGTGAGTTTACCAGATGGATAGCATAGCAGAATCTGGTGGTCCTGCTAGAAATACTTTGAAACCTCCTTCCTATATTCTTACTCATGTTTATACTTATACCTATTATCTTATAAGCAATTGACAAATCAAATAAATAAATAAATAGTAGCTTAGTAGATCTCGAATAGCATAGACATTGTGCACCAGGATGTCAACAAATCCTTCAATAAGTATCTCATGATAAAATGATACAGTGAAAAAATGAGAGAACTAGAGGATGAAAATTCAGTTGGCTGAATAATCCATAAAGTTTTTATTTATTTATTTATTTATTTACTCATACAATTATTTGGTTTGTCAATTGCTTACAAGATAATAGGTATAAATAAAAACATAGTTATGAATACATGGATACATGTAAGAAAAATAAAAGAAACAAAAGGACAGGGATGGTAGGCACATTGGTGCACTTATGCACTTATACAGACCTCTTAAGCCCATGTCACACTGGCCAACAGATGCAAAACGGAAACAACGGACGAGCAAAATGTTCCATCGTTGTTATTCGCTCTCAAAAGGGGCAAAAATTTGCATAACCGGAGCGGATAACACGGACGCAGAGAGGACGCAGGGCAGATGCAAAGCGGATGTGGAACGGAAGCACAGTGGATGGAAGCAGATGGGAGCAGATGGCGCAACCGCAGGGCTTCCGGGGGGCCTCAGCGAAGCGGACACAGAACGGATACAGCGGATGCAGAGCGGAAACCTAGCGGATAAAGCGGATGCACAGCGGAAGCCTAGCGGATGCACATTGGAAGCGGAACGGATGTCGAGCGTTAATTGCGCATGCGAGGGGGAAGTATTACGTAAGCCCCCCGGATATAAAGGGAAGCAGCTCGCACGTGGCCAGCATTCCGAGGAAAGACCTGCTACTGGACACTTCGAGTTCCTTGCCTGCCCTGCCACCTGCCTTCCAGCCAGCCTTGGTGCCTGCCTGCCTGCCTGCCTGCCTTCCTGCCAGGCTTCTTGCCAGCCTTGGTGCCAGCCTTGGTGCCTGCCAGCCTCCCTGCCAGCCAGCAACTCCACAACCATGGGGAGGAAGCGAAAGCCTCAGCAACCTGCCGCCATCCCTGGCAAGAGGGACAGGGCCAACTTCCCACCCCCTGCCCCTGACTCTGCTGGTGCTGGTGCTTCTGCTGAAGCTGCTCCTGGCGGTGGTGCTTCTGCTGGTGCTGGGGCTTCTGCTGGGGCTTACTCTGTTGAAGCTGTTGCTGGTCCTGCTGGTCCTGCTCGACCTGCTCATGCTCCTGGACTTGCTCGTCCTGCTCGTGCTCCTGGTCTTGCTCGTGCTCCTGGTCCTGCTCGTGCTCCTGGACTTGCTGGCCCTGCTGGTGCTTACTCTACTGCTGCTGATCCTGGTCCTGCTGTTCCTGCTGCTGCTGATGATGATGATGATGCTGATGCTGATTATGATCCTGCTGGTGAGGATGCTGATGCTGATTATGATCCTGCTGGTGAGGATGATGATGATGATGATGATTCTGCTGCTGCTGCTGCTGCTGCTGGTGGTATGGAAGAGCAGCCCTTACTACCTGGGAGCCCCTCTGATGAGGGCCCATCTGGTCCTGCCAAAGGGAGGAAGAGGCGTATGCGACAACGGGAGAGGAGGCAATGCTCCATTGCGGAGACGCACGAGTATGAGGTGCTGGAGTGGCTGAGAGAGAACGACTATCTGTGGCGGAAGGGACACCAGCTGTACAGGGACACCAAGCGGAAGCAGGCTGCTTGGAGAGAGAGGGCGGAGAGTATGGGTTACACTTCGGAGGTGCTTCTCAGCTGGTGGAAGCACATGCACACCTGGTACGGGAAGCTGCACCTGAAGAAATCTGGCCAGGCCACTGTGAAGCTGACAGACAGAGAGACCTACGTCATGGCCAGGTGCAGCTTCCTGGAGGGTGAGGTCCGCCACCAAGGAGCACCAGCAGCCCCTCTCACGACCCTCTCTCTCCGGCAGCCTGCTGCCACACAGTCCTCTTCTGGCCGAGAGTCAGTCCCTGTCTCCAGGCAGGTTTCTGTGGAGCATGCCATGGCGGAGAACCCGTGGACAGGTGTGGTAAGCATGGTGGAGTGCGTAGAGGACTCCCTGGTGCGGTGGGAGAAAGGAGACATCAAGTCCACCACACTCCTAGCCGCATCCACCACCCCCAGCTCCGCCTCCACAGAAAGGCAGAGAGCCGGACAGCGGGAGGGGCAGAGCCACAATGTCCTGCTGGAGATCAGGGACACCATCCGCACCAGCATAGATCTTGTTAGGGATAACATTGTTCACCCTAACTGTTTTAGGTGAAATACTAACTATGAATCATAGTTAGTGTATGCAGCTTTAACTGTAAAATAGCTATTGTGGGTGTGGTTATGAAAACCATATAAAAGTAGCAAGGCTACAGCTTGCTCTCTCTCTCTCTGGCTTTGATGATCCCTGATTACTGCTTGGAAGCAAGACTGCATTGCTCAAACGGGAGAGACAACAACGGACTGATTTATGTGAACTGACAATAGGATATTCTACATGGACTTTGCTAACTGAATATCCCTGAATGGACTGACTACATGGTAAATGAATATAGGACTGTTTTTTGACTATGCTATAAACTTATACTGGAATAAAATATATTCTTGATAGCACAAGCGTATCTGTTATTTTTACTGTATGTTAATAAACATACAAGCTTAGCTCACTCATTTATCTGTGTGCCTATCTGACTAACGCTGCACATTCTGTTTAGCTTGTCTACCTAACCCTGGTTGGGGAACCCAGGCTTAACAGATCTCCTCTCTCAGGTGGTCCACACTGACTCCTCATCCTCCAACCACAAGCCCTTCCTCATCTATGTCAACCAGACCCTCAAGGAAATGGCAGATCCACAGTACCAGCAGGTGAAGGACCGGATCACCAAGCTGCTTCACAAACCTCCAGACCCAGAGGAATCTGCTCCCACCCAGTCCAGGTCTTCTCCTCCACCCCAGATGATGTCCCTCCCATTCCAAGGCTTCCCACAGCCCCTCACCTACCAGGGCTATGGCTACCAGGAGGTCCAGCAGCACAGGCAGCAGTCCTTCCCAGTCCAGGCACAGAGTCATCGGGCGACACCGTTGCCACCTGTTTCACTGATGCCACCGTTGCCACCCACGCCAATGATGCCACCGACGACAGCGATGCCACCCACGCCACTCCTCACTCAGCTGCAGAGCAGACACCCCCACTACACTACTCCTTCCTCCACCCCACAGCCAAGCCCGGCCTCAGTACATCTGTCATCAGTACTGGGGCTGACACCCCATGGCATGGAGGAAGGACCTCTCAGCATCACGGGGCTGAGCCAGCTGTCCGAGACCTTTCTCAACACACCGTCCCCTGTTGTCCTCTCAAGGCAAGGCACTCCAGCACCACCCACCACCACAGCATCTGGACCCTTCACCCCTGAGACTGGGCACACCTCCGAGTGACCAAGAAGAGTGCCAGAGACTGGCTACCTGTGGACTTTATTTGGACACTTGACTTGGGTCATTAATAAAATTTATCTTTGATTCACACACTTGCTTCATTTCTTTTTTTTAATAAAGTCTTGGTGGAAACTTTTAGAATTGAGTTAAGCCTTTGCATGCTTGTGGGATGGGTTAAGATAGCAGTGGGGTGGGCAGGGATACCTGTGGAATGAGCAGGGATACCTTTGGGATGGCTAATAGCTTTGGGATAGATAAACCTCCAGTGCAAGCATAGTGGGACTGTATGGTCCACCCTCCCAGGTGCCCACCTATGGCCCTTTATTATCAATAATAATGTAATCAATCATCCACACATGTCAACATAAACACAACTCTTTATTAAATGCCCTGTTCATTGTAGGCCCACCCAACATACATGGCCCAATCTCATCCGTGTGATGAGACAGGCTGAAGGAAGCATCCATTAAGCGTCTACCATCCTGTCTTTCCACTCCACCGCTCCAGCTGGGGAGTTGCACCAGTGTTTCAGGAGGTAGCGCTGCTTCTTCCCTTCCCGTGAGGCTCTGTTTTGGCCTTGCACATCCTGAGTGTCGATCAGGTTTCGCCCTTGCCTCCATTCCCCAGGCTCCATGTCCCCATTGCCTTGTTGGAGGTCCATGAGCCTGTTCTGCAAGACTGGGTAGCAGGTGCGCATGAGATTGTGCAGGATGCAGCAAGCTTCCACGATCCTCCTCATGGTCTCTGGGCGATGCTGCATGCTGGTGAGAAGTACCTGGAACCTGTTGGCCAGGATGCCAAAGGCGTTCTCCACCACCCACCTTGCCCTGGACAGCCTGTAGTTGAAGATCCTCTCTTCACGGGTCAGGAGTCTGGAAGTGTATGGCTTCATGAGGTAGGTTCTGAGGGAGAAGGCATCATCCCCCACGATGAAGTAGGGCACATCTTGTGTGTTGTTGGGCAGGGGGTCTGGATCTGGGAAGCCCATGATGAGGTTGCCTTCCAGCCCCTCCTTGAGGTGACTGGCATTGTATACCTGGGCATCTGAAGATGAGCCGTAGCCTGAAGCATCGATGTACATGTACTTGTTGTCAGCATCGACCATGGCGAAGAGGATGATGCTGAAGAAGCCCTTGGAGTTGAAATAAGTGGACCCTGACTTGGCTGGAGCTTTGCAGGCCACATGCTTGCCACCTCTGATACCACTGCTCTGCAACTTTCTTCCATCCTTCTTCAGTGGGGGGGCACTGGAGGAGCTCCTCCTTGTATTCTTCGATGATGGCCTGCACCAATTCTCTGACCACAATGCTGATGGTGTTGTGTGGCACCCTCCAGCCGTACTGTATGCTTTTGTAGGTGGTCCCTGAGGCAAGGTGGCGCAGAGTGAGTGCCACCTTGAGCCCAGGTTCCAACCTGGGCCGGAAGTTGGTGTTTGGCTTGGTCAACCTGGGTGTCAGGCGCTCCACAACTTCGTCAAACATGGCTGGAGGCATCCTCATGAAGTTCTGGAATGCCCAAGTGTCTTTGTTCCTGAGCTCCACCATCAGCTTGTTGTACAGTCCGTACTCTGCTCTTCTCCCAATCCATTTTCAGACCCAGATGCTTCTTGGCCACCTCTTTTTCTTCCCATAGTAGAGTTCACAGAGCCTGTAGATGGCTTCGTACTGTTGCAGAAGGATGGTGGCTGCCAAAAGGACTGTGGTACGATCCATGGTGGACATGACTGGATGCTGTGGAAGAGCAAGAGTCAGATGAAGGCTGCAGAGGTCTGCACAGCTTGGCTGCTGGTCTGAAAGTGAGATGCAGACAGGTTGCTCCCCCTTTTTATAGGCAGTATAGGTGTCCCTTTGCATCCTCTAGGCATCCTCTAGGCATCCTCTAGACATCCTTAATATCCGAGATAGGTCCCCTCTGCGAACATTTTTTCCGCTTTAAACTCTTTGTTTCCGTGCTGCATCCGTTCTGCATCCGTTCTGCATCTGTTCTGCGTCCGTTCTGCTTCCTCCCTGCGTCCAGGAGGATGCGAGTTGCACGGATGCGCAGCGGATGCCAAGCGGATATAGTGGATGCGTAACAGATGCGTAACGTATGTGTCGCGGATGCGTAGCGGATGCAGAATGGATGAACTGGATACATTTTCCGTGCAAAAGTTTTAGGCAGCATAAATGGATGCTGGATGGATAGAGAGGAAGCAAAACGGAGGCAGTGAGTACAGAACGGATACATCGCGTTAACCAACGGATGGCAAGCTTTTTTGTCCGTTTTACATCCTCTTTGCATCCGTTGGTTCAGTGTGACATGGGCTTTAGGAAGTGGGTGAGGTCAATACTAGACAGTCCAAGGTTAAAGTTTTGGGGGTTTGGGGAAGAAACCACAGAGTCAGGTAGAGTGGAAGAAACCACAGAGTCAATGTATTCCAAACATTGACCATTCTGTTGCTGAAGTTGTATTTCCTGCAATCAAGTTTGGTGAGATTAACCTTGAGTTTGTATGTATTTGCTCTTGTGTTGTTATGGTTGAAACTGAAGTATTCATTGACAGGTAGGACATTGCAACGTATGATTTTATATACTACACAGGTCGGACTGAAGGCAGCATAATTCTAGATTTTCTAGGTCTAGAATTTCAAGTCTGGTGGCATAAGGTATTCTACAACGAAGAGAGGAGCGGAGAACTCTTCTTGTGAAATATTTCTGGACTTTCTCAACTGTGTTAATATCAGATACATAATGTGAGTTCCAGACTGATGAGCTGTATTCAAGTATTGGTCTAGCAAATGTTTTGTATGCTCTAGTTATTAGTGTAATATTACGAGAGAAAAAGTTTTGTAAGATTAGGGTAACAACTCTTAACGCCTTTTTGGCTATGTAGTTACAGTGCGCTATAGCACTTAGATCATTAGAGATGAGTACTCCAAGATCCTTGACAGAGTTTGGATTATCAACAAGGTCTTGACTATTCAGCTTGTATTTTATTTTCTGATTTTTTTTGCAAATATGTAGGACAGAGCATTTATTTGTTGAGATTTGAAGTCTTTTTGAAGGGTAGCAGTATTGTCTGTGGTGTTGAATAGCTTTACATCATCACTGAAGAGAAT
The DNA here is from genome assembly GCA_015471245.1 of Laticauda colubrina. Lineage (NCBI taxonomy): Eukaryota > Metazoa > Chordata > Lepidosauria > Squamata > Elapidae > Laticauda > Laticauda colubrina. The sequence continues at coordinate 56,384,891 of BLBF01000002.1, forward strand.
GCAGTTGCTCTTAACATGATCATAGAGGTCATTTATGTAGAATATGAAAAGGGTTAGTCCGAGAACACTGTCTTGAGGGACATCACTGTTGACAGGTACAGAATTTGATAGGACACTCCCAATTTTGACCATTTGTTTTCTGTTTGACAGGAATGCTTCTATCCAGTTATGCAGGTGTTCAGAGATACCATAAGATTTGAGTTTTAGGAGTAGTTTTTCGTGTACCACTGAATCAAAGGCTTTACGAAGTCTATGTAGATTGTGTCTGTTGCTTTGCCATGATCGAGTTGTGCCGTCCATATGTTTTTGCAGTGTAAGAGTTGCAGATTACATGACAGTTTTTTCCTAAAACCAATTTGTTTATTAGAGAGTAGGTTATTTGTTTCTAAGTGGAGGATGATGGATTGGTTGATAATTGATTCCATGACTTTAAAGGTGACGCAGCATAAAAAGATTGGCCTGTAATTTTCAACTAGGCTGGGGTCTCCCTTTTTGAAGATGGGGATGCCTGTGGCTTGTGTCCATAGTTATGGCAAGGAACTGGTCCCGGAATATTTTTGAAAGATTATGCTTAGCGGTTCAGTCAGGGCAGTGGATAGCTTTTTTGAGAAGTTGGCACATATTCCATCCAGTCCAATGGATAGAGATGGTTTTAGATTTCATAGTGCTTTTTCAACATTGTCTTCTGTAAAATTGATGTGTACTAGATCATTGTAGTTGCCTGTTGTTTGACAAGGAAATACTGGGCATGGTCCATTGCTGTTTACAAATACTGAGCCAAATAATGTGTTAAAGAGGTTGGCTTTAATAGTGTTGTCATTGCAGTCTTTACCATTAGGTCCTTTCAGGAGTGGGATGGACCTTGAGTCTTTTAATTTGTTGTTTACAAAGTTGTAGAAAGCGCAGGTGGAATTGGTGCATAGAAGGTTTTCTTCTTGTTTAATGTGATAATTGGTGCATTCAGTCTTTATCTGGTGGCATAAATTTTTGTATCGGCTTTTGAAGTTTGCAACGTAACCAGATTTGTTTTTCTGCCAAAATGATTTTTTTTTGGATTGAAGCTTCCTTATTGTTATGGGTAATTTGTTTTTTTCTGGTTTTTGGGAGTTGTTATTGGTACATATAGTTTGATGACTCTTTTGACTTCAAGTAAAAATATATTGTAATGGTCTTCTACAGTATTGCATCCAGTGAATAGAAATTGCCAATCAAGGGATGAGAGATCATTGTTTATAAGATCATAATTGCCTTTTTTGAAGTTATAATTGGGGATTCCATCATTGTGATGATTTTTGTGTGGACGTATGTTGAGACAAAAATCAATCCTGTTGTGGTCACTGTTGGAAAAGGGTTCTTTAATTTGTATTCTGTAAATTAAATTCAAACTATTGCAGAAGATGAGATTGAGGCAGTTGTTAAGCCTAGTGTTGTTGGTTACCAGCTGTTCTAGTCCCAGATTTGTATTTTAGAAGGTTGCATGTGTGGTTCAGTTGTACATTTGTTAAGGGTCCAGTTTATAAGAGGTAGATTGAAGTCACCAAGAAAGATAAAAGTGTGTGGGCAGGATACTGCCCATGTTAGTAGTGTATTTAGCTTGTTTGCATGTTAGATGTCATAATCAGGGGCTCTGTAATATAGTAAGAACTGAAATGCGATATTTAAGGACAGTTCACAGACAATGATCTCAGGAATAGCAAGCTCCTGGGTAACTTGGATGTTTTTTAGATGTAGGGACTTTTTATAGAAGATAGTAACACCACCTCCTCTATGGATTTCACAATCTAATCAGTAAACATGATAATCTATTACTATGGTAATGGAGTCAGGGAGAGATGCATTGAGCCATGTTTCACAGACAGATATCATGTCGAATTTAGCCATATTTAGAAAGAGGAGAAATTCAGGTATTTTATTTACAAGGCTTCTTGCATTGAGTAGCTTGCATTTAAGACCAGTTGTAGTTGGAATAGAGGTAGTTAGGAGTGTGCGTGCCTAGTTTTGAGTGATGTTGGATTGAATGGGGTGGTATTGGACGAGGAGTTGTGGATTGTGTAACTTTCTTTTTTTTTTTTTTTAAAGAATTTTATTAATTTTCTACAAACAGACATAACATACAAAACATTAAAAACATCTACTCTCATATATACTTCCGGTGTGTCGGTTGGTTCATCAGTTTTGTGCATTCATTTTATAGTCTCAATTACAGTTATATTACATAACCACTCATATTGTCAATCCATATCCTAATATTACCAAAAAAAATTAAAATAAAGTCTTTTTCTGACTATACTTTTAATCATTCATGCTTTGTGAGATAACAATACTTCAAACAGTTTATTCTATAACAAATCATATAGTCATAACAAATCAATCCTAAAAATCCTTCATAGATATAATACTAATGCTCTATTATTGTATTTTATCATCTAACCATTGATAAAAAAGATCCCAAATTTCATAAAATTGTTTATCTTCTTGCTCTCTAATTTCGAATGTCAATCTACTCATCTCAGCACATTCCAATATTTTCTTAATAATTTCTTCCTGCAATGGTATTTTCTCATTCTTCCAATTTTTAGCAAATACAATCCTAGCCGCTGTTAATACATTTACAATCAAATATTTCAAGTCTTTATTATATATATCAGGTAAGATTCCCAATAAAAAGATCTCTGGTTTCAAGTCTATGTGTTTCTTTGT
>BLBF01000002.1:56408156-56445656 GCA_015471245.1 Laticauda colubrina
GGGACGGTTTAGGTCCGTTAGGACCGACCAGGGGCGAAAATATCAGCTGCGATCTCAGAGCCCCGAGATCGCAGCTATAACACCGAGACGAAGCTCCGCCTTCTCCCGTGTAACTTTCTTTTGATGCAATCAGCATGGTAGTCAATGTATAGATCCTTTTCTCCATTGTATAGATGGTTTTTGAGTTCTGAGCAGAGTTCACAGGAGTGGATTCTTTGCAGTATGGATAAGTCTGATTTTGAGTGAAGTTTTTTGTATTTGGGATTGGTTTTTGCAATCCTGTTTATTGTATGAATGAATATGTGTTTGCTGGACTCATTTTTGCATACAACTCTACCAAATCTTGGAGCCACAGAGCCATCACTGTATTTGAACTCAAGGCCATCTCTGGTTATTTCAGTGATATGTTCAGGAGAGATGTTTGTTGTATTTGAGTTGCTTATGATATCGCAAACTTTGGTGATGTCGTCTGATTTGTTGGTGTCTTATTAGACCAAATAAGATGGTATTTCTGTTCATGTTCCATGATGTCTTTGATGAATAAAGAGATATTATTAATGTATTCAATAAGTATCTCATGATAAAATGATACAGTGGAAAAATGAAAGAACTATAGGATGGACATTTAGTTGGCTGAATAACCCATAAAGTTCTCATTAAAGGCTGTAACTCAGCTTGAAGTCCTGAGCCAATTTCCACAGAGTTCTCTTCTGACCCCTGTGCCTTTCAACTATTAACAAAGACCTGGATGAGAACGTTGAGAAAAGTATTAAGTTTGCAGGTGACATACCACTGGGAGTTAATATTTTAAAGGACAGATAGAAGATCAACATGATGCAGAAGGCCTGAGAAGTAACTGAAACAATACAAAGGAATTTAAAAGAAGGGAAGTACAGGATAGGGAAGAACTGGCAGAAGTGCACATGAAACAGATCCTGATGTCCTTGCCAACCAGAAGTTAAAAGAGAGCCAGTTACTATACCCAGTTCTGGGCACCACAATTCAAAAGCAACAGTGAAAAATTGGAAGAAATTCAGATGGCTACCAAGATGATGAAGGATTTGGAAACTAAGCTCTATAAATGAAATATTTGAAAGGAATAAACTGAAAAGAAGGTGAACTTATTTTCTATTTTCCAGAGGCAGGGCCAGCACTAAACTCAAGAAAATAATTTGTAGTTAGAAATCAGAAGGAACTTCATGATTATATGAACTGTCAACTAGTTAAACAGCCTGCCCATTATTAATCCTAATAATGGATTAGATCAGTGTTCCCCAACTTTTCCAGCTTTGCAGACCGGCAGCGAAAGCAGGAGGGAGGGGATGGTTTCACATGCATACCTGTCACTTGTACAAATGGATCTTCCCACACTCACCTCTGCTTGCACGGCCCAGTTGCCAATGGGCCATGGACCAGTAGCAATCTGTGGCCTGTAGGTTGGGGATCCCTGGACTAGATGATTTCAGAGGTCTCCTTTCAATCCTACATTTTCTGCATCTAAGGGTTTAGGGTTGCATGTCATTCTCTAAAGCCTTGAAGCGGCCATTCTGGAGACTCTTCCAAAATTATCACTGATTGGTAACATTTTATGTAGTGTTTCTCAAACTTGGCAACTTTAAGATGTATGGAATTCAACTCCCAAAATTCCTTAGCTGGCATTAAACACTTCTCCAATGAGAGAGAAAGGGAAGTCATATTTGGACAATAATTATAATAACTATATTCAATCTTAATTTAAACTTAATTTTATACTTCCCCTCTACTTCTTTTTTTGGGATCAGTTACTTTAGGATGAAGTATTCTTGGCTCATCATCAAATAGAAAAAATTACAAAGTGAGAGAGATGTGCCTGCCAGCTCTACTTTGTTTTCTCTAATGGACTTTAAATATGTTTCCAGCCTAACTTGATAATCTGATGTATGGAATATGATGGGTTTATTGGAGACTCAACCCTAAACTATTGAAATTAGGAGTTTTATTTATTTATTTATTTGTTGTAAATTTCCATTCCTGTTTTTATCTGAAAAGAAATGCATTCTGTATTAACAATAAAGGTACTTTGAGCTAGTATGAAATTAAAATCAAAACTACAGTAGGAAAACACATCCGAGAGGCACGTGTGTTCCATAATGTAAGTCTGCAAAGATTCATGACTATGAATATAGTGGATTTTTTTATCTCCTGGCTTTTGGAAGGCATCTCCCTCTCCACTGCCCATTTTAAATTATGCAGATATATGCATATATGTAAATATATATCTGTTTTGAGTATCGGATAGAAAATGGAACTATAGATTATTAGAGTGCCTTAAAATGCAATTTAACCAGAAATTATTGTATATTCTTTGATTTTGCCCTCCTTGGCAGATAAAATATATAGCTAAAGTAAAATCCTTTTTCAAAAACTGGCAACCTTAGCCTATTTGAACTACTGACATGGGGCTAACCCACATTGTCCTCTTGAGAGTTCCTGGTGCAGTCAAGAAGTGAAAGATTCAAGCTTTTGCCAGGGTAGTTTGGCAGCATTGCCATTCTGCTCTCATCTGCAGAATGAAGCATTATCTTGCAGATATTCCATTTCTTCCTATCAGGAAAATCCATTTTTCCTCTTTCAAACTCTACTTGGCATTTGATTACCTTTGCATAAAAACATTGCTTCCAAAACACAGCCATTTTTAAATTCCAAAAATCCACTTAAAAAGTGTGCCAAGAGGTGGCATGCAGAGCCAAAGGGAGACAGCTGTTAATGTTGGCAGATACAGAGTACAGTAAAATTGGGTGTGATCTGGCCACTAAGAACAAAGGGCAAAGCAGGGTATTTCAGAAGACCTAAGGCACTATCCATCTTAGATGGAAAGCTTTGACTGAAGTTTATTGTGTCATTATTGGGATTAATAATCCCCAGGAAAGTGATAACTAAGTTTGACATTATACAATATGAACAGAGTTCATTTGTGTCAGGATAGGAAAGCCAAATGCTCTTACAAGTAAATTGAAAAGCTAACCTGTCTTTAAATCATACCATTGTGTTCAGTTATTGCCTATATCTCCCAGCACAGCATGATCTTATATATTGTAAGCAGCAATTAGGCTGAATGGTGTAAGCGCAAGATACATTGGCAGCTGAACTGGATTTTGCTGTTTTATCATAGCGGTGCTCCAGCAACAATGCTCTCTTTTATAGACCAACTCCCTGATGTCCTTACTTGAGAAACAGATGCTGTCTGCAATGGATGTATCCATTGGAGGAGAGAGAAGTATATTTCCTTATGTTTGTTAACCTTAGCTCAGGCTGTAATAAAGGCATCTGCAGCCAAGGTGAGCTTTGACAGATGGAATTAGAATTTCTCAAAAGAGAGGTTCAAGTTTGCTTTGAATCATATTCTATATATGAGATATTTAGAATTACTGTTAAGCAGAGCAAAAGTGGTCATTTTAGGTGGGCAATGGTTTTATGTTAAAATAAATTTTAATGGAACATGAGATCTTATATATTGTTATAAGCCGCAGTGTTATTCTCTTATCAGAATTGGGGGGAAAATATTTGCTGGATATAGTCAGCACAATCAAATAATCACTGAGTGAGGCAATGTGTCACTGAGCAATGTTCACTAATCACTGAAGGAAAGCAGTGTATATGCATCCATATATATGCAACCATGTATCAGGTTGTGGAACAAAAATGGTTTGCTTATAATTAAAATAGAGTGCTGTATTTTAAAACATGCTATTTTAATTTAAGTCCTAATTTACATATGAATTAAAAAGTTCTAAAATAGGACAGTTTCTTCATATTTTTTAAAGGATAGGCATATGAAGAACATAATGAATTCTCATACTGCCTTAAATCCAAAGAAACTTATATTGTAGGAATGAATGAACCAGGTTCCTTTCTTTCGTTACATTGTTTACTTTCCCTGTTCAAATGATGATCCTTCCTGGCTAAGTCTTGGTAAAAAGTCAAATTAAAATTTCATGATAGCTGTTCTAAATAAGATAGGAGATTAGGATGCTCAGACATGCAAGATGAGAGGAATACAATTCACAACTCAGTTAAGTCAGCTGAGACTGGAAAGATTATTCTAATAGTGTTTTATGCTATCATTTCTTGCCATGTCCCATCTTCCTTGTTTGCCTGTTCAAAGGAAAACAAGACAGTGAAATTAGATATGACAAAGAATTCTTTTTTATGGTATTTTAATGTTTGTTTAAATTATTTTTTAAAACGACTCTTAAAAATCTGTCCCTTACTCCATATACAGCTTTTCAGGTCTCTGACAATACCAGTGCAGTGGGAAATAATTAACCAAACAAACTCACATAGAGTTGTGTGTTGTATGTTGTGGATATTCTCCACATAGGAAATGGTGTGAAAATAAATCAGGATAAGTAGTAGTATTTTCCAGGTACAGAAATTTTTTTAAATGACAGGGTTGCTGAAGCATTTTGAGAAAAAAGATATTAAGTTGTTCAGTCATTGCTGACCTTTTTTATCTGATGGAAAATAGTTCCATCACTGTGTTGTACAATGATAAAGGTTTGTCTATTAGTAATCTGGTTTCTTGATAAGCATTTGCTTGTGATACCAGTGATAGTCGCTTTTTGTCTTTTCCAGGTCTCTTTCAGTTGATTTTTTTTTTTAAATTTTCAAGTATCAGAAACTTTTCCAAACATACTTATGCTTCTGCACCTTGTATCCAAAATGCTACATTTTAGTTTTATTGGCTTTGACTTCATTATTACTGGCACAGTGAATTAATTAGAGATAATTTATCACACATTGTTAGATTCTCTGCATCATATCATAAACCACATGATTGCAATGTTCAGTACATTGTGTCTGATTAACAGTTCTTTCTCTCTGTCTCTCTCTCTCACACACACACTTCTCTCTCTCTCTCTCTCTCTCACACACACACACACACAAAATATGTCTGAATGGTACTCAGGCAGAAGAAATTGAGACTAAAGTAACTAAACAGGAATTTCTATAAGGCAGGCACATTTGCCTTATTGTACAAAGCAGTACTCTGTTCAGTGGTATCCTTTTCTTTCTTGGGGAAGAAAAATTATCTATATTGTTAGCAAATTTGGGCTTCAAAAATCTGAAGGACCATTAGACAGCTGTACTGGCTAATCACATCTGAAGCTTGTGTGCTGTGGTGATTAAGGTATAGGATTGTGGCTGAGAAGATTGTTCAAGTCCAAAATCCATGGAGTTTCACTAATTGATTTTGTTTAGTCCTTACAGGAGTTGGTTCTTGTAGGGGAAAAGAGTGAGAGAGTACTGCCTTTTCCTACTGCAGAAAAAGTAGGATATAAATCTAATGAATACATAAATATTTAGAACCTAAATAGCAAGCTAAGCAGATGCACAGACTTCATGGTTATATTTTTCCTAGGTTGGCTTGTATTTTTGTTAAATTACAGTAATGTGTGTACAAAGATATAAATTAGCATCTGAAAATTTTATGCAAAACAGTATGGTTGGGTTGTTACAAGATATAACCAATATAAGTTATATGTGATGCTTAGCACATATGATCAGAGTTTAGAGTAAAATTTATTATTTCCGAATCTACAAACTGCATCTGGAACCTGCCATATTTTTTTCTTTTCCCCAGTCCCGTCTCACTCTTACCTTATGACAGGTTGAATGTAGAAAAAGAGTGACAAGTAATTTCTGCACTAATTATTTATAGAATCTCTATAGCATTATACAGTTATGGTTGAAGTGTTATAAAGCCTGCAAAGGCTTTATTTTTTTGCACCTTTATTGTGGTGCAAAGATGGTTGGATTACCAGAAAACACTATAAATCACTGGTGTGGAAATGATTTCTAAGCAGATCAAGGGTGGTAAGCTGTGGTTTTCCAGAAATAGTTGAACTTTAATCCCCAGTATTCTTAACAAATATGGCCACTGGTTGGGGATCATTTTGATGCAGTCACAGTTCAAAACACCTGGAAGAGTAGAAAATAGTGCATTTATTGTGACCACTATATCTGTGTGTATATATGTATGTATTTATTTTTCAAATTTATATAACCACTCATCTCACAAAACAGGCGACTCCTTTAAACTTTTATTGGCATCATCAAGCTGTGTTATGACACAGGTCTTTGAGATTTTCAGTTTTTATTTCCTAATTGAAAAGTTGTCTACTTACAAGAGTCAACATTTCATTTGCTACCTTTGAAACATAAAATCTCAGAAAAACATCAACTTGTAAAATGCAGCTGTTGTTGTATTTCTCTCAACACGAAAAGGTCAGCTATTTCCAAAACCCAGAATTATTAAAACCTATTTCTGTTTTTTTTCCCCTCAATAATTGAGGATGGAAGGAGGCAGAATGGGTGAAATTCCTCCTCTATCTGCTAATCCCATTAGTGCCTGTACTGTTTAAATGTTGCGTTGTTCAATAAATTTTAATTTATATGAATATTTCCTTATTCTCTGATCATTTTAATGGCATTTAATGAATTCAAAAAGTCATTTTAAACTTTTTCTACTGTCTGGTGATTATATTAGACAAAGAAGTATTAGTTAGTCTCTATGCTCCATTTTGCTTTAGATAACAAGTAAATGAGGATTAGGATACAGGAAGTTTGATCATATTGTCCTCCTTAGAAACAGGTGTATCAAAAAACTTTGAAACAATCACCCTTACTTGTGAGTATATCTAGACATCTTAGTGATATGACAATTCTGTCCATAATAGTGTTTTCCAGGGCACTTCCTTAAGTGAGAAAAATCTAATGGCGCATGCATCTTACAACAATTCTCAGCACTTCTGCCAACTCAAGTTATCTGATACTGACACCCTGGTAATATATAGTGACACATTATGTCTGCTATAGTTCCTAAGCATAGGTAAATTCTAAAATGCTTTCTGTAAGCAAGAGAGAACAAAAAAAGTCATTATGAGCTCTTTTTCTGAAGAAGTAATATTTAAGTGACAATGAGCCCCCTCCATTCATTTGACATCTTCTTACCCTAACACATTTACCCCTTCCTCACAAGATAATTACCAAGAAAGCACAATATATTTGCAGTATGAATGGGCCGGTGCACATGTCTGCATTGCGAGCATTGCTTACGTTTAAATGTTGGCATTCAGCGCAAGAAGCAGGAAAGCTCAGGTCTGACTTGACTTGACTTGACCAACTGAGGTTAGACACAGCTTTAAAACTCAACAGTATGATGTGATTTTGAAAACTGCACAGTATATCTGTCATGCATTTAGTAATTTCAGAAGGTTCATATGAAATATATGACTAGACAAGTCAAGGTAATAATTAATTCCCTTGAGAAAATGCTCATTTTTTCCCTCAAAAAACTGTTCTCAGAAAAGAAAAGGATTCTTGAAAAGCTAGGAGATCACAGTATAAGGTAACTGCCAATTAAACCTTCATTATGTTACAGAAGTAAAATGAAGAAGGCAATATAATTTCTGACTGGGGAGATTAGATTTTTGAGATATCCTAGAAAATACAGTGAGTCATTTATCCATGGTTCTCTTGTACATCAGTTCTGATCCACTGTGGAATAATACCACACATTCATAGAGCATTTATTACTCACAACTATATATATCTTCAAAAACCAAGAAAGAGTCTAATTTTTATGTATAAAACAGAAAATATTTCTATTTTGACATAATAATTTTTATTCATACAACACAATAGTAAACTAAGTATGAATAACTTGACTATAAAATTTGTGTTTGAAAGGTGTGGCTGGGTAAAAAGAAGCACAATTAATCTTGGATGCTTATATTTGATTTTTTTTTTTAAAAAAAGTTTTTTTGAAAACTTTTGGTTTTCCAGGTCAATTTTATCTTTGGGTTTCTTAGGATGGCTGCTATTTTTCTGTCTGTTTTGAAGGCAGTCTTGATGTGATGCCTGTGTAGTATCTTACTCATTTTGTCTATAGCACCTCTTATGTAGGGCAGGACAGCTGTTCCATAGATCTGTTCATCTTCTAGGTCTCCGTTATGTCTTAGTGTGTTTTTGTGGATCAAGCTGGTGATTTTGTTTTTTTGGAAGCCATTGTCTGTCAGGACTTTAAGCCCATGTCATACTGCCCAATGGATGCAAAAAGGACACAGCGGATGAGCAAAATGTTCCATCCATTGTTATCCGCTCTCAAAAGGGGCAAAAATTTGCATAACCGGAGCGGATAACACAGACATGGGGAGGACACAGGGCGGATGCAAAGCGGATGCGGAACGGAAGCCCAGCGGATGGAAGCAGATGAGAACGGATGGCGCATCTGCTAGGCTTCCGGGGGGCCTCAGCAAAGCGGACGCGGAATGGAAAGAGCGGATGCAGAGCGGATGCACAACGGATGAAGCAGATGCAGAGCGGATGCGGATGCAGAGCGGATGCACAGCGGAAGCCTAATGGATGCCTGGCGTTAATTGCGCATGCAGGGAGGATGCATTGCGTCAGCCCCGTGGATATAACGGAAGCAGCTCGGAAGCAGGTCGCCATTCAGAGGAAAGACCTGCTGCCAGACAGATTGGCTGCCTTGCCTGCCCTGCCTGCATGTCTGCCTGCCAGCCTTGCTGCCAGCCTTGCTACCAGCCTTGCTGCCAGCCTTGCTGCCAGCCTTGCTGCCAGCCTTGCTGCCAGCCTACCTGCCAGCCTGCCTGCCAGCCTTGCTGCCAGCCTTGCTGCCAGCCTGCCTGCAAGCCTTGCTGCCAGCCAGTCTGCCTGACAGCCTTGCTGCCTTCCTTCCTGCCAGCCTGGGTTCATGTCTGCCTGCCAGCCTTGGTGCCTGCCAGCCTTCCTGCCAGCCTTGGTGCCTGCCACCCTGCCAGCCTTGGTGCCTGCCTTGGTGCCAGCCTTCCTGCCAGCCTTGGTGCCTGCCTGCCTGCCAGCCTTCCTGACAGCCTTGGTGCCTGCCTCCGTGTGAGCCTTGGTGCCTGCCTGCATCCCTGCCAGCCTTCCTGCCAGACTTCCTGCCAGCCTCCCTGCCAGCCAGCAACCCCACAACCATGCGGAAGCACAGCAAGCCTCTGCCATCTGCTGCCAGCCCTGGCAAGAGGGACAGGGCTACCATCCCGCCCCCTGGCCCTCACTCTGGTTCTGCTGGGGCTTCTGCAGCACGGGCTCGCTCTTCTGGGGCTGGGGCTTCTGCTGCTTCTGCTTCTGGAGGAGCTGATGATAAGCACTCCAGCACCAGCCACCTCCACAGCACCTGCACCCTTCACCCCTGAGACTGAGCGACCAAGGGGAGTGCCAGAGACTCATTTTTGTCTTATAGCTTTTTGTTAATAAAGTCTATTTTTGATTCACACACTTGCTTCATTTCTTTTTTTTGATGAAGTCTTGCTGGAAACTTTTAGAAATGGTTTAAGCCTTTGCATGCTTGTGGGATGGGTTAAGATAGCTGTGGGATGGGTTGAGATAGCTGTGGGATGGGCAGAGATACCTTTGGGATGGGTAATAGCTGTGGGATAGATAAACCTCCAGTGCAAGCATAGTGGGACTGTATGGTCCACCCTCCCAGGTGCCACACCTACGGCCCTTTATTATCAATAATAATGTAATAATCATCCACACATGTCAACACAAACACAACTCTTTATTAAACGCCCTGTTCATTGTAGGCCAATCAAACATGCATGGCCCAATCTCATCCGTGTGATGAGATAGGCTGAAGGAAGCATCCATTAAGCATCTACCATCCTGTCTTGCCACTCCACTGCTCCAGCTGGGGAGTTGCACCAGTGTCTCAGGAGGTTGCGCTGATTCTTCGCTTCATGTGAGGCTCTGTTGGGGCCTTGCACATCCTTAGTATCGATCAGGTTTCGCCCTTGCCTCGATTCCCCAGGCTCCATGTCCCCATTGCCTTGCTGGAGGTCCACGAGCCTGTTCTGCAACACTGGGTAGCGGGTGCACATGAGATTGTGCAGGATGCAGCAAGCTTCCATGATCCTCCTCACAGTCTCTGGGCAATGCTGCATGGTGGTGAGAAGTACCTGGAACCTGTTGACCAGGATGCCAAAGGCATTCTCCACCACCCGCCTTGCCCTGGACAGCCTGTAGTTGAAGATCCTCTCTTCACGGGTGAGGCATCTGGAAGTGTAGGGCTTCATGAGGTAGGCTGTGAGGGAGAAGGCGTCATCCCCCACGATGAAGTAGGGCACATCTTGTGTGTCGTTGGGCAGGGGTTCTGGATCTCGGAAGCCCACCATGAGGTGGCCTTCCAGCTCCTCCTTGAGGTGACTGGCGTTGTATTCCAGGGCATCTGAAGATGAGCCGTTGCCTGAAGCATCAATGTACATGAACTTGTAGTCAGCATCGACCATGGCGAAGAGGATGATGCTGAAGAAGCCCTTGGAGTTGAAATAAGTGGACCCCGACTTGGCTGGAGATTTGCAGGCCACGTGCTTGCCATCTATGGCTCCAACGGTGTGTGGTAAGTTCCACTTCTGATACCACTGCTCTGCAACTTTCTTCCATCCTTCTTCAGTGGAGGGGTACTGGAGGAGCTCCTCCTTGTATTCTTCGATGATGGCCTGCACCACTTCTCTGACCACAATGTTGATGGTGTTGGATGGCACCCTCCAGCCGTACTGCATGCTCCTGTAGGAGGTCCCTGAGGCCAGGTGGCGCAGAGTGAGTGCCACCTTGAGCCCAGGTTCCAGGCTGGGCCGGAAGTTGGTGTTTGCCTTGGTCAACCTGGGTGTCAGCCGCTGCACAACTTCATTAAACATGGCCGGAGGCATCCTCATGAAGTTCTGGAATGCCCGAGTTTCTTCATTCCTGAGCTCCACCATCAGCTTGTTGTACTGTCTGTCCTCTGCTCTTCTGTCGAACCATCTTCGGACCCAGACTCTTTTTGGGTGGCTTCTTTTCTTCTCGCAGTAGAGTTCACAGAGCCTGCAGATGGCTTCGCACTGTTGCAGAACGATGGTGGCTGCCGAAAGGACTTTGTTACAATCCACGATGGACATGACTGGATGCTGTGGAAGAGGAAAAGCCAGATGAAGGCTGCAGAGGTCTGCACCGCTTGGCTGCTGTTCTGAAAGTGAGATGCAGGCGAGTTGCTCCCCCTTTTTATAGGCAGTATAGGTTTTCCGCTAGGCATCCTCTAGGCATCCTCTAGACATCCTTAATATCCGAGATAGGTCCCCTCTGCGAACGTTTTTTCCATTTTAAACGCTTTGTTTCCGTGCTGCATCCACTACGCATCCATTCTGCATCCATTCTGCGTCCGTTCCGCTTCCTCCCTGCGTCCGGGCGGATGGAGTTGCGCAGATGCGTAACGGATGCCTAGTGGATATAGCGGATGCGTAACGGATGCGTAATGGATGCGTAACGGATGCGTAGCGGATGCAGAACGGACGAACTGGATACATTTTCCACACAAAAGTTTTGGGCAGCCCAAAACTTTTGGAGTGGATGAAACGTCCATAAACAGATGCTGGATGGATAGAGAGGAAGCCAAATGGAGGCAGTGAGTACATCGCCTTTTCGAACGGATGGCAAGGTTTTTTGTCCATTTTACATCCTCTTTGCATCCGTTGGTTTAGTGTGACATGGGCTTTAGTCAGGGTGCTTAGTTCAGTCTTTATGTGTGTCTTGTCTGCCAGGTGTTTGGTTCTGGTGATTAGTGTTTTGGCCACAGAGTTTATCTGTGCTGGGTGGTGGTGGGATTGGGCATTGAGGTAGTGGTTGTGTTTTTTTCAGGTATATGGTGTGTCCTAGTGTGCCATCTGTGTTTTTTTTTTTTTGTAGATTAGTACATCTAGGAATGGTAGTTGTTTGTTTGTTTCCATTGAATTCACTGTTCCAGTGAATTTGATTTTGGGATGTGTGTTGTTCAGGTGTGTTAGGAAATTGTTTAGGTTTTCTTTTCCATGGGGCCAAATCACAAATGTGTCATAAATGTATTTTAACCATAGTTTGGGTTTGTGGATGACATTAGCTAGGACTCTGGATTCGAATTCTTCCATGAACAGGTTTGCAATGACGGGTGACAGTGGTGATCCCATAGGGGCTCCTTCAATTTGCTTGTATCTTTGTCCTTTGTATATGAAATATGTGTTGGTTAAGCAGTGTTCTGCTAGTTCCATGAGGTATTTAGCTGGTTGGTATTTATTTTTGATGATTTAAAATAAAAGAAACTCTTTGAAATCATCAAAAATAACACATATTTCATATACAAAGGACAAAGATACAAGCAAATTGAAGGATCCCCTATGGAATCACCACTGCAAACCTGTTCATGGAAGAATTCGAAGATGTTTTTCCAAATCAAAAAGAGCTGACATTGATTGCAGGAAAACATATCCTATGGTCTTTAAGATGCTGTCTCAAGGGCCATGGCATTATTCTCAAATGATGTTGAAATAATTATAAAATATGCTAGATTTTAGCCCTAAACTAAATTTCTGAGGTAGTTTGCAATAATACTAATTCAGTTGAATTAGAAAGTTAACTAAAAATTAGAATAAGACATGAAAGTACATATCACAACTACACAAATTGATGCAAATTAAGAACTTGATGGATGAAATGTACCTTAACAATTACAGCTGAGGTCTCATTTTGACTTTCCTTATGGGGGAGATGCATAAGATGATGTCAAACAGGTACTTTCTTGTAACGTTTACCAATCATATTTCTTTTGGTGATGGAGCACAAAGCACAGCATGATAGTATGAGGAAAAGCTGTTCTTCAGATATTCTGTTCATAAATCGTGATCTCTCTTTAGATTCTTTTTTAAAAATGGAATGAGTCAGTTTTCAAGTTTTACAGATCCAGGGTCTTTTAATCACATGGATCCCACTTTAAAGATGTCATTTTTTTGATATATGCATTTCTTTTTTTCTGCGATTACTACTTCTTGAGCAATATTTTCCAACAGCAATGTCATCAATAATAATAAACAATAACAACAACCACAAAGTGTATTTTGTCTCAATTCCTAGTTTTCTTGACAACAATATGGTTTTGACTTTCCCCATTGCCTCTGTCCATTTTCTTCTTCCAGAATGTTTTTTCAGCTACCCTGCCAACTATTCTAAGATTTTCTTGTGGTCTCCCATCCAAACATAACAAGATCTGGCTCTATTTAGTTTTTGTAGCTGAACAAATGCCTATTGTATTTCACTACCTTAGCAGGAATTCAAACAGTAAATCATGAAAAGCACAAAAGAAAAATCATTGGAAAGGGGAAATTATTTGTTTTTTTCCATGTACATCAGTAGAAAAACATCTAATGGGCTTCTACAAGAATAGTATTTCAAAATCACACTGTAGTTCATGCAAGGTACAATGGAATCTTAAAGCTAAGATGTTTATAGAAGGAAAGGTGAAAATAGGATTGTTACAGATATGACTGTTATATCCTAATGTGCAAAAGTAAAAAGTTGATGTTGTAATGTTGTTATCTTCTACTCTGTAAAAAGAGTTGGAAGTCAATGCCTTTTTCTTTCTTCCTTTTAAAGCTCATATTTCCCCCCCCCCTTTCTTTTTTCTTCTTCTTTTGGCTCTTGGCATCAGCCAAAAACTGAAGGTGATCCTTTTCCAAGCAGAATTCTCACTGAGGTGAGTTTTTTTAAACTGTGGCTGAAAAGAAGGAAATCTGCATAACTATGTGGCAAAAGCAAGAGATAGTAGAACAGAAATACAAAGAATTGGACATTTATAATCACAATTATAAAGAGCTGAAAATCAAAATTAAAAGATTATCGCCTAAACCAGCCTACTGGTTTAAACATACTAAACCAGCCTACTGGTTTAAACCAGCCTACTGGTTTAAACATACTGGTTTAAACCAGCCTACTGGTTTAAACATCTTGTATGGCACTTAGAAAATATGATCAGTGACAAAATTTCCTCCAGCCAATTACAAAAGGCCATACTGTTTGGATCCACACATATATTACACCAATACATTGCAACATCCTAGGTTCTTGTGAAGAATTCAATGAATATGATGGCTAACTAAACAATTGGCAGCTGTGAGTTCACACTGTTAACAATAACAACAACAACAACAACAACAATAATATAATGACAATACAAATGGATCATTTGGAACACAACATATCACAGTTGTTGAAAACTGAAGTGTACAATTTATCGATTCCACTGTACCGGGAGACATCAGAGTCGAAGAGATAGAACTGGAAAAAAACATGAAATATTGTGACTTGGCCATCGAAACTACGCAATTATGGATGAAACATGTAACAGTGATACTCCACTGTCATTGAGGCACTTGGAACCAGGTCCAAGAATTTTACAAAATATATCAGGAAATTGTAGCTTCCTGCAATAACACCAGCGAAACTGCAAAAAACTGCTCTACTCGAAACATCATACATTTTAAGAAGATACTTGTTGATACCTAGGATGCTGGCAGCAGCCTGTATCAACCATCAGTGTCAGTCAATTATATTTGTGATACATTTTTAAATGTTGAGTTGACTGAGTTTCATGTTGAATGAAAATAATACTAATAATAATACAAAAAAGAAGTAATTGAGAAGCAAATTGGAAATTGGAAAAGCAAAGCTATGCATGGCCAATACCTGAAAAGTACTGAAGGCAAAGCTGACCAAAAGCTTACATGGAATTGGCTAAAATCAGAAATACTAAAAAAAGAAACTGAAGGATTTATTTTGGCTGCTCAAGAACAAGCCTTAGCCACAAATTACATGAAGCAAAGATTCAGCATGGCACCCCCAACAGCAAATGCCACCTCTGTATGAGAAAGATGAAACAGTTGACCATTTAATCAGTGGGTGCAGCAAAATTTCACAAACTGACTACCTAGAATGCCATAACCAAGTTGATAAAATCATTCACTGGAAATTGTGCCAAAAGTTTGGATTTGAGTATAGAAACAACTACTGGGACCATTAAGTTGAGAAGATTCTGGAGAATGAAAAAGTCAAGATCTTGTGGGTCTTCAGAATTGAGACTGACAGGCACTTTGCCCACAACACACCTGACATAACAATAGTTGAAAAGAAAAAGGTTTGGTTCATTGACATTGCAGTACCTGGTGATGCACGAATTGCAGACATGCAGCAAGAAAAAAATCCCAAATTATCGGGACTTACAAATTGAAGTTGAGTGACTTTGGAAAAAGAAATCATATGTTATCCCAATTGTAATTGGAGCCCTTGGAGCAATACCTAAAGGGCTACCTTGCTATTTGGAAATTTTGAAGTTATCAGACTTGAATACCCTGATTCTACAAAAAAACCACCCTACCTTGGAATAGCTTATATCCTCCAACGTTACCTTAACAGTTCCTAGGACTCAAGCTGTTGAGCTACCAACCAGCCCTAAAGGCTGTGAATCTCACTAAAGATTAACCAATAATAATAATAAATTATTTGAATAAATTGCCTGACTCTCAGTTATTGTATTCTCACATTTAACATTTCTTGTTCCTTATTTTATTTTCTGCTCTGTTTGTATTTGTATGTAATGTAAACTAAAAGGGAAGTACAGGAGCAAAGAAGAAACAATGAAGAATTATGAGGAACAAGTGAAATGAAAATAAAAATAGATGAGGTATAACCAGGCAGGTACATTAACACCTGAATACTTACTTAGTTATGCTATAAAAAAATGCTAAGGGCTTCAATAAGCATCTATAGTAGCAAATGTTACTTGTCACACTAGAGGGAAGGTCATTCTCTAAACTCTCATTCAGGCATATTTATAGTTATGAAGGATAACTTCTTAGCTTAAAACACAGTTGTAGTAAGGTTTGCAACATTTTATTGCCTGCAGCATGTCAATGAAGCAAAAGCCATGTCTCTGATAACAGTGGTATTTTCCAACTTTAGGAGTGTCATTTATGACATATTTTTAAATTCACTATGGGGTTCAAACATAAAAAAAGAGAAGAACACAAATTCACAATCCTGTTCACTTGTGAGCAAGCTTTATTTTGCTGCATTTATTCAAGAAGCTTAAAAAAAATAGAGTGCGCAGGTGCATGCACATACACACACACATATATATACACACAAATACACACATGCATGTGTCTATAATATTTGAATATACATATCTGGGCTCACTTTAATTCTACTATGTCTAGGTTCTTTTAGCAGGGAAGTGCAGTATATCACTTTATCTTTGAACTCTCAGGATAGGAAAAGAGGAGATACATTAACTTATATTCTTCTTGGGTGAGAAGCAAAATATTTTCAAGAAAAAAAAGCACCTTTGGGATTAATTTATATTGTAGATTGTGTAATTTGACAGTATCACCTCTGATCCTTGAAAGCTTATGCTACAATATTTGCATTAATCTTCAAAGTGCTACACAACTTTGTTGGGAGGCAAATAATATTCTACCCTTTAATTCTACCCTCTGAAATTTATACTACACAGAGCAGAACTAATACAGTCTAATGACCCTGAAGAGGAAAAATATAGATAACAAAAACCACATTGCACTTTCCATAGTGTGAAAGGTGACACTACAGGAGTATACAAAGGTTTCTGTTCATGTTAAAAGGTGCTAGCATTCATGGAAATGTTCCATAAGGCTTGGAGACCTTACAGAAATGTAGAATTTTTAAGCACTGGGTCAGACCATAGTGAAGTCACCCTCTGTTATCAGTTGTTACCTTCCATGTATAAAGATCACACCGTATGGTTTACATTGCTTTCTTGATCATTTCAATATAACAATTCATGGGATATATAATCTATAACCTGCTTAATTCAGGGCTCCTTTGCTTTCTTGTAACAGGAACTGAGTGATCTCTGTACTTCTGCATGCCAATTACAGATATTTAATTGCATCTATCTCCAAATAGCTTCATTCATCATTTAAAATGGGCATTTTCCCCACAACAGTCTGACTTCATCGGCAGGTTTGAAAGGTCAAGTGAGGGGAAGGTGTGTCCACCATGTTAGGCATGTCTCTGCTATATTTGGAGGTGCATGGACCCTGCTTGGGCCCTTCTTTCTCTCTGATCAAACTAATTTGGAGATATATAGTGTAGATTAGATTGCAAAGAAGTGATTTAGGTAAGTCTGGTCACCTAGCAGGAGCAAATCTGAAAAAGTTGCAACTCTTCCATTCTCTGGTCTCCTGCCTAACCCTTCTGTTTGATTGGCAGCTGGCTGATCCTAATAACAGGAGTAGGCCAAGAAGGAAGGAGAAGGAAGGAGCACAGGTGCTTATCACTTGTTGAGGCAGTCTGTCCCCTTGTTTGCTGGTATTCAAATAAACTGACCATGGATGCCTATCAGATTTCCTAAGGAAATTGACTACAATGCATGCTCCAGGGGGCTGTGTTTGTTGTTGCTTGAGTTTATGGGGTGCACCTTCAGAAGTAGATGGGAGAATGTTTCATAAATGTATTGCAGGGAAAATATAGAGGGAAAAATGGACAGGAGATTCCTCATCCTTGCTGCCAGTTTCCACAAAGAGGGATGTGATAAACCAAGGGCCAGACTCTAAAACATGGGCAAACTAGGTTGCACTGGGTGCTGTTCCCACCAATTCATCAGGCCCTTTATCACCAACAAAGCCTTGGTTTTTGTTTTTGTTTTTTGCTTTACTACAAAAGATGTAATTAAGATTCCAGAATTATACTTGCAATTGATCTCAGATCTACCTTTAACACTTTGACCTAGTGCATAATATTGGAATCTGGTGTCAAACCCATATGCAAATTCTTACAAAACCAGCTTCAGGCTAAAACCAAGTAGGCACTGGCTCAGATTGCTGAAGCTTAGAGATTGCCAAGACCTTTTTTTCCAAAAACAAAGGCTATTCTATAAACGCAAATGTTTTCATTGGTGGGAGGTAGCATCATTGGTCAATGTGGCCTTGGCATCACATGATACTGATTGTATAGTTTTTCTTGTCAAATCAACAGGAGAGAAGAACTGACAAAGCTGCTTGGATGAAAATAAAAAACCAGAAAGTCCAGTTGCCTCTTGAAAAAGCACCTTTGGGATAACAGGAGATTGACTAAATTTAACCAAAACATCAACTTTTAAAAAAAAGCATGCTGATACCAGTATAGATGCCTGAAGTTAGTCTGTTAGTAGCATGGCAATAGATAGACAGAAAGATAAATAGATGATAGATAGGCAGACAGATATTCTCTAAAACTACTTTATTTTTTTCTAAGATTTATTTTCATAATTGAAACCAATATATTTGTTATGATATTATAAGGATAACTTTAAAACACAAAATAAAGAATGACTTGTCTAAATGTTTCTACTCTAAGACATAACCACAATTCACTTATTTTATGATCTTGTGATATTTAGAGTGTATGTTTAGTATTCTGCTTCTATATCAGTGAGATTAAATAAAATATGCTATATATGAATCTAGACCAAGATTATATAAAAATAGACAAACATAATAAAATAGAGCAAGAAATATGGCCTGGCCAAGCTTTTACAATACATAATTATTGCTAAATCTTCATTTCAACCATGCCAATGTTTTCTCGCTTAAGAAAGAAATTAGAATGATTGTGAATTATTGTGAAGTCTTTTTAGCCTCCTCTTATTTCCTCACCATAACCAAAGGGAAATAAATTTGAATTCCTTGTATTCTTTTATCTAATCTCAGTCCGTACTACATAAATTTGGGGAGGAATAATTGGTCATATTAGAAGTATTAGTTATGATTTTAATTTCTCATAAATTGACACAGCTATCTTTGAATTTAAAAGGAAATATGGGTAACATTATCATGATCAATAAACAGTAATGTAATATTTATAATGAATAAATATTTGTATACTTCTTGGATATAATATATTCATTGCTATAAGAGTCTCAAAGTAGATTTTATCTTAGTATAACCTGCCTAAAATGGAGTTGTTCATATTATTATTGTTCATAAATCATAATCACCCCATTGTTTGCATTTATTTTATATCATAATTTGTAAATTTACAGTGAGATCAATAAAGATGGATTCTCTAAAAATATATTATGTTTCTTTTTGACAGATAGGAAATTTCAACTTTCAGTTGCTTCCAAAGTTTCTACACCTTTTTCTCACTGCAGTCTTTCTTCAGGATTTTAAAAGGAGAGTTGATCTTTAAGAAATGCATGTGATATTAGTTTTCCGTTTTAAAATAATCACATTATTGCAGACATTTTAATAGCTGTAGAGGTTGCTATGTATTAACATGATTCATGGTCCTTGACAGCAGTGTCTCAGAGAATCCCACAGGAATGCAAAATACAAAACTCCACACACGTTCCGATTTTACTGCCTGCAGCTAAAAAGGTGGGGGGGAGGGAAACCCTTAAAACTGTTGAAACCCGTCAACTTTAAAAGCATTAATAGATGGTCCTGAGGGATTAAATCTAAATCTTAATGTGTAAAAATCAAGTTAATAACCACAGAGATTAATATGGTTGCATTTGATTATTGTGATAATGCAAACAATTAGTCCTGCTAAAGTGAGATATATTAGCCTCCTACTTGCCCCACACATCTGCAAAGTAGTAGAAATAAATGAGAGGATTGTTATTTTTTTTGGTTTCTTCATACCTTTGTCTTATTCTTTCTACAGCTGAATAATTTTTTTAATTATAATCTTCAATGCCAATTTCCCAAGTTTCATTTGAAAAAAAAAAGTAAACCTATATAAAATATGTATGATTAAGAAAGGGCTTGACTAGCTACTTTGTATGTTAGAGCTTTAAATTAAACTGAAAATATTACAGTGAAAATAAAACTTGGTTATCTGTGTGAGGATCTTGAATAAATAGAAGTGTTTCCCAGCTCATAAAATGACTTGAAAGTATCCTTCACTTTTTAGAAATTGGATATTGGCTTTAGTCACTTTAGGCTCTGGAGTAAGGATGTAAAGAAACAGATACAGCTGTTGATGTACACCATTTTGTAGCAGAGAGTGAGAAAAGGTATGCTAAAACTACCATCCAGAACTACTTTGAAAGCCATTTATAGATCAAGTCCTCTTGATAAGCTATTATTACTATGGATCAGAAAGCAAATGAAAGAATGGAAACACATAAGAGAAAGTTTCTGTGCTTAAGGCCAGCCCAAACAACTAACTCTTTGCAAAAATTAGACTGTGTTTGTCTTTGCTAATATATGAGTGTGCACTGATTTTTTTAAAGGAACACTTGATTCTTTAAAACAGCCAGTGAGCCAGCTGGGGCATCTAGGAAGAAAAAAGATAACATGTGCTCATTTGTTTGTTTGTTTGTTTTTTTCCAAATGTAATAATGCTATAGGCAAAAGATCAATACAATTGCTAAACAAGTTTTTTGATGGAAACTTCTGGCCTTCTGCATTAGACCACCTCAGAAAGAGTGACTTGCTTCTTCCAAGCCTTTGTGAAATTTGATGAAATTCACTAAGATGTTTAACTTCATGGATATGGTCAATAGGAATTCAACTCAAAAGGCCTTCAGCAGTCAGAACTACTTCACCGTGATGAGGATAGGCTCTGAGGAAATAATTGTTTTTCAATGGTTTTGGCTGCTCATGGAAGTTAGGTTCAAGAAGGCGAGCTATTGTTCCAGCTTGGAGCCACTGATTTGCAGGATTTCCTCTTATCTCTGCATGAACATGCTAGAAGAAGCCATCTAAGTTATGTGTCTGAATCCTTACAACATCCAGTTCTATCTTTGACTTCCATTGTTTAGTTCAGGGAAGACAAGAAAAATAAGGAAATATCTTGTAATATTTTAAAGACCAGCCAATTTATTATCATATAAGCTCTAATGGCACAAAGTCCTCTTCATCAGATTCATTGAGAATAGTTCAGAGAAAGGAGTATAATATTTCCTCACAGCATTGCAAACACATCTTTGAGGAAACTTAAGGCTGTTTCATTTTGGAAGGCATTCTTCATTTTCATTGATGGTTATTTATCTATTTATGCTTCTTTTTTTTTTTGCTCATATTGTGGGTTTGATAGCATTTTTAGAATTATGCAGTAATTGAATTAATTCTTATTAAGAACATACATTTCAAAGTTTGCATAAACAAAAATATATAATTAAATATATCTGAATAGTTTATTTTATCAACAAAATAGAAAGTAAATGAACAAAAGGGATGTTTTGAAGACAAGGGGTGGTCGCATCAAATTTTGATTTGCATTTCTCTTCTGTTCATTTACTTTCTGTTTGGTTGAGAAAAATAAACTATCATCACTTTTATTTCTGAAAACATTCCTAATTTACAGCATTTTTGTACAACTGCCTAACACTTTTCCATAGTACTGTATAAATATTGTCGTGTGTGTATGTGTGTGGTGTGTGTGTGTGTGTGTGTGTGTGTGTGTGTGAGAGAGAGAGAGAGAGAGAGAGAGAGAGAGAGAGAGAGAGAGAGAGAGAGAGAGAGAGAGAGAGAGAGAGAGAGAGAGAGAGAGAGAGACAGAGAGACAGAGAGAGAGACAGAGACACAGAGACACAGAGACACAGAGACAGAGACAAAAAAGAGAGAGAGACAGAGACACAGAGAGAGAGATCTATGCATACATGTAGTCCTTGGCTTACTACCACAAATGAGCTTGCAATTTTGATCATAAGTCATTGCAGTCATTAAGCGACTGACCATGTGTCTGCACTCAATTTTATGATTGTTTTTAGGATGGTTGTAAGGTAAGTCACCATAGTTGTTAAGTGAATCATATAGTTATTAAGCAAACCATGTGGTCTATAAGCAAATCCAGCATATCCAATGGGCACTATTTTGCTAGTATCTGCCAGAAACCAACAAAAAAAATTCAAAAATTATGCTCATGACTACACAATGCTGCAATTCAACATAAATGTAAGATGATTTTCAGTGCCTGATATGTGACTGTGGGAATGTGCAAAAGTCATAACTTTGAGGGCATGTTGTAAGTAGTTTTTTTGAAGTCATTAAAGAGTCATTAAATAACCACTTATTAAGTGAAGACTATCTATATGTCTACAAAGAGACAAGCATACAATAAAAAAACTCTAGTCAAATAAAGTATTATTCTTTCCCAGGAATAATTATCATCAGTGCAGACTGTGGTCCACTATATATATCTACCAGTAAATAAGTCCCAATAAATTTAACAATCAATTACTTGTCATGGGTGAATTGCACTCTTAAGCATAAAGTATATGTCTACTTCTCTATCATACAATCAGTGAGACAGACATTAAAGTGCTGTGTATAATTACTTAAAAATATGTTTCACTGAGTTCAATAGGACTCCTAACTGTATGTATTTAGGACTACATTATTAAAAGTTATACATTTTAATATGTTATATCTTTATATACTACCTATGATAAAATAGGATAATCTCATTGTCTGTCAAGAGTGGATACTTTGAGTATGGTAATTAAAGTGATCTCAAAGTTAACCAGTTAGAAAAAGAATCAAATCAAAGAGGAAATATTTTTTCACTTCATTTTCTTGAAGGATTGTGAGGATATTGATATAAAGGCCCTGTCACACTGCAAAAACGGATGCAAAGAGGAAGCAAAATGGAAAAAAAACCTTGCCATCCGTTCTAAAACGCGATGTACTCACTGCCTCCGTTTGGTTTCCTTTCAATCCATCCAGCATCCGTTTATGGACGTTTCATCTGCTCCAAAAGTTTTGGGCTGCCTAAAACTTTTGCGCGGAAAATGTATCCAGTTCGTCCGTTCTGCATCTGCTACGCATCCGCTACGCATCCGTTACGCATCCGTTACGCATCCGCTATATCCGCTTGGCATCCGTTGCGCATCCGCGCAACTCCATCCACTCCAGCGGTAAACGGACGCAGGGAGGAAGTGGAACCGACGCAGAATGGATGCAGAACGGATGCAGAACGGATGCAGAACGGAAACAAAGCGTTTAAAACGGAAAAAACGTTCGTAGAGGGGACCTATCTCGGATATTAAGGATGCCTAGAGGATGCCTAGAGGATGCCTAGAGCATATATAGCATGTATACCGATGCCCAGGTATACAACGACAGTCACCTCAAGGAGGGGCTGGAAAGCAACCTCATGGTGGGCTTCCGAGATCCAGAACCCCTGCCCAACGACACGCAAGATGTGCCCTACTTCATCATGGGGGATGACGCCTTCTCCCTCTCAACCTACCTCATGAAGCCCTACACCTCCAAATACCTCACCCGTGAAGAGAGGATCTTCAACTACAGACTGTCCAGGGCAAGGCGGGTGGTGGGGAACGCCTTTGGCATCCTGACCAACAGGTTCCAGGTACTTCTCAACACCATGCAGCATCGCCCACAGAGCATGAGGAGGATCATGGAAGTTTGCTGCATCCTGCACAATCTCATGTGCACCCGCTACCCAGTGTTGTAGAACAGGCTCGTGGACCTCCAGCAAGGCAATGGGGACATGGAGCCTGGGGAATGGAGGCAAGGGCAAAACCTGATCGACACGGAGGATGTGCAAGAGCCCAACAGAGCCTCATGTGAGGCGAAGAAGCAGCGCAACCTTCTGAAAGACTGGTGCAACTCCCCAGCTGGAGCGGTGGAGTGGCAAGACAGGATGGTAGATGCTTAATGGATGCTTCCTTCAGCCTGTCTCATCACACGGATGAGATTGGGCCATGTATGTTTGGTTGGCCTACAATGAACAGGGCGTTTAATAAAGAGTTGTGTTTATGTTGACATGTGTGGATGATTGATTACATTATTATTGATAATAAGGGGCCATAGGTGTGGCACCTGGGAGGGTGGACCATACAGTCCCACTATGCTTGCACTGGAGGTTTATCTATCCCACAGCTATCTTAACCCATCCCAAAGGTATCCCTTCCCATCCCACAGCTATCTTAACCCGAAGGTATCCCTGCCCATCCCATATCTATCTTAACCCATCCCACAGGTATCCCTTCCCATCCCACATCTATCTTAACCCATCCCAAAGGTATCCCTGCCCATCCCACAGCTATCTTAACCCATCCCACAGGTATCCCTTCCCATCCCATAGCTATCTTAACCCATCCCACAGGTATCCCTTCCCATCCCACAGCTATCCTTACCCATCCCACAAGCATGCAAAGGCTAAACCATTTTATAGACTTTATAAACCAGACTTTATAGGAAAAAAATAATGAAGCAAGCGTGTGAAACAAAGATAAACTTTATTAATAACAACCTGAAAAGTAAACATGAACCAAGTCAAGTGTCCAAATAAAGTCCAAAAATATCCAGGCAGCCAGTCTCTGGTACTCCGCTTGGTCACTTGGAGGTGTGTGCCCAGTCTAATTTTTAGGGTGCAGGTGCTCTGGAGGTGGGTGCTGCTGCAGTTCTGGTCTGAGGTGCTGATGGAGTGCCTGGCCCCGAGAGGACAACAGGGGACGGTGTGTTCAGAAAGGTGTCGGACAGCTGGCTCATCCCCGCGATGCTGAGAGGTCCTTCCTCCAGGCCATGGGGTGTCAGCCCCAGTACTGAGGACAGATGTACTGAGGCCGGGCTTGGCTGTGGGATGGAGGAAGGAGTAGTGTAGTGGGACTGCCTGCTGTGCAGCAAGCTGAGGAGTGGCATGGCTGGCATCGATGTCGTCGGTGGCATCATTGGCGTGGGTGGCATTGGTGGCATCAGTGGAACAGCTGGCAACGGTGTCGCCCGATGACTCTGTGCCTGGCCTGGGAAGGGCTGCTGCCTGTGCTGCTGGACCTCCGGATAGCTGTAGCCCTGGTAGGTGAGGGGCTGTTGGAAGCCTTGGTATGGGAGGGACATCACCTGGGGTGGAGGAGCAGACCTGGACTGGGTGGTAGCAGGTGCCTCTGGGTCTGGAGGGTTGTTAATCAGCGTGGAGATCCTTTCCTTCACCAGCTGGTACTGGGGATCCGGCATCTCCTTCAGGGTCTGGTTCAAATAATTGAGGAAGGGCTTGCGGTTGGAGCAGGAGGAGTCGATGGGGACCAGCTGAGAGAGGAGACCTATGCTGGTGCGGATGGTGTCCCTGATCTCCACCAGGACCTTGTGGCTCTCCCCCTCCTGTGGTCTGGCTCTCTGCCTTCCTGTGGAGGCGGCGGTGTGGGTGGATGGGACTTCGGCAGCGGTGGACTCGATGTTTCCTTTCTCCCACCACACCAGGGAGTCCTCCTCGTTCTCCACCAAGCTTTCAACACCTGCCTGGGGGTTCTCCGCCATGGCACGCTCCACCGAAACCTGCCTGACTCTCAGCTGGAAGAGGACTGGGTCGCAGCAGGCTGCCTGAGAGTGAGGGTAGACAGATGGGCTCCTGGTGCTGCTCGGTGGCGGATCTCACCCTCCAGGAAGCTGCACCTGGCCATGACGTAGTTCTTTCTGTCCGTCAGCTTGACTGCGGCCTGGCCATATTTTTTGCGGTGCAGCTTCCCGTACCAGGTGTGCATATGTTTCCAACAGCTGAGTAGCACCTCTGAAGTGTAGCCCAGACTCTCCGCCCTCTCTCTCCAAGCAGCCTGCTTCCGCTTGGTGTCCCTGTACAGCCGGTGTCCCTTCCGCCACAGATAGTCATTCTCTCTCAGCCACTCCAGCACCTCATCCTCATGCGCCTCCACAATAAAGTACTGCCTCCTCTCCTGTTGACGCGAACGACTCTTCCTCCCTCTGGCAGGGCCATATGGGCCCTCATCAGAGGGACTTCGAGGTTGTAGGGGCTGCTCCTCCACACCAACAGCAGCAGCAGCAGCAGCAGCAGCAGAATCATCGTCATCAGAAACATCACCAGCAGGTTCATAATCACCATCAGCAGCAGCAGCAGCAGCAGCACCAGCAGGATCAGAATCAGCAGCAGCAGCAGCAGCAGCAAGACCAGGATGAGCAGCAGCAGAGTAAGCACCAGCAGCAGGACCAGCAAGACCAGGAGCACGAGCAGAACGAGCAGGACCAGCAGGACCAGGAGCAGCTTCAGCAGAGTGTGCAGCAGAAGCACCACTGCCAGGAGCAGCCACAGCAGAAGCTCCAGCAAGAGAAGAGTGAGCCCAAGCAGCAGAAGCCCCAGCAGAAGCAGAGTCACGGGCATGGGGCGGGAGGGTGGCCCTGTCCCTCTTGCCAGGGATGGCGGCAAGTTGCTGAGCCTTTCGCTTCTTCCTCATGGTTGTGGGGTTGCTGGCTGGCAGGGAGGCTGGCAGGCACCAAGGCTGGCAGGAAGGCTGGCACCAAGGCTGGAAGGAAGCCTGGCAGGAAGCCTGGCAGGAAGCCTGGCAGGAAGGCTGGCAGGAAAGCAGGCACCAAGGCTGGCAGGCAGACTGGCTGGCAGGGAGGCTGGAAGGCAGGCTGGCAGCAATGCTGGCAGGGAGGCTAGAAGGCAGGCTGGCAGGGAGGCTGGCACAGAGGCTGGAAGGCAGGCTGGCAAGGAGGCTGCCCAGGAGGCTGGGAGGCAGGCTGGCAGCAAGGCTGGCAGGGAGGCTGGAATGCAGGCTGCCAGCAAGGCTGGAATGGAGGCTGGAAGGCAGGCTGGCAGGGAGGCTGCCCAGGAGGCTGGGAGGCAGGCTTGGAGGCAGGCATGCAGGCAGGGCAGGCAAGGGACTCAAAGTGTCCAGCAGCAGGTCTTCCCTCGGAATGCTGGCCACGTGTGAGCTGCTTCCCTTTATATCCGGGGGACTTGCGCAATGCATCCCCCCCCGCATGTGCAATTAACGCACGGCATCCATTCCGATTCTGCTGTGTATCCGCTAGGCTTCCGCTGTGCATCCGCTTCATCCGCTGTGCATCCGTTCTGTATCCGTTTTTTCCGTTCTGCATCCGCTCTCCTTCTGTATCCATTTTTTTTCTGCGTCTGCTCTCCTAAGACCCCCCCGAAGCCCTGCGAATGCGCCATCCATTCTGCATCTGCTGGGCTTCCGTTCCGCATCCACTTTGCATCCTCCCTGCGTCCTCCCCGCGTCCGTTTCATCTGCTCCAATTATGCAAATTTTCACCCCTTTTGAGCGCGGATACAACGGAAGGAACATTTTTCTCTTCCGTTGTGTCCTCTTTGCATCCGTTGGGCAGTGTGACAGGGCCTTTAGTATATTAAGAAATTATATATTTTGACAGAAAATAATCTCAACAGCCATATCAATTTTCAAAACCTTATCATTGCAGAGGAGGTAAGTTTTTTGTAGCATAAAGGCTTGGATCTTTTATCATTTAATACTGATCACTTGCTTACAATACAAGCATCCCAAAATTACTATGCTCATTTATAAAAATGTCTGTAATGATTACAAGATCCATAACAAACTAACTGTTTGCAGATATTCACACAAATGAAAGTCCAGATCTATGAATCAATGTCTTCCTGTATTACCTTTCTCTCTGTTCCTAATGTGAAATGAAAGTATTGCCTTAGTTTAGAAAATTTTACTTTATATTAATATTAAACCATTGCTGTGATTTAACTTGCACAAAAGCAGAGCTATTTATACTAGTGATATGTCTGATGTGCCAGAAGCATTTTTTTTCTGCTTTATGTTCCATCACATTTAATATGTAGTTTAGTGAGAGCTTTCTTCTTTTTATTGAATCAACTTGTTATTCAAGTTGAACTGTTTTATCCAAGCAAATTTGTGTTACGTGAACTTAAGTCAAGTAATAGTTATAAAGTGAATAGCTGTTCGCTAGTTGTAATCAAAGTCACAGTATATGAAATGCATATTTGGCAAAAGTGTCTACTGCGGAATATCTGTTAAAAGCTTCCATTCTCTGACTTTGAAAAGTCTCTTTGACAGTAATAATCAGCAGATTTAATTCATTTAGCCTAATTGTGAGTTGTGTCTGTGCATGGACACATATATACATGCAACAAGAACATACAATGTATCAAAAGCAGGTGTGATATATAATTCGTTTTTGTGATATGCAAACTGCACATAATTCATATACTAGATTTTCTTGGGTGAGTTGTTATTTACCCAGTGTGAGACCATAGTAAAAATGTAATCACCTTGGAAAAAATCTAAGTTCAGTAACAATCCAATTCTTATCATGTTTTGTGAACAGTGATATTTCTTCTTCTAGATAATGTATTTATGCTATATTTTATCTTAGCTACTTCAAGTTGTCTCTTAGGTTCATGCAATTATTTCACTGTCTTTTAAAATAAAAGTTTAGTTTGTGTTTGCATCGAATGTATAGAAGTAGGACTGAACCTGTCTCTTAGATTTGATCTGCTGAAATGTTTTATTTGTTTCAGTTTAATTTAATTTTATCAGTGTTCTGTTTTATTTGTATATTAATAATGAAGCAGAAAGAAATGTTGCTCAATTTTATTCTGTTGAATAATATGTGTCATATAAATTAAAAAAAACAACCTAAATTTATATATTGGGAGTGAGGGGAGACACCAACCCTGGTTTCCTGAACCAAGATTTATAAATGTTAAATAAATTATAATTTGGTTAACATAAACTACATACTACAGCAATAGCTGAGTTTTATCTCACCTTAACCAATGACAAACATATCACATAATAGTTTGGGATGATACAAGAACAAAGTTACCAAGTCAAGTCAGGCCCATCTAGTCCATTATTTTCAACAGTGACTGGCAGGGGCTTCCTAAAGTTTTGGAGGATGGGGCTTCCTAAAATGCTGGAGGATTTCCAACCTTATCTGACAGTATCATAGATGATCTGGACTTTTCCACAAGCGAAATAATTGTGACACTGCTAATCTACACCTGCTCCAGGGTACACTTTGTAAATCTAAAGCCTAACCTTAAGCTAGGCGCTTGGGTGGAAACTTCAGTCAACATAAGTAGAAAACATACTAGCAATTTTAATTGTTACACCTTATTCTTTGCCTCAACAAAACAAGATTCAGATGCTGCAGTGGTACAGTACGAAAAAGAAATTTTTTGAGTTTGATAGTCTTACAGTACCTTCTCTTAAACAGGAAGGCAATATATTGCCATGGGGAATTATAATGTTACCAACATATAGAGTGTCTCTTTAGTCATACTTGTGGCAATTTAAACAGTGCTTGGCAGCTCAGCCTTATCCATCTAATAAAATACCATATTATTATTCTGCCATATAGACAAGCTAATAAAATAGCTGCGTCTCCAAAAATGTAAACTATGGCTATTAATTTACTTCTGCTGAAGACATTAAGACTGTATGACTAGCACACCTTTATTGTTCCCTGGATTATGAAGATGATACCAGACTTTCAGACAAAGAGTAGTTTAATTATGTTGCAGCTTCCTGAAAACATCCACTATAAATGGCACATTGCAATATAACTAGATAATCATGGCTCTTTAAAGAGGAATCTAAAACCAAGCGTGCCTGAAGGGGAATTTGTGAACACAATTATGTCTGCCATAACATTGCCAGGTCAGTGGGTGGTGAAAGATGCACCCATTCTTCTTGGAGCAGGAGGATTTCCTGCTGCTTCCCACCCCCTCCCAGTAGTGACCTAGAAGGAGGTTAATGATTCCAAAGAATGACTTTTCCCTTAGGGAAAATTTAGTCTTCTGACCTTTTTTCCCCCTCTATCTATCTATTCCTTTCAAGTCACAGGCTTCCATTCATTTGGCTTACATCAAGCTGTTTTATTTTCTTCAAAAACATGGATAAAGTAATAATTTTTGCTTTCATTTAACCCTCAAACTGGATGCTTTTCTAAACGTTTTAGTTGCTCAGCATACAGCATCACTTTCAGCTCTAGGACTTGCCTTAATAATACGAATGGCAACCTTCAAAACGTCTTTGACAGCTCATGACTTTTAAAAAGACAAATCTTTGTTCAGTTTAGCAAGGCGGCTGTAGAGATTTGGAGATGGGAGGTGGGAATGACAAGGGGGGGAAAGCTATTTTTGGTTTACTTTTGAAAATTATTTCACACAGAACCTACGACAGTGGCATTTTAAGCTGTTAACAACAATTATTGTGATTGTCTGACTGATATTTACAAAAAAAATATCCAGTTCAATTGAAGGCCTGTTGCTTTGTTTGAACCCTGCAGACATTCAGGGCATCTAATTCATTGTCAAGATAAAATGAAACAAAAATGTAACCACTTATTATTCTCAGGGGTTAGATCTATTGCTACGAACAGTTCTTGAGGGTAAGTGGAAACAGAACTTGTCTTGTGTTTTGAGCTGTCAACTTCCTTTGGCACTTGAACACATTTCCCCCACCTCTCTCCCTCATCATTGTCCACAGCATATTTATAGTGAGACTCCAAGAGGTGGAGAAACTAGTTCAGCTCCATAAGAAAAACATAGCTGTAGAAAACAAAAGCCCTTTAAAAAACAAACACCATGCCGCAGCGAACTAGTTGTCCATGTGTCTCTCGTATATTTCTGCTTCAGATTGGGTTGGTGCCTGAGGCTTTTGGGACTGGTATAAATGTCACATAATGCATCTAACTGCAACAGTCTGTCACTGAGGGAATCTTCTCTGCAACCTCAGTTGGTAATCAGCTTATGCCCTGAAGTCTGAGAATAGAATTGCCCTTATTTTGTTTTTAATACCCATTACTTGTGCAGATACTTAAAGTTGTCCAAAACGCTGGAAGAATTGAATACTCTCACCCATGTGAAAATCTTAGCAAAGCAAAAGTTTGAAGGATACTTGCAAAGATGATCAGGAACATACTTTAGGGTTTTTATTTGATTCATACAAAGAAGAATGTTTCTACAAAGTGAACAAAGTCATAGATTAAGGTAAGGGTCTTGACAAAAACTTGACAGCTTTTAAGACTTGTGGATTTCAATTCCCAGAATTCCTGAGCTAACATGACTGGAGGAGGAATTCTGGGATTTGAAGTCCACAAGTCTTAAAAGCTGTCAAGTTTGAAGATCTCTGGATTAAGGTTTCAAAGGCTACCCATTTTTGTCAAATTCATAATCCATATTCCCAAACTCTTAATCCAAGTTTATTATAAACCTGTGTCATCTGGAGACCCTCAGAGGAAAAAAAATAGAGATCAAAAAGGCTGTCACATGCAAAAAATTACTTTTAATTTATGTTTAATATTAATTTAAATTGTATTTAAATTGTTATTTATTGATTTAAATTGTAATATTAATAACAGAAAATATGTCCAGCTTTATTCATGGTCAGACTTTCACAGCTTGGAAAGTAGGAGATAACTCATCTTAATCTTAATGTTATTTTGTAAGGCATCCATATGAGATGGGCAGCAAATAAATTTAATAATAAATACATAATAATGTCTGATTAGGGTAAAATGCTAGAAAGCTAGCTCAGAAAATTTGTACAACATTCATGTCACAATTTGACTATGCCTATATTCTCAAACTTTTTAGTGATATTCTACAATATATTAACTTTTTTTCTCCTTTTCACTTCTCTCAAACATACTCTCATACTCTGATTAATGCCAATGTGGGATGAGAGGAGGGAAGAATATATTCAGTAACATTTTATTCACAACTGTTTCTAGAGTTAAAAAGCCAAAAGCTACAAAAATAACATTTTGTACATAATAAACATATGGAAGAGGTACATAAAAATAATTATTGAAAAAAATAATTTTAAGCAAAATAAGTGGTATACATAGTGAAAGGAAAGAATTGGAAAATAATGGAAAATAAGATAAATTAATTAGCTGAAGGGTGATCAAGTAGGTTCTGCTCATAAGAGTATATTGACATACATACAATCATATATAAAATATATTGATAAAAATAAGTTATGATTGCAAAGACAATGAATATATGTTAGTCTCCATTTCAAATTCATACAATCACACTGTTTGAATTTTTTGCCAAACTAATTGAGCATTGAATTAAACATACTCCATTTCCTATGGAGGTTTTTTATGAAAAAAAAAAGTTTGCTGACAAGTACTGGATTTATTTTATTCCTCTTTTTTTCCTTTGCCCTTTCTAGTGCATCTAATAGTACAGTTTCACTCAGCAACTTGGATTGGTGGCAGGGTAAGTTTAAAATATTCCACATCAGCATGATCTGAACTGAGTTGAATTGCTGCACAATACAATATTAATATATGGTATTGATTAAATAAACCTTCCATAGAACAAACTGATTTCAATGGAACTTATTCTCAGTTGTTCACAGGTCTGAAACATTACAAAACAAGTTGAGAAAAATGGTACGCAAAAATAAACTTTTGTTCCTGTCTGTTCTGGAGAAAGGTGGACTATCTGGATGAATCATTGAGATTGAGATCATAATATCTTGCTGATGCTAATACAGTGGTAGGATTAGTACTAAGAAAACAGTGGAGACAACATCACCTCTGAAGACAGTCATATACACTATCTTGGCTGGGGGATTTCATGAAAAAGGATTTAATATATTTATTTCTGAACAATTTTTCTGCATTAAAGAAAAGCCCTTATCAGAACATGTTCATCAAAGCGCCAGTTTATTCTAATAGTTAAAGCACCAGGCTAGAAAGTGGGAACCATGAGTTCTATTCTTGCCTTAGCCATAAAAGCTAAACTGACCTTAGGCCAGTAACTATCTCTCAACTTAACTTGTTATTGCTGTGGGGAAAATAGGAGAAGGAAGGTATGTTGGATATGTTCACCACCTTGAATTATTAAGGCAGGATAAAATACATAAATACATACATAAAATGAAAAGAGAAAAGTGGATTTATTTGGGTGGAAGTAAAGAGTTTTCTTCTTGGTCTCCTGGTTAACTGAACCACATGCAGACTGTGCCAAGACAACATTTGAAATATATGTCTAATTCGGGAGGAAACACAGTATGCCATCTTTTCCCAATCTGGTGCTCTCCAGATGTGTTGCACTTTAACTCCCATAATTTGTAGCCAGAGTCCAGTACATCTGGAAGCACCAAGCTGAGAAAATCTGTAATCAGTCATTCCAAGGTATCATTCATTTCCTGTATATTATCTATTCTGTTTTTCTAAAACAACCATTTATTTATCAGAACCACTTAGTTTAATGGTTAAATAACCATCAAAAATGGTAAGTGATAATCACTCTAAATAAAATTGCAATTGAATTATAACACGATCAGCATCAGCATCTTGGTATTTATATTTACTGCTTCTCAGGGTTTGAGACTTTTTCAAAAATTGAAAAAAAATCTATCTTCTTGAATTCTGCACAGCTCTTCTTTGGAATGAATATTCTGTGATCAGAACAAAAATGATATCAGTTCCTCTGACATGAGTCTTCTGCACATTGTAAAACACAGAATATCGTATATGCACACCGGTTCTACTCATCTAATGTATCTAAAGAGTGACAAAGTATCTCATTTCCTGGTCTATACAATGCATAACTAAGCAAATGAACTGGGTTCATTGAACATAACAGAACTAATTAGTTAAAACTTTGGGGGGCTTATAAAACAATGACCCTATGACTCTACTTTTTTGGGGGGGTTAAAGTAATACAATATTGTGTCTATGGCCTGATAAGAGATAGCTAAAGAATTTGTGTGTGTGTGTGTGTGTGTGTGTGTGGCAGGGAAAGGGAGAAATGGCTTTATAAGACTTCAGTGCTCTGCTCTTAATTCCTGCAATATATTTTTGTGATTTGGGTCAAGAATGCCCATATCACATGAAATTATGAAAAATGCCATGTTATTTATTTTTAATTTACTATCCATATAATTGACTACCTGTAATAGTATCAAGGTTTACTAATGATTCACAGATTAGGAACCATTCAGGGAGGATTACATTTCAAATTACCAATATTTCATTTGCTTTTTTTAGTTTTCTTAAATTATGTTAACTTTATAAATAAATATATGTGGTCCAATTTCCTTCTTGCAAAGCCCACAAATTTCCGAAGCAGCATTTACTGGTTTTCAGCTTTGTATCTGTCTAGCTTTAGTAGTGACAGATATCTGGATGTCAAGGGAGATTTCAGAGGTGAAGATACTCTTCTAAAATGGCTCATAAGTCTGGGACTAGACTGTCACACAGAAATAATCATATCAAGATAAACAATAAATGCAAGTAGCGATAAGAGGCAGCCCATCGATAGTAACTAACATAGTATGCTACGGCATCAGGGGTGGGATTCTACCAGTTCGCACCTATTCACTAGAACCGGTTAACATTCTAAGCAGTTTGGAGAAATGGTTGTTAGAAGAAATTACTGGCCTAATCCTATAAGGAAGGCAGGAAGGAAACATTCTGATGTTGCTTACAGAAACTGCCTCTTTGTTAATCTTTGTTACATTATTGGCAGGACTAGACTTCCTGTCTCAGGACCTTCTCTGGAGTTTTTTTCCCCTCCTTTGCTGGTACTTTGCTTGTGTGGAATGACCAAAGTTAAAATGGCACTGAAAAAAGTGACTTATAACCATTTCTCACACGACTGTTGAGCATCCCCACAGTCATGACAGGCCAGGCGAGGAGATGCGTGCCTCGATGTGATATTGAGTTGATCACACCCAGCCAATAACATGACCTCCAAGCCATGTCCACCACCTAAGCCACGCCCCCAGAACCGGTTGTTACAAAATTTGAATCCCACCCCTGTACAGCATCCTGCAAAATAGTAGCTAAACATGATTCTGGAGACAAAGCCTCAAATCACCAAGGCAAAGAACAATTTTCTGATGCAAGATTGACCATCAAGCTTCACTTCTCTGTATAAATGCACATTGCTTGGCAAATTCCACTTGGAGGAATAATATGAGAAATAGTCAAAATGATCTTAACATACTTTGCAAGAATTCATAGATGCCTTTGTTCCATCTGTGTACAATGTAAGATTCCTTTTATAGCCAGAAGTCATGTAATTAATATTCATGTCTCAGTTATTAATTTGTAAAGCATACATGTTAACCAATATCATAAAGACACATGGAGTTTGATTCGTATTTAAAGAAGAAAGTAGGCACATATTTATACTGTTAGTGCATTGGCATTTTCTTATTTATGTTTTTGGATTCCTTTGATTCCTTTGATTTTCATGGAACTTACTAGAAGATGTGTTTTTTTCTTTCTTTCATAGAAGTTCATTCTTGTATACATTTAGTTGAAAACGTATTTGTAATGTTGCTGAAGCTCATGTATAGAACTGTAAATGTAGATTTGGGACAAAATCTACAGAGCATGTTTGAGGTTTGGCTGTGTTACATTATTTTGTCATCTATATATCTTTATTACAAGCGCTTCAAAAATTAAGTCATTTTCATGCATGTTGACTACTTCACGAATCATTAACTTAAGAGGTGAGCTAAAAGTATATAGGACTTGCATTCCCCCCCCCCCCCAATTTTAATTTTTTTTCTCAGGAGATTTTTGATACCAAAATGTGAGTAACTAGCTTTAATTCCCGGGGTCGTCATTAACACCTTTTAAAGAGATGGGTATAACCTTGGCCATTCTCCAGGTTGCTAGTAGAGTCTTTTCAATGATAAATTACATATTTGTGTTAGCAGCTCAGTTATATTGGTTGTTAGTTCCTTTAGAATTCTCGACTGAACACCATCTGGTCCTTGCTGATTGATAGCAATTTAATTTCTTTAGTTGCTTATAATTTTTAAAAAATATTTGTTTTTTTTAATGAGTCTTGATTTTCAGCACCCAATTCCATACTTGACACAGAGAAAATACTTCGTCAAGAACAAAACTTGACGAAATAGATCATTTTCTTCAATGAAAAGTATCTCTGAAGTCACTAGCATAAAATAATCAGAAAAAAGAATGCGACCTCCTCAAATTTGTATATCCTAGTTTTAAATTGTCTTAAAAATTGTCCAAAGTGATTGTTTTATCTTCTTTTGAAATGGTATCTCTTAACATGCAAGATTTTCTGTTCTGTGAAGTGCAGTTAATGCAGTTTTTCACATGACAATTAATGGAGTTCACAAATTCCACTACAAAACATTTGTAATTTTATACAAAATTAGGTGATTTTAATGAGAGAAAGGGAAAGTAGGAAATTCACAATGAAAATAATTGGAGACAAAGAAACAATGCAAAGAAAATCTAAGCAGGATGACACAGAAGAACAATGCTTTCCTCTCTCAGATTATGTTATCTATTTACTGGTTACATCCTCCTTTTTTTGTAGTTCCTTGATCGCTATTTTCTTTGTGTTAGCTTTTCAGAAAAGTTCCAGACATGCCAACAATAGAGATGAATTCATAAAACTTGGGCTTTTAACACAATCTTGTTCAAATCAAGTGTTACTATTAGATTGAAACAGCCTGAGGACCTACCTAGAGCAAGCCTGACCTTTCAACTCATAACCGGACCATCCAGGTTGATAGTGTCTCAAGGTCAGGTCTCCTATTTCACATGACTTCAGGGGTTATAAAACCCCTAAACTGTATTGAGGAAAATATCAGTGCATTTTGCGATTAAGTAAACTTTGCACTCCTGCTGTCCGTGAAGATGGAAGTAGCAACTTGATTCTAATGAATTGTGGTGGCACACGGTAAAATTCATAAAAGACAAGTGAGATTAGAAGAAGGAAAATAGCCTGAAACGTACTAACCTGTAGTGAGAGTGGTTGGTTATTTTTCCCCCAGTGGTTTGTACCTCATGATTGCAATTTTGTTACAGTGATTTGAAACTTCTCAAAGGGGTTGATACTTTGCTGTGGCCATTTTAAATTGTGGACTTCAGTTGATATTAAATATTTCCAAATTCTTTGGATAATACATATCATTTATAAACCCTATTTATTCTGCTATATCCATATTTCTGTAGTGCAAAAATATAAATATGTGGATATTTTAAAATACAACTAACAAAAACCACAATATAAGGAACATTTACATGGTTTGTTCCTTGACTTTTTTCTATCCTAGTTTTATCTCACATGAAAATTAAGAAAGTGACACATGACAGCATATAAATCATGCATCAAGAGCAAGAATATGATATTATTTCAGTGTTTTTACTTTTATATGGTTGTAAAATTGGACGGGAGGCATTTCCTTTTAGAAAATTATCCAGGTCATGTATAGATATAGCCTGAAGCTTATGAGAAGCTTTATGTTTTGCTCTTCTTTAGTTTTTGTTGTGCATTTAAAGAAACAGATTAAATTTTGATGAATGCTTGGCTTCCTGAATTGAGATTTATTCCTGGAGGGGTAAGAAACATTTAGAAAACTGGGGAGATAGACACTTAATGCAGTTGTCTCCTGTCACTACATTTCCTACCCTAGCTTAAACCTATAAAGGAGCTGTGCAAAGTAGTACAGTATATTTAGACAGAATCACTTACATTTGCATGTAGCTGAAAAACTGTTCCTCAAATGTTTAATGCAATTCAACAAAGAAAATTGGGCCATCTGTAAAAAACCTGCAATATTTTTCCTGTAATGTTATCCATTTACATAAAACAGTATGAGTGCAACAGAATATGAACATGATTTTTTTTTTGCTTTGAGAACAATAGAAGCCGATTTTTTTTTAATCTACATAAACTCTCTCACTGATGCGCTTCCTGTCACAATTCAGCTTAGAAATTGCACTCCAATATACTTTTTGTTTCTGAAGGACTGTCAGAGTTTAAATAATCTGGGGCAAACAATACTTGCTCTTCAATGGTTAAGCAACAGTTGTGCTTTAATATATTAAGCATACCATTCCTAATGCATATGTGTCTTTATTGCATTTTAACTTC
>BLBF01000002.1:56450656-56470328 GCA_015471245.1 Laticauda colubrina
TCCCTAATTTTCCTTTGTAAAGGGAGAACTCAGCCTAGTTTTATACATAATCTGTGTCTAGGAAAGCAAAGTTGCTCTTTTCCTGCTGTTAGAGTTAATCATATACTATAGGTGAACAAAGCTAGAAGTTTTCTCTATCTGGTCCTGGCTGGATAGCGTAGTAATTAAATAAGAGCTAATGACAATGATTTCACGTGTCCTAATGAGACCTATTGTGGGGGAAGAGACTGAAGTTTGAGGAAAGTTGGATTATGAATCAAGACTCTTGCATAAATTTGGGAGGCAACTAAACAGCAGACCTAAGGTGTTAATTCTGATTTTATGTAGCAGTCTTTGAAGTTAAAATACTATTTTGGTAGGAATGACTTTATTGAAAAGTCTGTTTAAACATTCAGTTCAGCACAATGGTTATGTCTGATGGAATAAAAATTCCAGATAAAAAATGTTATCTACTTGGGTTCTAATAAGGAAGTTAAGAGTTATCCTATTGACCATGATATTTTTTAAGCCAGCCCTCTAAACTTCACCAACACATACAAATTAGAACCTTGGATTCATTTGATTTCTACATAATTTTCATTGACTGAAGATTACATACTACTCTTTATAGTCTGACAGCACTGAGGTACAAATTTGTTGTTCTTCAGCTGTCTTTCAAAATTATTTTACGTTGGGAATTGTGTTGATTGTGCATATGCTTATTTTCAATAGCTTCTCTAAAGAGGAATAATTTATTTGCCTTCAGGATTTTATGGCCAATAAAACTGATTATATTTGTGGGAAGATGTTAAAAGAAATTGGCCTGAACAAAAGCCCTTCTGTCATTGCATCTATGAATATTATTTTTCTAAAGTTGTTACATGTAAAGAAATATAAAATACTACACATGGATTCCATTTTCTGTGTGAATGTATAAAATAGTTTTTAATCTGTACTTATAGTGAATGAGCAAAGAACAGTATTCTACTGTTAGAGTACTGTCTTTGACAGTAACTATTGACCTAAACAATTAGTTATTTAAATGCAGCACTTAAAACGTTCAAAGACATTCTGTTCATTAGTCTCATTAGTCATAATACATGCTAATGCTATTTGATATATCATAATTAATGCAATATTTAGAACATTGTTCTATAAGTTACTCTAAAATATTTTTTCTCTGTGCAGCTTGATTTTAAACAGCCTCCCTGCCCCAATTTACTTGATTTTAAGCTGCTTGAAATTATTTGAAGATAAATACAATAAGACTTTGGTATGTAGAAGTTGTTCCAAAGTTTACATATTCTGCTATCATTGCTTTTTTTAAAAAAAAATTTTTTCCAATTAAGTAATATATTCAAGAAGAATATTTGTCATACTTCAGTATAGACAGTTATATATAATTTAACTGTGACAGTCCTTTCTAGTTGAATACTAGTATCTGCATTTGTTTAGAACTGCAGTCTTAGTTTTTTCTTTCTTTCTTTAAAATGATTAATGCACAAATCATTTAAAGATAAGCAGGAACTGTTGATTAAAAATGCAGTTGCAAACTTTCAGGGCCAAGATATATTTTAAAAGCTCTCTAAATCTCTGTGTGCTGACACAGAATCAACAAACTTACTCTATTAAGTAGGAATTAAGTCTCAACTGCTTTCCCTTTGCTGAAAAAGAATTAGAGGAAATATAGTATTTTTTTAAAGGTTACCTATCTAATAATTTAATAAAATAATGATGGAACAAACACCTTCAGGATTGCTGATCAATTTGTTACGATGCTGTAAGAGAAGAAAATATTTCAAAGGCAGTTTATTTTTGTACCATTGATAATTTTATATCAATGTTTATTTTTGATAATTTGTGCTTTTGATTTAAAAGTTGGCTTCTGAGCATATCCTTTAAAATCTTAATTAACCACTTTCATTACAAGGGTAATTTATTTTGCTTAGTTTTTTTTTAATTAAAATCATGTCTGTGAAGTAAAATCTCCACATGAAAATGATAGCCACTATAAAAACAAGAAGGGAATGCTAATAAATAGTGCAAGGGTACTCAGGTTCTCATGAGGAACTGTTTTCAATAACTTAAGTAACAAATGTTTAAAGTAATCTTGAGTTTAAAAGACCAGCATCTACAGGTTGTTTTTATACATGCTATATGACATGACATTTACAGGGTTCTTCTCCCTGACTAGAAAAGGAAATATATTCTACAGTATATTTTTTTGAAGAAAAGCTAAACTTCATATCTCGTTGTTTCAAAGTGGTCACCTTAAAACTATTTTTTTAAAATAAAGAATGAACAAACTGAGCTGTCACTTATATATTAAGTATATTTATAGCAACAAAAAGTCAAGGTGGGCCACAAAATCATTGTTACATTTTCCTAAGCAACAGAGGAAAGGAAGATAAAATATGTCATACCTTTGAAAGAATGGTGATGGTTTTGTAGTTTGGCATCTTTTATGGATTCTGATACTGTTTTTCTTATTCATTTTCTTTTAATCATTAAGTGTTTTTATTAAAACAGAAAATAATTATTTTCAGTCAGGTAGCAATTACTGTTTCCTTTCTATGTGGAAATGATATTTGATACAAGATAAAGGACATTGTAGTAATTCACTATGAATACAGTTCTTGATAATGGTTTTAAAACATTTCTTTGAATGTAAGTCCCATTGATTCAGCAAAATTTACCTGTAAAGAGGTGCATTCGCTAAGGAAATATGACCAGGATGACCATATAAATATATACTTTTAGCCATCTTAGAATATATTCAATGTGCCACAGCATTCATGGAGGAAATTATGAGGATTAAATTAGCCATGTCACAGATATTAACAAGACACATATTTTAAGGAACTGTCCATATTATTTTAATATCTCCCCTCCCTTACAATGTATTTCCATTGTGTTGACCTAGACACACTTTCATAGATAGCATAACATTACTATATGTGCCTATTCTGGAATAAGATCTGCTGATTTCAATATTTTCATGTAGGTAAGCATGTATAGGATTATAGCTTTCATTTGTAGATTTTTCTGATTTTCAGCAAGAGAAACTGCATCTTTATCACTAGACTATGCTTAACTTGATTGAAGTATTCTGAAATGACTTATAGTGATACATGTTAAAGTCCTAAAATGCTTTAGGATTCACTTTCTGATTTAATGGCTGTATTTTCTTAACTTCCTTAATGGTTAGAAATCTAGAAAAATGCATCCACTTTATCATTTCAGATACATATATCAACACATCACTTCTATCACATTTTCGAAAGATGTTTGCATAGAAAAGCACAGATGTTGTAACAATATTGAGAATTACACTTTAGCAACAGTGCCTTACAGAGTGAATGGAATTCAATGACTATTCCATCTTTCTTCATGCTAAATGTTTTTTTTTCTTTTTCAACCTTTACACAGACAGCAGCTTAGAAATCATAAAATTTTGTAATTTATAGCTTGACATAATCTGTTTGACAAAAATAGTCATTATTAATATTCATCTACCATGATTTCCATGACTTCTAATTTTTTGCTCTTGTTCTAAAATATTTTTTCCTGAAAGTATCCAATTTCAAAGCACTGTCTTAAAAGGGAGGGAGAAATAGTTAATAAAATTTCACTTGGCTTGTAAACCAGAAATGACTGAGTGAAAGAAGACTGCTGCTAACTTGCTTTGGTCTAACACTATAAGCAAAGTTGCAAATGTGTATATGAAATTGCATTTAAATACTAAAATTAGAACTTTAAAATATCCTTAGTTCAGGCAATTATATTTTTAGTTACTTCTTTACATTTTCCTTGTTCATAAAGAACAAGTTAATTTTTATGTGTGTACATGTATATATATGTGGATGGATGGATGAATAGATGGATGGATAGATAGACTGACTGACTGACTGAAATTATTGGTGCTACTGCTTGATTCTGAAGCTTTGTCAGACTGCATTAGTATATAGAATGCTATGTAACTGTAGCTATTTACTAATGAGGCAAGTTTTATTTTGTTGAATATGAAAGTTAGAATACATTGATACAAAATAAAAGTTTTTCCAAAGTAAAATTCCATCATTTGGTGAGATATTTCTGTATTTATTTGATTTTCATTACACATTTGGATGCTGGCACCACTGGTATCATTCACCTTGGATCAGGATATGTTAAGTGGGATATAGGATCATTGAGATATTAGATATTTTGGCTTCAAGCTAGTTAAAATGCACATTTTGTCTGAATCATTCTTTACCCTTTTTCTACAAGTCTTTTGTTGAGTGCCACATTTTGCCATTTTTACTGATTGTGGTAAAGTTAACTTACAGTGGTTTTTTACTCAATGCCACAAGGTTCAGTATGGTTTTAACTGCTATGTTGTTTTATCAGTATTGTGGCCCATTCC
This sequence comes from Laticauda colubrina, assembly GCA_015471245.1. Lineage (NCBI taxonomy): Eukaryota > Metazoa > Chordata > Lepidosauria > Squamata > Elapidae > Laticauda > Laticauda colubrina. Next base: position 56,455,041 of record BLBF01000002.1, read on the forward strand.
TTTCTCTAGTTAAAATTCTTTGAACAAATCCCTATCCCATCTTCTGAAATAAAATACCAAAGCAGAAGTATTAGAAGGAACTAATTTTTTATGTTATTGATTGTTCAAAAATACTACATACAAACGCATACATCCCTACAAAATTATGAGTTGAATATACAGTATGTTGCTGTAAGACCAATACAGTCTTGGAGATACAGACATATTATTGTTAAATATATTTTAAACTGCCAACTAATTGTTGCTGAATATATTAGTTTGTTTATATAGAACATGTATTGATTTGCAATGTTTATTTAATTTTTTTTGCATAGATCTGTACTTTCATGAATTGTGAGAAGTAAAATTTTACATTTTAGTTAAGTTCCATTTCTTTGGTACAAATGTCATGTTATACTAGTTGAATTCATGGCATCTTTGTGTTTTGACAAGTTATAAAGTTATTATATCAATATGAATATAGTAATGACTGTAAGTGGGAGAATTAAGCCATTATTTGGTTCCAATATAGTTTTGGATTGAGCATTTTTCAGTATATATTGTATATTGGAAAGGCGTTCTGAAACTATGAATGCTTGAAAAGAGTTATATAAGCTTCAGTGCATGATTTCTAACATGCGCTTCGATTGGGGGGGGGTGTTACACCTTTTTGTCCCATTGGAAAGAAAATGTGGGCTTCTATTTCATTCCCCCACCTCACTTTCTTTGGGGCTACCAGGAGCTTAGTTAGAATTTGGAAGCTTTATTTGTTCCTGTTTTATGCTGAACATTTGTATGTACCTAGTAACAGTTAAAAGTACCTATGTATACAGTTAGTATAAAGAGCTGAAATTCAAGGATTATAATTTCTTTTTAAGTTCCCTCCTTTTTGTAAATAAATACTAGGAGAAAGATTTTAGGAATAGCTTATGCAAACAAGAATGAAGAGGTTTAAATGAAAACCCAGACCTTAGAAACGTGGCTACGGTTGTACAAATGCAAGAACAAAATTTTCCTCTAAGTTTGGGCAAGCATAGGTCTTTAGCATGTATTACTTTTCATTGCAACACTAAGTAATTATGCTAGTTTAGTAATTATTAGAGATGAAAGAGCCTCTGTAAGATGTGAATCCTAAACTTCAGTAGCTTTACTTTCAGATAGAATAATGATCAAGCAATAGTTAGCCATATGCCTGGGGATTACCAAATAAACAAGGGAAAACAAAAAAGGGGACTTGATCTAAATTTTGGGAGTTTCCTTCTTATTATTCAGCTTTCCTATGTTTCAGAAAAAAAATAGTGATTTTGTGCTTAGGTGTGATAGACAGTTCAAGCCTTTTTGGATTGACACATTCAATCCAAATTATGCCATGGTTCAGAAATACAAACACATGCATCCATTTCAGAGGTTGGCAGAGGTTTGTTTAATATATTTTTTAAATCTTTTCCTGTGGCAACTGTATTATCCTTACTAATATTTAGGCTGGTGCTACTGAGTAGATCAGACACAGAGAACTTTAAAAGTTCTAAAACATAAACTGTTTTTCCTTTGTTATAGAGAACACCAATCAATACAAAATTAAAGATAATTTCATTTACTTTTAACAGAACACAAACTATTGTATGTCAGCTAGCCAGACTATTTATTAACCTACTTCCAGTACTACAGACTAGCTGGCAGTGATCTCTAAGAGTCTTAGGGGGTGACTTCTACCTCTCCTTCTGTTTGATTCTTTCAGATGAGAAATGAGCAACATGTAGATCTTGTTAGGCATGCTGTTTAGGGCTGATGGGAATTGGAGTTCAATCTATTGCATTACATTTTCCAGTGTGCAGCGCTTATGCTTAAATTCTACCTACCAGTTCAGTCCATCACTTACAGTATTCATGTTTGTTACTGTTCTCAGCACTGAGGGGATATGAATCAAGTCAACCCTTTATGGATATTGTAGACTTAGAAAGTCCTGAAGGTTTGTAAGATAGTCAAATATGCATCTTGGTTTTAAAATGTTTGTTCATTCATTGTTAAAAACAATATTTTCTTCAAACGGGAGCTGAGATAATTCGCGTGATGGGGTTTCCCCCCCAAAAATTACTTCTCAAACATTGCTTATGGCTACTGAAAAAAATTAATACATTTTATTAGGCCAAAGGAGAATTAACAAATTAGATGCAACTTGGTTGTCAAGATGCCGCCTCAAATAAAAAATGTCAAAGCATTTATTTTTAAATGAAATTTTAACGTTCTTTGATGAAAATGCGAGATAGTTGCCTGATAGTACATATTTCATCTTCTCTTAATTTCTGTTTAAGCATTCATGAACTACAGGGAGGACAATTCCTTCAAATCAAATAAATGCCCCAGGATTCTTCTACAACAATGGTAATCAATTTAATGCCCTTCAGGTGTTATAAACCATGGGGTTATAGTCCCTAGGGCAACAGGTAAGGAAAGGTTGCCCTAAATTTTCATATGATCAAAACCCAATGAAGTTGGATGGGTCCTTATTACATTTGGCAATAATTTGTATCGCAATTAATTGTTACTTTGGTTTTATGGTTCATTTGACTGGTTACTTTTGTACTTTTCACTCATTTTTATTATATCCAGCTGTTTGTCATACATATTTTATTTTATTAAATATATTTTATATATTATCAATAGGTGTATTATAGTGTATTATTTGAACATTATATTTTCATTATTTAAAATACTAAGTTTTAAATAACTGCTAGTTATTTTTAAAAAAAATTATTTAACTTGAGTAATTGATTTATGTTGAACATTTGAATTTCATGAACAGTTAAGGGTAAGAAAGGGATATGTATATAAAAAATGAGTACGTATGAAAGAAATGGGTCTATAAGTTGAAAGTTGGTGAGAAAAAAGAAAAACAATGAAGCAATAGATTAAAGAATAATTATAAAAAGATAAAGAGTCAAAGAAACAATAAGGATTAACCTTCTGGAAGAGGACAGGGGAGTGATGGCTTTCTTCTACTTTTGTTCCTCTTTTGATCCTACTGCTAATAACTATTCAATATAGCTAATAGCCTTTGATAACTTGGTTTGTAAATTTATCCCAATATTTTTCTCAAATAATAATACATGAGAATGTTTTCCTTATATACATACATAGCCAGATATGAGAACTTTGGGAATTGTTTGGCCTCTGAATGGAGACAGGTGGCAGCTGGGAACAAGGCCTTTCCAGATACATTTAACAATTTAGAGAATATGTGTTTATTTTCTCAGGCTTTATTATTATATATTCCTGATTTTTCATACTGATAGGTTTATTCTTTTAACATTAATATTTTCAAATTAATTGTTAGCACACCATTATAAGCAATCTCTGAGCTGCCAGTGTTGATTGTGAGGTTTGTACTGGAAATCCTGGTGAGAATATTTATGGGCCAGAACAGGGCTGGGCAGTTAATTTTCCCAAGGGACCACATGAGGAACTGGGACTGTTGTGGAGGTGTGAACCAATAGCTCCCAGCTGCACTCTTCCCACTCTCCCACAAGGCAATGCTTTGGCTGTGGCAGCATTTCTTCTTCTCAACCTCCTGGGTCTTCGGCTGACTAAAGGAGCACAAGGCAACTGTGCACAGCCGGACTTGACTCAGCTTCCTCCATCCCCTCCAATGGGCTTCTTACATTTGATTTCCAGTTTCCAGTTGACCTCACATGGGCCAGGTAGAGGAAGCCAAAGGGCTGGATGTGGCTCAGGGGCCATAAAATCCCTAGATCTGAGTGTTTCGAGTTCAAAGCAATCTGACAACTATGAACATATGCCATGCATACCATAAGGAAAACCAGTGCTTCATTTGATAATTCATTCTGAGCAGGAAGGCATCATTTGAGTGGTTTCCAGATAGTCATTAGTAGATCTTCATCTGGTTGGTTGGATTCAAAGATGACTTGAAAGATTTTGGAATTGGCTGCACCAGTGATTTCTTAATATCTGTGGAATAGGGAGGACGATCAACACATTTTCTCTTAATGCCCTCTTTTTCACAACTAGTACACAGATGAACTGCTGAAGGTAAAGCAGGGAGGTATATGACTAGATAAATGCCTGGTATTTGATAAAATACAACATAAAATAAAGGTAACAAAAAAACAGGTTGTTTTTTTTTGGTGTAGATTCTATTCTCAGCTCATGGCCTGCTGAGTTACTTTAATTGTGAAGGATATGAATCACATCCCACATCCTATTCTTAGAGGCCTATTGCATAGGTGGTGTTATTATACCTCTCCTGAATTATTGCCCATATTAATTGATAAGTTGTAGTTATGAAGTTACAATGTATAATTTTAGTTAATAATAAAATAATAAAAAGAGGAAGATAATAAATTTTTCCTTTTAAGGAAAATAGAATTGCTCTTAAAAAGGGGGGGGGAGATAATTATTAGACTCTTAAGAGGCCTGTCCTGCATCTCTCAGAGGGACAACTATAAGCCAGTTTTTAATCCTTCCTTGATTCACTAATGTAGTTGAGAATGCTGACTTTTCAATTTGGACAGAAGCAGATAATGTTGAGTCATTTCAAACTGGTTTTAGGGTACAGAGTTGAGACTACCTTGGTTAGTCTAATATTGATTGTCTTTGCTGATTGACAGGAGTGTTGTTGCTTAACTTCTTGACAACTTTCAACAATACCAATAATGGTATCTTTCTTGATTGCCTGAGAGATTTGGGAATGGGTGGCACAGCTGTGCAGTAGTTTCATTCCTGTCTCTTAGGTAGACTGCAGGTAGTATCTCTTGAAGACAGTTGCTCATCGAAATGGGAGCTATTCTATTTTTCCCCTTAGAGGTCTGTTCTGTTCCTGTGCTCTTCAGTATCTACATGAAGCCACTAAGAGAGATCATCAGGAAATTTGGAACTACGATGGTGGCAAATATCTGTTTAGAACTGGTTGATATCTGTTTGCTGTTGTTAGCCAAGTCTATTTCTCTATGACAGGTTCAGGAAATGATATCGTTTCCCTGAATGCTTGCTTGCAGTAGTGAGTTACATGGAAAATTAAAAAATGAAACTGAATCACGACAAGACATAGCTTCAGACTGCAAGTGGTCATAATTCCAGAGGCTGGGTAGATTTGCCTGCTCTAAATGAGACTACACTGTCCCAGAAAGAGGAGATAAGCAGTGTGGAATCAATCAATCTGGATCAAAATCCTTGTTTGTTTCCCCAAATGAATCAGAGGCCGGAAACATCTTTATTCATTTCTGCTGATATGCCAACTATGTTCCTTTCTGCATGCCCTCGTTATCCTGATTTTAGTAATGTACTCTACTTAGGTTTTTAACTAGTCTGGAAACTTTAGGTGGTATGCAACTTGATAGCTAGATTAGTCTTAAGTACAGCAGAAAGAATACCTGTGCCGTAAAAACTGAACAGAAGGCCTCTTTGTTTGGGGCAAAATTCCAAGTAGTGGTCACTACCTTTAGGTTAGTTTAGGTCCATGCTATCAAGTCCATCAGAAAAAGCTTTTTTACATATGAACATCTGAGGTTTGCCTATGCACCTATCTGGCAGAAGTTAGGATCAAGTCTTCTGTGTTGCGATCTCAGTTTTTGGGAATTTCTTTCCTGAGGAGTTTTTTTCAAGCATCCTTACGATACATCTTGTTGCACAGATTTTAACTGTTAGTTTTAATTATTAATTTTTTTTTTTTAATTGTTTGATTGTAAACTTGAGATACTTTTATATTCAGCACTGTACCAAGTTATTTAAACCACTCAGTTCAATAAATCTACCAGAGACTAAAATGTTTACAATAATATTTCATAAAGAAGAGAATTATTTTCTTCTCCATGAGAATGAATGCCTTGTAATTCTGACAAAAGCATCTATGTCTCATATTAATTTTGCTCATATTAATTAGCATCCTAAATAACCATTGCTTCTAAATAATCTATGGCTGCCTAATAGTATTTGTCACTCTCATTTCATATTTAATTTAGGTGTGTGCAATTTGAATCCTAGCTTTCTGCATATAATAAATGAACTATTTAGTTGGTCTTTTAGTTGCCTGGCAGTGGCTTGAACGGCAATTAAATTGCCAAAATAGGCTCACTGGGCTGTGATGCCATTTTGCTTGGATGTTGTGCTAGGTTGAATTTTGACTGTAGTCATGAATGAAGTAACATTTATAATTTGGAAGAAATTATTATTTTTAAGCATGTGGTTCAGTCTATGGAATTGGTTACAATATAACTTATATAAATTATATTAAATTGGTATATATATATTTCTTGCTTAATTGGTAGTTTTTGTATGGATGTCCACTACCTTTGATTTATTTCTACTTCTGGAAACAGTTAAAATGACTTTTATTTGAGTTGGCCCTTGCAAAGATTTGCATAATGATGAAAGCATTATAGTTTTGTGCACAGAGTTCCTACCTTTTGTAAGGCAATTAACATTACTAATAATAGGTGTTATTTTCAATCTTTGAGAATGGTTCATTCAACTACCTCAACATATTACCTTTTTTGATTCTTTAATATTATTGTAATCAGTTAATTAATTTGCAGTTTGGTTAAAAGCAAAGCAGCTAGTTGCTTGAAATATCTTTGAGCCTGATGAGAACCCACTTCGTTTGTGCAGTTAGTAGGCATAATATTTGGGTGGAATCCAGGCTGTGTTTGCTGAAATACAGTAGCTAAAGCATTCTACTATTTGATTAAGTCCATAGAATCTTCATAGGACTTGAATATACCTAATTTTCTCTGATCTGGCAGAACTGGATTAAAATTTTAGTTCAGCTGTGAAATTGTTGGGTAATTTTACTTAACCACTGTTTTTTTAGTCTGGAGAACATCTGCATGTTTCAGCAGTCACTATAAAGGAGAACTTAATTATATTCTTAATTTCCTTTGTGAAAATTTTTACTTGGCAGGTTTGTGAATAAGAAATAATGTTAGGCACTCACATATACTTACACTGGGATATGAAGTTTTGTCTGAAACACAATTTCCTCTTGTTATATTATGTATCCATGACATAGGTTTGGATTAACATTTTTCATTGATAGCTATAAAAGTTGTTTGCCCCTTCCCAGCTTGATAATTGTAAAATATATTGGGCTTCAGTTTCCACTAAGTGGGGGAAAGCTGATATAGTGTATGATCTTATCTATTAATTTTCACTAATTTAATTTAATTGTAATTTATTAGATTTGTAAGGTTGCCAAATTCAGAACAACTTTGGCCGGTGTACAATATTAAAAACAGATACAAGAAGAAATGACAAGGAAGAATTGGCATACTTTCACAGTAATGAGTTTCTTTCCTATTTGAATTATATTTATATACTCTTTTTCATTCAAAAAATAATTAGAACACCTAGGAAAAATAAGTCATGGAGAAATAATAGATAGTAATTTACAGTAAAGAAATTGATAATGGGAAGCCTTCCTTGTTAGTTGTGCAAATCTTTAGAACTAAATATTTTGAAAATATATACTAGAGGGGCTACCATATCTTGGCTGGAAAAATCTAGTTTATCAGCAGAGAGATGGAGTAAATTATATTTCTTTGCTACTGTTTTGTCTCAATTTTTCCAATCCAGATATGATACCTTTTGTATTCTTATAACCTGTAAAAATAATTCAAGTAGCAACAAATTCTACTAGGAACTTACTGTTTTTTCCCCATGTGCATGATGTAGAGAGCCATGAGCAGCTTCAGAAGCAGCATACAAGTTGAAAAAATGAGGCTGCTTTAAACAGTTGGAATGGAACAACTTGCCACAGCCAACTTGCTATGGCTAATTTACCAACTCGCTGCAGGAAAATTCGCCAAGACCAACTCACCATGAGACAACTCACTGGGGGACAATATAACAAATTCTCTTTAATCATTTAAAATAAATAACAATATTTTAATTTTTGCCATTCCCGTTTCATTATGTCTCTCCTTTTGCATCTTTTCTTTAATGATTCTATGCCACCATTTCTTTCATATTATTGTAACTCTTCTCCAGCAGCAAGTTGTCCTGAGATGAGTTAGCAAGTTGGCCTGCAGCAAGTTGGTTACGGCGAGTTGGCCTGGTGAGTTGACCATGGCGAATTGTCATAGACCCTTAACAGTTTGGAAAGAGGTACCTTACATATCCTAAAGCCCTTCTTTCAAAGGATTTGCACAGGCCTAGGCAGTGGAGATTTTTTTCCCACACAATGGGTGCTATAAGAGAGAAGGGAGTCATCATATGAGCAGCATTATAGAGTTGTTACTTAAACTGGATATATAAACACTGTGTAAACAATTCATCAAAAATATTGATTCCAATAATTGATAAATCATGGAAGAAAGGTTTTCAATAAGCTTCAGGGGATGGAGCATCTCTTCTTCCTATATGTTCTATGCATTTTAAATGGTTTCCTTATACTCTGTGTTGAATAAAATAGACACAGTGTTTTTTTTTTAAAGGAAAGGAAAATAGAGAACACAACCAAAACATATAGCTTGTTGTCATTCTTTAACTGTGATGGAACAAAAAGAGCATTTCTTGTGTTTGACAGACCACTAAGAGGAAAAAAGAAAATCAAGGACTCCCAAGATACCACAAACAAACAAACAAAGAAAACCCAGCTAGGGACAAACATGTATAAAATTCATAAAATATGGTGTTAATTTCTCTTGTAGAATGTCTTCTTCAGGGCTAGACTTCAGGGCCATTCTAGAATAATACAACAATGTATTAAATTCCATGCAGTGCAAACATTTTTGTTTTTTTAGCTCATGATTGTCCTTATCTGTAGTTGTCGTTGTTTTATATTTTTGGATCCCATTTTCCTTTTTTACTTTATTTTCACAGGATGCATTTTGTGAACATTTGCTAGTAATGACCAACTTATGTAATGAGTCATCTTGTAGACACAGTTCTGGAGCAATTTTTCAAAGGATGATGTGAAAGTTGGGTTTGACATGAAATTAAATGTATAACAGCAAATATTAACTGCAATTTTCTCTCTTTTTTGATATTTAAGTAATATTGGTATTCTGTTTAATTTTTATGGCCACTCATATAATGACCCTGGCAACAACAAGAAAAATAAACTAAAAGGAGGATAAATAACAACATATTACTTTACTTTATTGATTAGCCCTTGGGCCATATCAAAGCGCAGAGTTCCAGACACAAATTATTACTAAAATCTGATAAAAACAATTTAAAATGGAATTGGATAAAATATAATTTAAAATGAAATTGGAATAAAATACAATAATTTAAAATGCAGACAAATTAAATATGATAAAATTATATTTTGGCATCACCCCTGAAATCTACCCCAACCAGTCCCACATACGCTGATCTCAACCAAACCCTTTTGTTTAAGAAAGAAGGGAGTCATCATATGAGCAGCATGCCTTGTTAAATGTTTTCAGATTCTGGCCATGCATAAGGTAAGTTGTTTTGATATGAGGATGCCAATGGGTCATTTGTTTGGTATGACCAAGGTACCTGTCTCTCATCCTTTTATACAGACAATAGTCAAATAGGATGTGAGCCAGGTCTTCTACTTCTGCCTCTCTACAAATGCAGAAATGTCCATTGTAGAGTATAGAATGGAATCTCCCATATTTGACCACTGTGTCAAGCTGTTTGAATCTCGCTTGCGTAAATATCTTCCCAAGATGTTTTGGCAATTATAATTTTCAATAGCTATCTATTTGAAAAGTACATTTGTATTTGTTAAAACATATCAGTAACTTCATGAATGAGTTGACTTTCTTGGAGATTCAGTATGCAAAATTTAATGCAGTTACCTATGCTTATCAAATAAAGGTGAGGTAATTAGAAAATCTTACCAAATATGCATAACCCCGATATAAAAAAATTGGATTATATTCAGTTTTTTTACAAGGAAGTGAACATTTGGAAATGCTGTTGAATAAATATGGTTGTACTTTATCTGTATATGATAATATAAAGATTTAAGAATGAGAAAAACAGTATTATTTAAGCTGTGTTTCCCAAAGTTGACAGCATCTAGATATTGCACATCCTTTATAAAAAGCAGTTCTAAGGGATCCAGCATTTAACTATTCCACAACTCTATAGACATGATTGTATTCTGTTTTAGCTCTATTCTGGTTTTTCTAGGTGTAGGCAATTGGAATAGGTCCCCAAAGAATAGATAGGCACTTTGATTGCATTTCCCCTGTGGCTCTGGAAAACTCAGTTGAATTCAAGATCCATGGCTTTTATAGGTGATGATACTTCTCATGGCAAACCATATTTCTAAATTATCCTGTTTGACAGCAGTGTTATGTCATTATTATGACATTCTGCCAGTTGGTCTGCATATAAGAAAAATGGAAAAAGCTACAGAAATCTTAAACATTTGACTTAAGTCCTTTGAAATTGTGAAGTATGTATTTGTTGTGTGTTAATATAGAACAGATATTTGTTAGATGTAATTTTGTACCAATAGAGAAATACAGGTAGTTCTTGTTGAGTGATTGCCTCATTTCGCGACTGTTGATAATTACAACAGTAAGAAAAAGATAACTTTGCAACCAAGCTTCACATTTAAGACTTTATGTACTTTATGTACTTTTTATACATCTGTAAAGCAAAAGAAAGTGAAGTAGGCACAATCACAGTTTCATTTAGCGGCTGCTTTGCTTAATGACTGACTTGCTAGTTAGAGTTGTGCTGATGAAATGAGGACTATTTATAGCTCAAAATGTATAATTAATTAGGCTGCTTTTAAAACTACAGAGACTTATCCAGCTAGTCTCTGAGAACCAGACATGATTCATTGGAAGAAATAAAAAAGGCCTTTGGTTAGAAGGCATATTGCATAATAATTTATCACAATATCATGTTACTTTTAAATGTTATTATGTTCTATTATAGTACAAGGTACAATGTATAGAAAACCTTACATTGTGAATCTAATCTTTACTGATATATTTTTTTAAAGGACATAATGTACTTCACCCAAGATCTTACACCTTTTCTAAATATTAAAAATAGTCCCAGAAATATTTTTGCTATTGATGGGATCTAATCAAAAGCTTCCATTGATCCTTTTAATTATCAAAAGATTGATAAGGAAGAGGGTATTGTTTAAGATCTTCGATTTTATCCCAGCTAGGGATGAGTAAGCTATATCTCCCATGTTTCCTTTTTGCAATTCTTGGAATTCCATCTCAACAAAACATGGATGGTGAAAAATACACAAAATCTTTGGTATTCCTTCTCATAGAAATATAACAGTATAGAGAAAAATCCTAACTCAGATTAAGGAGGAAATTATCTAACCATGGAGAGCTAATATGCTGTAGTAGATAAAGCATCAAGGTAGAAATGGAGAGACTATGACTTCTAGTACGGCTGTGGGCACAAAGCCAACTGGATGATCTTAGGCTAGTCACTTTCTGTCTTAGGAAGGAGACAGTGGGAAACCATGTCTGAAAAAAATTATCAAGAAAATTGCATGGACTTGTCTAAGCAGTTTCCAAAAATCAGACACAATTTTACAGAAGAACAAAAAAATGACAATGAGAATTGCCTGCTTCCTGATGTCTTGCATCCCTGGAGGTTCAGGTAAAGATTGGACACCTATTTGTTCAGGATAGTGACCTGGGTAGGATACCTCCTGGAAATAGAACCAGAAGACTAGAATACATTCTAGTTCTACTGTAGAATCTATAGAAAAACCAAACGGGAGAAAACCACTACTCTGAAAACCACCCCTCCCCCTTTATATGATATGGCCCCATCTACTTTGCAGCCCTCAAGCCATCCAAAAATTAGTGTGATCCTTGTTATCAAAAGATTGCATATTCTGATTAAGGTTTTAAAAATAAGCTTCAACATCTTAAGTTTTGAAATGGAAAAACAGCCAGTCTTTTTCTTTCAGAAGTGATACAGTGATTGTATTATGTAGACAAACCAGGATTTTTAGGGGATACCAACATGTTTTTGAGACCAATCCCATCGCTAACATTCTTCAGTAATTTACATGAATATAGATTATCCTAGTCAGTCTGTTACATCAGAAAAGACTTACATAGTACTGACGTCAGCTCAAATTGACAGTTTTGATTTGAAGAACATCATAAGGCATATACCTAATATTTCACAGCAATTTCAGGACTTTTGTCAGGCCTAAAACCAAGAATGACAGGTAGTGATTCTTCCAAACTGAGTTCTTTATTGTCTCACACCTGTAGACAATATCCTGCCAGCTTGAGTATTGTACTGTTTGCATCGACTGTTTGCATATACTCTGTGAGCTATTAAAGAGGGATTCATCCTCTTTCTCTCATACATATTTGGACTGAGTTGCCTCTTACACTTCTGAAATGTACCCCCTTTCTCCTGGAAATCTACCTCCTTACTACGTTCACATCTCTCCAGAATATGTTTCACCAAATGTCTACTGAGTACCTCGATCTCAGTAGGATTCAGCTTCTCTTTATTTCTCCCCATCCAACCCATTACTAAATTAAGACAATTTAGCATCTCTCTATAGTCACCGATGTCTGATGATGACATTAAAATATTGATGATACCTCCTTCCAGATTCCTAGATGTATTCTCTTAATAGCTTTATATACAGTTGCCTTACTCATCCTGGGGCTCTGCAGGTGTGTTGGGACCAAGTTTGAAATAAAAAAAAATAGTCTCAACAAATCTTGGGTTATCAAGTTAGGAATAACTGATATAAATGGTAGTTCATGGCTTTAAAATGAAAACTTGAGGGACTCCATATCATGTATCCAAACAACAATCCCTTTTATGAAAATTATGCTATCTCTAATATTATAAATGTATGATCTGTGATGATGTAGCTTTTTTGATTAAATTCAAGATTGAAACTTTTACATTGACTAATGTGAAATAACCTAAAGATCTTCTGGCCTTCAGAAGTCTTTCATTTCCAATAATAACTGGCTATGGAAGAGAAGCTTGTTTAATGACAGCGCTCAATTAACATGTGAACATTCTGTATCATTAGAACAACTTCTTGGGAGAGGGGAAGGAAGACACCACCTAAATTTCTGAACTATATAGAGAGTGCCCAGGCTGTAGAATCCTCCAAATATTTTTTGAGTACATTGTGCAAAGCAAGAAAAGAAGAAAATCCTCCAAGGAGGTCCACTCTCTGGTGGCTTTCACTGTTGATTAATGTAAAATAAAGAATCTATCGAGAACATTATTAATAATATTTAAATAGAAAAATGTTTTTCCTCTTATTTTATTTCCTGGTATCTGGGAGATTGTATGTTTCAGAGCCTATTTCTGAAATATATCCATTTGTCTTTGAAGTGTTGAGTGTGCACTCAGTGCTTGCATCTTTTACACCCCTAGGCAGGACAGCAAAAATGCATAAAAACCATCCAGAATTTATAGTGTTATATAGATAGTAAAATAATGGCATAGAGATACAAATTCTGTTCTGACTGGGTAGTTCTGTAAATTGTGTATCGATTATATTAATACAACTAGTGTCTCTATTATTTGTCTGCTGATACTGCTCAAACATGCAGATTGAATGCTTTTTTTCCTTTGCAAAGTTTTATTCTAGTGGGAACAGTCATGTAAAATGAGGAAAAAGATGAACTTTTAATTCTCATGAACCAAAGAGTTTATAAAACAACTGTTTATTGAACTATCGGAAATGCAAAATTCAGCCACAAAGAAATGTTATGTTAAGTCTAACTCCTTTTCTCATATAGTATCTTCTGTAACTTTTGTTCCTGAATTAAGCTTACTTTACTTCATGTTCCTTAAGGAAACCATTTTAAAAAGGATTCAGAATCAATAGCAATCTATTTTTATAGTTTATTTTGGGATATGTGGCTTCTCTTTTTTTAACAAGCTGAAAAGTGCCACAGTCATTCAGGACAGTCAGTGTCTTTAAAAAATTTATTAACCTGTGCTTGTGTTAAAAAAAAAAAAGACTTTTTTTTCAATTATCCAAAGCCTTTATTTTTATTATAGCTTGTAATAGCATAAATGCAATAAATCACAGCTTTTGTCATCTGTAAACGATTTTCTTTAAGAGTAAATGTGCCTTCTTATTGTGTTCTTGCAGATTTATATTCACTGCTTCTCTCCACCACTCTTCCCTTTCTTAAGTCTCAAGTGTACGTCTCTTAAGGTTGGCCCTTATATAAAGAGGCATCGCAATCAAAAATGGAATCTGTGACTGTAGAACAAAAGGCATGTAATGAATTTAGTTTTATAGGTTTCCTTGGTAGTGTTCAAAGACCTTTTTATTTTGCTCTACATATCTCTGATGAAATTGAGAAAACCTCATCTTTCACTGTTTCAGGTAGCTGTTTCAGGTATTAGTCATTTCTTGCTTTAGAACAGCGGTTGCCAACTGGTGGGCCATGGCCCACTGGTGGTCCGTGAGAAAATTTTGATGGGCTGCAGAGGAATCTCACTTCCAGAGCATCTACCAAAGCAATTAATCCAGGCTGCGCAGAAACACAAAGCTGTGCCACCCACATGGCCCGCGGGAACCCTCCCTACCACTCACTCCTTACTTGGCAAACTTGCCTGCTAAGTTGCTATTTTTCCTTTTTCCGACCATCATCTGTTCTGCTGTGCCGAGATATTTAGATTAGCTAGGAAGTAGGAAATGGTTGGAAGTAGGAAATGCTTGCTTTTGGGCTAGTCTTTAGATCTTCTGCTCTGCTTTTAAGCACAACCCAACCTCCTTTAGGACTGAAGGTTCTGTTATTCAGTGAAGACTCATGGCAAGCATATTTTTTGTGACAGACTTAGCTAGCTAATGGCAGATAGGTCTCTGAATGATTCTGTCAATCTGACTACCTGGTTTGCCTGATTTGCCTGATTTTGGGTAAAAGTTGCTCTATTTTTTTTATAAAAAAATCAATATTTAGATACATGGTGTATTGTGAATTAATTTTGTGAGTTTGCTTGCTCGCAAATTTTATGAATTTGCAAGCAAATTTTATGTGACATACTAAACTAGCCAATGACAGATAGAATGATTCTGTGATTGATTCTATGAGCAACTCAATCTGCCTGGCTGGCCTGATTTTGGGTAAAAATTGCTCTTTTTTATAAAAAAATCAGTATTTATATAAATATTTATAATATTTACATACAAGCCATGCCCAGCCAGTCACATGAGGCCATGCCCACAGAACTGGTTAGTGGTCCCTGGGATTTAAAATTATGAGTTTGGTGGTCCCTGAGGTCCAAAAGGTAGGCGAACCCTGCTTTAGAATAATGGGTGGATATTGTCATTCATTCATTCATTCATTCATTCATTCATTCATTCATTCATTCATTCATTCA
>BLBF01000002.1:56470338-56548613 GCA_015471245.1 Laticauda colubrina
TCATTCATTCATTCATTCATTCATTCATTCATTCATTCATTCATTCAATTTCTATAGCTACTCATCTCAATCAGTGACTTTGGGTGGCTTACAATTTCAAAAGTATAAAACCATCAAAACAAAAATACCTTAAAACAATAAAGAACATTATGAAAATAATAGAAAAAACATCCAAACTAAGTATGTACAGTATGTATGCTGAGATACTTGGTCAGGTAACAGTAAAACCAGAAAATAGGGACTTTAATACATTCAGCATCCCAGGCTTGGGAATACAGCCAAATTTTTAAAGCCTTACAAAAGGCCAAGAAGGTTGAAGTCACTGTAGTCTCTAAGGGGAAGTTATTTTTCAGATTGGGGGCTATTGCAGAAAAGATCTGTCTTCTTACTCCTCACCATTTGACATTCTTAAGCTGACAGTATCTTCAGCATGCCCAATCAGCTTATTTTGCTTACCATGTCCAAATGATACAGTTTCCTTTTTAAAAAATAAAATTCTGGAAGCCAAAGATGAGGGACTGGCTAATTATATAATTGTATCACTGACGTGGGTATGTTATTTTCCTTTTGGGGGAACATATGGGACAAAGTAGATGTATTAAGTGTTTTACAGGCTCCATATTTTATTTATTTCCCACCTTTATTATTTTTTTACAAATAACTCAGGGTGGCAAACAAAACTAATATTCCTTCTTCCTGCTATTTTCCCCACAGCAACCACGCTTACGAGGTGGGTTGC
This sequence comes from Laticauda colubrina, assembly GCA_015471245.1. NCBI lineage: Eukaryota > Metazoa > Chordata > Lepidosauria > Squamata > Elapidae > Laticauda > Laticauda colubrina. The sequence goes on from BLBF01000002.1 coordinate 56,471,078, forward strand.
ACTAAGAAAAGGTGATCAGCCCAAAGTTACCCAGCTGGTTTTCATGTGAAATATGTGTGTTTTGCCCATTGTTTTTACAATAAAATGAAAAATCTGGTAACAAAAGAAAATAGCTTTGCTGCTGAATTGTAGCAATACTCCAGGAACTGCAATTATTGAGACCCATTATTCACTAGGTCATTTCAAACAGTCACCATCTGTCAAGGCCCAACATATCTCAGAGAGTTGTTATGGAGGAAGAACCACTCCATGCAAGCTCATTGAAGAAAGGTGGAATATAAAGCTAATGGATAACAACCACACCTTTTATACAGTTTAGTATGAAAAGCTACCTACCTAAGATTTCAGGGAAGTGGTAAGCAAAAAAAAGATATATGGACTCTGTGAAAAAAGTCCCAGAATTCTCAATTCTAAATGCCAGTTGTCTTTTTAACCTTTCAAGCTCTCAGTGTTTCCCAATCTTATCATGAATAAATGGAGTGGGCCATTTAGTTTCAGTCTCCCATAAGTTTCCCACTTGTGTGCATAAGGAATAACATCTCTGATACAATCCCAAAGGTGCTTTTTTGTATCTCTAATGCAAAATTAAATCCTGTTACATTGCATTTTTGTGCAGAATTCATCATGAACGATCCTTTTCCTTTCCAAGTCACACTGTTGAAATTGGCTTCCACAGCAAAACATCCAACAAAAACAGCAGCAACAACAATAATTATTAAACACAAATGCCCTCTGACTTTTCATGACTGAACAGTTCTCACATATGTGAAAACCTGAGATCCAAACCATATTCCCTCTGTGGACATTTATATTGTACTTAGGGAGATTGGCTCTTCAGTGAAGTCATCAGCAAGGCTTGGGAAAGGGTTAGGGTTAGGGGTTTTTTGAGCTGCGCCTATTTGGTTGCTGCACTAGTTACCTATAAGTTTCCAAACTGTATATTTGGAAGTCCATCTTCAGAAATGACTTTTGTCATCCTATGAAGTTATCAAGAATGCTGCTTAGAGTGATGGTAGTGAGGAAACTGGACCAGAGTTGGCTTTCTCCATAATTGTTTCAATGCTCTGAAGTATTGAAGCATACTTTGCCCCAGAAGTATACTTTTGTTATGCAAATTCCAAATTATTGATTTTTCCATTTTTACCAGCTACTTTACTTTGTCACAACAGAAATAATGTGTATTCTCTATTCTATAGTATACCATTTATGTCTTGGCCCTGAACAAATGTTCAGTAATGGAGTTAGCAGCATTGCCATCCAAACAGAAAATGCTAATGCTTCCTAATCATTATTTTGCAAGGGATTTTGTGTTGCAGTGAGATTAAAGAAGCACTGATAAAGGAAAAGGTTAGATGAGCTATGATGCAGCACTTGAATGTGTTTTAAGAGTGTACTTTCTCTCGTCATAGCTTATCATTTGCTTAGCTTTGTCATTTTATTTAATTGCATTTCTTCAGTTTCATAGAGCAAGGCATCAAAAACGGGACATGGCAATTTTGCAAAATATTGGAACAGCATTTTGCAATTGCTCTTAAATTATGAGTATTGCATTGCTTATGAAAAACCCACTAATGAGTGATATGTTTAATAAATGCAAATCAGGTGGATACTCATTTTAATACAGTCACTGAAGCAGATATTATGTCATGAAGTAACCATCAAAGTGATAACAGAATTTTGTGAAATGATCCAGGATATTCATACTCACAAGGGTGTTCCATAAATAGATTTTTGAGACAACTGTACGAATCTGCATAAAACTTCAGAAAACGAACACAGTTTCCATTATTGCAATAGAGAACAAGAAATTACAGTTCCTTCCTTCTCTTCCTAATTTGAAAGCCATTTTTGGCTTCAGGCAGACATATAACCTCATCCATCATACCAGTAAGACTGATTACCTCTGAACTGTTTGGTGTTTTTAATTAACAAGTATCAGTGGTTAGATAACTACTGTAGATGGAATTGCTAGTAGGCATGCTGTTTGTTCAGCAGTGGTTGGTAAATACTACAATATTTGCATTTCATTAAAGTGTTTATAGGACATTTCTATCTCTCTAAAGTTATTTGGTGTGCCTTGGTTAAGAAGTGACTACAGTTCAGAGGACATTTCAGTTTGTGAAGAAATTATAGATATGCCCTGAAGTATTGTAGAATGTAAGAAGTCCTTGAGCCATTTTTTTCCCTCTTTGTTCCACAATGAGAGAACTGTGTGTGCTTTCCTTAAGGTCCTCTTTGCAATTCTAAGTTCCAAAGATAGCAACACTAAATTATATGAAAAATACAATTGGTTTGTTGGAAGTAATTTGATTTATTTTTAGCCCGTAGGATTGCACATTTTGATTTGTTAATGTTTTATACTGTATTATGTTTCTCTTTTGTGTGTTCTGTTTAATATTTATTAATTTGGAACAGTTAGAACTATTTAAGCTAATTAAAAACACATTAACATTTACAACAAACAAGCATAGTAAGTCGTGAAGTTGACAGAGCAGCTACTGATGATAGCCAGTCATATTCTGATTTTATCTAATGCTGTAGTTTTGAGATTTTGCTTCATAAGGTTCCACAGACCAAATTTAGAAAGTAAGCATAAGGCTTTGATTGATCTTATCATGTGCTACAGAATTCACATCCGTCGCCACAGGTAGGATGCTAGCACCACAGTCACTATTATTAAGAATTTGTGGCATTGTCAGGTTGACTGCTGAGCTCATCCTGCAGTTTGTGTTTTTTAAAGGGCTTTTACTCCCAATATCATGGGGGGATATGCTCTTGTCTTCTGCAGAATGGCCACTCAGAAGAACACCTGAATTGACATTTTTGGCTAAATCTGATCTATGTCGAGCTTTATATTTGTTTTAAGCTATTCAAATTGAAAGTACACACAATTCAGTGGTTTTTAGAAATAGATGTTTCAATTTAAGTATGTCTTAAATATTTGAAATATATTTATGAGTTCTTTTCTTTTATGGGTACTATTTTCTCTGTAGTTATTTAGCATTTATAATTCATAGTCATTATAAACATTATTTATTTAAGTGAATAGTTCATTTATTTAACTGAATAGTCAGAACAGAAAGCTGTAAAGACACTTGCTTTTCTTTTTCTTCTACATCTCTCTCTCAGGTAGGTAAGAATTAAAGTCATTATGATAATATACTAAGCTTTGATTTTCTGTTTCAGTTACTTAGTAAAAAAAAACCATTAGGCCTAATTCCAAATTGATACCCCAAATTCATCTCTCTTGTCTATTAAGCTTCATTTAATATACATGCCAATTTTTTATATTTGAATGAAATGGCAAAAATATTTTGTTATAGATTTCATGAGGAAGTTTTAACAGAAGAGATAAAAGCCTGACAGCCTAAGACTTACTTTGCCTCTTGCTCAGAACATCCATAGTTTGCAATTATGTTCTGAATCAAGTTTTGCAGTATTTATTAAATAAATTTAAGAGCTTCTTATAATTCAGTAAGCGATGCAAAATATTTCCCCTGACTCATACCAATACTATAAGTTGTTATGTTTCGTAATTGCCAACTGAAAAAGAATGGAAGAAAACATTGATTGAGTCCAAGAACTATAAGTGAGTGAAAAGTAAAAGCAGACTTTGACATTTACTGGAATATTGGAATATATGGCTGACTGCGAGGAAATAAAATACATTATTTTCCACTTCTGCAAATATGACAAGAATGTCTTATCCCATCTACTAGCATTCATCCCCTTTATATCTCTCATCTAAAATGCTGCTTTTGGAGGGGGAAAGGTTACCTGAGGGCAGGAAGCCTTTTAATCAGTGGTGGGATTCAATTTTTTTTACTTCTGATTCTGTGGGTTGGTAGGTGTGGCAGGGGAACGTTACTGCAAGATCCCCATTCCCTCCCCACCCAACTAACCTGCTTTCTGGCTCTGTTCTCCTGTGCAGGGCAACAAAAGAAGAGCCAGCTGATCAGCTAGGGCTCAGGAGGCAGAGAATAGATGGGAGTGGGGCCTGTCAGAGGTGGTATTTGCCAGTTCTCCAAACTACTCAAAATTTCCACTACCAGTTCTTCAGAACTGCTTTTAATAGTTTAGGCATCTTTGAGGGAAGACAAATACAGAATAAAATATTGCAGGCATATGTGTAAGAGATAGAGCTTGTATTACAATATCATGATACATGTAGTGTCATTTTGTAACAGCTTACTTATTTAATTAATAGTTCTGCAAAAGACTACTCTTAGCGTTCTCAAAATACTGCTGCACTTTCATTCTGTTTACTAGATAGTAGGGAAGAAATTGAGAATATGTTTCAGACTTTATACCTGTCTTTACCACCATCTGGCAAACATATTTGATAAAGCCCATAAAATGAAAGCAAATGGAAGGGTCAAACACATATATACAATGGCCTAAGTAGGGATTGACTGTATGTACTTTCTAATATTCTAATTATAGGTGGTAGGCAATCCACGGGGGAATCTGTCTTATCTAAATATTGTTAATTATTTTTCACAATACTTGATACAACTTTCATATTAATAGATTATTTCCCCTTACATGCTTACTTTCTATAGAATATTACGCTACAATTCAGCAAAAAATGTATCAAGAATTAAATATATTATAAAATAACTCTGCAAGTTATAATTATTATACATTATCTCATTGCAACTGAGTGAAAACACCAGTGTAGGTAATTTGTGTATGTGTGTGTATGAATGTATGAATAAAATGCCCCTCCTGACTTTGTGACTATTGCATAAATTCTTTGCTTTAATATTGGAAAAGAGATCCAATATTCTCCTGTCTATGCAGATTAGTAGGTTTTGTGCTTATCTAAATGGTGTTAAAAAGTAATGTTCTTTCTTTACAAATTGCTATGGTGCAGGATTCTGGTTTTACAACCAACTGTCAATTACCTCAATAACTTCAGCACAATGAAGCCAAATTTAATTCAGGCAAATTGAAAGGGTTACTGGAATGAGAAATCTGCACTGATGTGGTACATTGAGTAGACAAGTTCTACATCCAAAGTTCTACGTCTTTTGATTTAATAATATTTAGATTAAGTTTAAAATTGTAATACATTTCCAAATTTATGGGTTAAGGTACTTCTTGGTACTTGTGCTAGCTGGTGGCAGTTGCTTCAGCTAGGACTGATTTTTCTTATAATATGCAACATTTTTAAATAGTTTCAAAGATGACTCTATTTGGTTCAAATTCCTTTTAGATAATCTTGCACCAGGCAGGTAAATTTCTTCATGAAAAGGGATGATAGCTAAAAACAGAGGTGAAACATATGTTTTGGATATTTTAAGACATTAACATTACTTACTTTCTTGTTTATTTTTATCTTCCCCTGACAGTAGAAGAAAATGAATCAGAGGACCAGGAAGGAGTGGAACAGTCCACAGTGCCGACAGGTAATTTCCATGCCAACCATCATGTTTCTTTGTCTTTCAAAAACATGACATATGTTTGATTTGTTCTCTTCATGCAGAAAACAATGGAAGATTTAAAGGACCTCTAAAAGTGCCTTTTTTGTAAACATGAGTTCTCTTTCAGTTATTCAAAAAGAACATGACATAGAGCACTTATGTTACACTTCTGAAACAGATCTGTGTACAAATTAGCTATTTGTTGATCTATTTTCTCGAAGACTAAAATAGTGGAAGTTTAAACATGGAGTGTGAGTTTATTTCAAGGAAGCGGCAAAAGAAGAATAAAACTTATTTATATTGCTCTGGCACATGCACATTTCTGGATTGTGGCCAGGCGTTTCTACAGGCTGGTTACTTTTACAAACAAGCATGCAGTTTAAATCCTAATCCACTGATTTTGTTAACAGTCATTGATCCCTACATTTAAGTCACTGGGAGTTGTGCAGATAAAAGACTTAGTTCAGCCAGCAAGATTTTAGGTTGGAAATTTGACCTGTTCATTATAATGGGGGTTTAATAGCATGTTGCTTCTTATAAACAGCTTTCTTCAGTTTTTGGTTCTGCTTTAAAAAATAATTGTGCTATTGTTCAGGTACAATTAGGTTCTTTAGTTTGTTTGATTAGTTGTTCTGGAAATAATAATTAAATTTTATGTTTTATTGTTATTGGTTTATAGATTAACATATAAGGATCTCAGTAATCTAAAAAAGAACTACTACTGTTTTAATTGTGTTTTTCTTATATTTAAGAAGCTAAGAATACATATTGCAATTGCACAAATGTGATTTCCCCAATTAGGTGCTTTCATCATTGCCAGTATAATAATCCCAAACAACAGAAGACAATTCTTATGACTGCTGTGATTAAAGTCCAGTTAAAATCTAACATATTTGGACAGCTTCTAGGTCAGGGTGTCAAACTCGGGTCATAACGGCAATGTCACATGACATATTACAACTTTGCCCCCTTCGCTAAACCAGGCATGGGCATGGCCAGCGCATGACACATCCAGACCGTGGGCTGAGAGTTTGAGAACCCTGTTCTAGGTGAAGAAGGCTGGTAGATCAGGATGAATGATTTTTTGATAAAGTCATTTGGAATTAAGCAATTAGTTATGGAACTAATTAATGATTTTCTGCTCTCAGTAAAACTAGATTCAGATCCAAATTTCTAGAATATTGTATATGTTATATTTTCCTAATGTAGCAGTCCAGTACAGCAGAGTAGTTGTTTAACTACATAATTTTTAAATCTATTTTATATATTTATATAACCAATTGGAGAAATGAATTTTTATTTGAAACAAAACAGGAATTTTATCTATACAATTATTGTGAGGGTAGGAACCTATTTTCCAATGTGTTTGTCTTGTCAGTTTTTAAATATCTGTTGTAAGTGATATCATTCCTTGTTGCTATTTAGTTTTAAGTATTTGCATTAAAATATAACTGTTTAACATGTAATCTAAGATTGGTTCAACTGTCAAAAAAACTATGCTGCACAGTATACATACTCATTCAATAATTCATGCTATCTTATTGATATTAGAAAGTATTGGCCTTATTTACTTCAGGTAAAAATATTTAAGTACTATTAGAAATACCTAGATGGGATGAGTGAAAACTTTAGAAAAAGTAAAAAGATTATCACAGTTTATTATTTCTTTTATATATCTCTGTCATCTCTATTTCTATCATTTCTATCCCTAATCTATGTGTCTGTCTGTCTGCTGTCTATCATCTGTCATTTCTCTCTCTCTCTCTTCCTCCCCCTCCACCTCTTTTCACAACACACACATATTTGTAAAATAAATAATAGTTAAGAATCATGGAAGAAACAAATATATCATTATGTAGTCATGGTAAAAAAAAATCATGGAAAAAGGAGAGGAATTAAACTAATCCAGAAATTTGTGCAAGAAAAAGAAGACTGTTAATTTTAAATTTCTGGAACAAACAAATTTATTTCTGAAGATGGTAGTGAATTGCAAGGGTTAATCAGTCAAAGTTCAGCATGCAACAACTTGTGAACTACCTTTATTTTACTACATTCTTATCATAACACATACAGATACTAATTTCTCTACAAGATTTTAGTCAGCTAATTATGCAAGCAGCATTCAGCTAATGCATACAGACATTCAGGTCTCCGTCCCTTCTGCTTTCAAAGGAATGTAACAAATTGTTTAATGATCCACTGGTTCTATCACAGTTTTTACACCATTCCAAGGTTAATTATCTTCCTCCTTGAAATAATATTACTTCTTCAAATAAAACAGTGTGCCTTTCCTAAGCTGTTCCTAGGTGTGTACTTCTTACTACATTCCTCAAAGAGTTAAGGCCCGGTCCCACTGGCCGACAGACGCAAAACGTATGCATAAAGGACACAGCGGATGATCAAAATTTCGGGGATGGCTCCATCCGTTGTCATCCATTCCAAAAAGTGGTGAAAATTTGCATAAACAGAATGGAAAAGAACAGAAAAGAACGGACGTGGGTAGTATATAGTGGGGATGTTAAACGGATGTTGATAGGAAGCTTAGCGGATGAAAGCGGATGACACCTCCGAAGGGGTTCCGGGGGAGAATTTTGAAGCGGACGCATAGCGGAAGGGGCAGATGCATAGCAGATGAAGCGGATGCATCACGGACGCCTATAGGAAACAAAGGGGTTGCCGCGCGGATGTAAATCGGATGCAGAGTGTTCACTGTGCATGCGGGGAATATGAATTGCGTCAGCTCCGCGGATATAAAAGGATGCAGCACGCATGCAATCAGCATACAGGGGAAAGACATGCTGCCACATACATCTTACAGGAACACAATGGTTCATCAGTCAGGCAAGAAGAGGAAGCCCGTGCCTACTTGTTCAAGCCCTGACAAGGTGAAAAAGGCCAGAACCAGCATTCCACCCCCGGCACTGACTCTGAAGCTGCTGCTGCTGCTGTGGTGGACCAGCCCCAAGGCCCTCAAAGCCCTGCTGCTGAAGGCCCTGCTGCTCAAGCCCCTGAAGGCCCTGCTGCTCAAGCCCCTGAAGGCCCTGCTGAAGCCCCTGCCAGAGGGAGGAAGCGGCAAGGGAAGCAGAAGGGAGAGAGGAAACAGTACACCGTTTCCAAGGAGCATGAGAATGAGGTGCTGGAATGGCTGAGGGAGAACGAGTACCTCTGGAGAAAGGAGCACAGACTGTATCGGGACACCAAGAAGAAGCAGGTAGGTTGGAGAGACAAAGCAGAGAGCCTGGGGTACACTGCAGAAGTACTTCTTGGATGGTGGAAGTACATGCACACCTGGTATGTCAAGCTACACTTCAAGAAATCCAGGCAGGCCGCTGTCGAGCTCACTGACCAGGAGATGTACGTCATGGCCAAATGCAGTTTCCTGGAGGATGAGATCCACACTGAGGAGCAGGCCCTCTGAGACCCCTCTCCCTCAGACAGCCCACAGAGAGCCAGTCCTCTTCCAGCCAGGAGCCAGCTAGCCTGTCCAGGCAGATGTCTTCAGAGGGCCCCACAGCAGAGACACCCCCCCCCGACAGCTACACTCCTTATGCCTTGGAGAATCCCGTGGAGGATGACGCCCTGCTGTCACAAATGGAGGAAGAAGCAGCAGCCACCAGAGGCCAACCTGCCCCCACCCCCAGCTCCAGAGGATGCAGGCAGAGAGGCAGACTGGAGGGCCAGGACCACAGTGTGCTGTTGGAGATCAGGGACACAATGAAGACCAGCACAGAACTTCTCTCTCAGCTGGTCCACTTGGACAGAGCATCCTCGGGCCGGAACACCTTCATCACCTACGTGAGCCAGACCCTGAGGGACCTGCCCGAGGCCTATTACCAGGTGATGAAGCAGAAGATCACAGCACTTCTGGACAACCCTCAAGGCCCAGCTGAAGCTGCTCCTACCCAGTCCAGGTCTGCTCCTCCACTCCAGGCGATGTCACAGCCCTTCCACAGCTTTCAACAGCCCCTCACCTACCAAGGCTACGACTACCAGGACTTCCCACAGCAGAAGCAGAACTTCCCAGTCCAGGCCCAGGTTCATTGGATGCCACAGACGCTAGTCCTCACCCAGCTGCAGACCAGACAGCCCCACAACACTCCTCCTTCCTCCACCCCACAGCCAAGCCCGTCAACGGACAATCTGTCATCAGTATTGGGCCTGACATCTCAAGTCCTTGATGAAAGGCCTCTCAACCTCATGGGACTGAGTCAGCTCTCAGATAGCTTCCTGAACACACCACCACCTTTTGTACCCTCGGGGCCAAGCAACCCAATGGTGCCTCAGACCAGCACTCAAGCCACAGCCACCTCCACAGTCCCTGCCTGCTTAACAGCTGAGACCATGGACATGACTCAGAGTGACTGAGAATAGTGTCAGAGACTGAGTTGTTTACTTGTTAAGTTTATCTTTGCTTAAGACACTTTACTTGGTTCATTTTGTTTATTTAATACAGTCATAAAGTTTACCTAAGAAAGTTTATCTTTGCTTAAGACACTTAATACAGTTTACTTGGTTCAATTTGCTTATTTAATAAAGTCATAAAGTTTACCTAAGAAAGTTAATAAAGATTATCTTTGCTTAAGACACTTAGTTTACTTGGTTCATTTTTTTTACTTAATAAAGTGTTGGTGAAAACTTTGAAAAAATGGTTAAGCCTTTGCATGCTTGTGGGATAGATAAGGATAGTTGTGGAATAGATAAACCTCCAGTGCAAGCATAGTGGAACTGTATGGTCCACCATCCCAGATACCACACATATGGACCTTTATTATCAATAACAATTTATTAATTGATCAACACATTTTAAAATAAACAAAGCTCTTTATTAATGCCCTATTCATTGTAGGGCCACTCAACATACATGGCACAATCTCATCAGTGTTATGCGACAGCCTCAAGGAAGCATCCATTAATCATCTATCATCCTGTCTTGTCACTCCACTGCTCCAGCTTGGGAGTTGCACCAGTGTCTCAGGAGTTGTGCTGCTTCTTCCCTTCATGTGAAGCTCTGTTGGAGCCTTGTACATCCACAGTGTCTATCAGATTTCGTCCTTGCCTCCATTCACCAGGCTCCATGTCCCCATTCCCTTGTTGACGGTCAACAAGTCTGTTCTACAACACTGGGTAGCGGGTGTGCATGGGATTGTGTAGGATGCAGCAAGCTTCCACGATGCTCCTCACAGTCTCTGGGTCATGCTGCATGGTGGTGAGAAGTATCTGCAACCTGTTAGCCAGGATGCCAAAGGCGTTCTCCACCACCCGTCTTGCCCTGGACAGCCTGTAGTCCTCTCTTCATGGGTGAGGTATCTTGAAGTGTACAGCTTCATGAGGTAGGTTCTGAGGGAGAACACGTCATCACCAATGATGAAGTAGGGCACATCTTGTGCCCCATTGGGTAGGGGGTCTGGATCTGGAAAACCCATGATGAGGTTGCGTTCCAGCCCATCCTTGAGGTCACTGGCGTTGTATACCTGGCCATCTGAAGCTGACCTGTTGCCTGAAGCATCAATGTAGATGAACTTGTAGTCAGCATCAACCATGGCAAAGAGGATGATACTGAAGAAGCCCTTGTAGTTGTAATAAGTGGACCCTGAGTTGGCTGGAGCTTTGCAGGCTACGTGCTTCCCATCTATGGCTCCAACGGTGTGGGGAAAGTACCACTCTTCTGCAACTTTTCTCCAGCCTTCTTCAGTGGTGGGGCACCTGAGGAGCTCCTCCACATATTCTTCAACAATGGCCTCTACCACTTCTCTGACAACTTTGCTGATGCTGTTGTGTGACACCCTCCAGGCATACTGCATGTTTCTGTATGTGGTTCCAGAGGCCAGGTGCCGCAGAGTCAGTGCCACCTTCAGTCCAGGGTCCAGGTTGGGACGGAAGTTGGTGCTAGGCTTGGTCAACCTGGGTCTCAGAAGCTGTACAATTTCATCAAACATGGCTGGTGGCATCCTCATGAAGTGCTGGAATGCACGAGGGTCTTCATTCCTCAGCTCCACCATCAACTGGTCATACAGTCCAAACTCCATTCTTCTCATGATCCATCCTCGGACCCACACAGCTCTTGGACGTCTCCTTCTTCTCCTTCTGTGTAAAACTTGAAACAGTCTGAACAGGTTTTGGTTTTGGTGATGAATGAGCGCAGCTATCATATGGACTGTATCATCATCCATGGTGGAGAACAGTTGATGATATTGAAGACAAAGACCAAGGATGAAGAGGTCTGTACACCACGTCTGCTGGACTCATACTGAGATCCAGATGGTTTTTTCCCCTTTTTATAGAAAATATCGGTTGTCTTCTATGTGTCCTTCTACATACTCTAGACATACTCCAGACATCCTAAATATACGAGATACACCTCAGATACAAACGTTTTGTCCATTTTTAAAGACTTTATATATGAGATGCATACACTTACATCCTTTCTATTTCTGTGCTCCTAGTGCTGTGTAGACGTTCCGTGTACCTTTTGTTTCTTCCCTCTTTCCATTTTCAGCTGTAGCAGATGTGAGTTGAGGGGATGGCCAGAGGATGCAGAGAGGATACAGCGGATGTTTAACGGATGATAACGGACATAAAACGTTTGTTGTCCATATATGTCACGCATGTACATCGTATGTGGCGGAAAGTTCATCCGTTCACAAAGTTTTGTGCAGCTCAAAACTTCTTGGGCGGATGAAATCTCAGTGGACGGATGCTGGAGAGATAGAGCGTTTGAAAAACGTATGCAGTGAGTACACAATGGATGCATAGCATTTTCCAACGGATGGCAAGCTTTTTTTTACGTTTTACATCCTCTTTGCATCCGTAAGTGCAGTGGGACTGGGCCGTTAATCTTCGCTGCAGCTTCCGTTAATCTTCGCTGCAGCTTTTCACAGGTGTAACAACCTTGATCCTGTTTTTGAAGTCATGGGTTACTTTCTTCCTCTGCATATCTTCACTGCATAAACCAGACGTTGCCAACCAGTGGGCCAGGGACCACTGGTGGTCCATGAGAAAATTTTGGTGGTCCGCAGACACCCCTAAAGTACCCCCCAAAGCAATTAATCTATGCTGCGTGGGAACACAAGGCTTGCGTCACTTGCATTGTGAACAACAAGTGGTAGTGAGGAGAGGAGGAATGTGTGTGGGGACTTGCCCCATCTCGCCTGGCCACTGAGCTGCTTCTTTCTGCTTCTTTCTCATGCTTTTGGCTGCACACAAGGAAAGCAGCAAAAGTCTTTCTTTCTCTTCCCCAAACTTCACCAGAAATGAGTCTTTGGGACCCTGCAGGGTGTCCTGCCCCAAGAGGCTGCACTGGCAAAGATTCACAAAGATTCATTTCTGGCAGAATTTGGGAGAGAGAAAGAAAGACTTCTGCTGTTTCTGCTGCTTTCCTTGCATGAAACCAAAAGTCTCTCTGTCTCTTTCTCTCTCTCTTTCTCTCCCCCTGAGAACGGAACTGGAGATGGTATCCTGTGATCCCAAATAAAGAATGATTGATTGATAGGAAAACGGGGTGGGGAATTTTCCGGCAGACTTTTGGGGGGATTTTCCCAGGGTCTCTGGTCTGCGGGATTTAAAATTATGAGTTTGGTGGTCCCTGGGGTACAAAAGGTTGGCAACCTGTGGCGTAGACAGATCTCCCTCTCCCTCCTTCTCTCCCTCTCTCTCCCTCTCCCTGTCTCTCTTTCTCCTTGAATCACTACAGAAGCTTTGTGTCTCTCTTTTTCTCTCTCTTTGTGTCTCTCTTCCTTTTCCTCTGCTACAAATGTTCTGTCAACTTCTCAGCCATTTTAATGTTATTTTCAGTTAAGAGAGAGTTTGTATGTGAGAACTGCATAAATACAGTTTGTATATCTGGGAAACAGTATGATCAGTTGGCAAAGTTATCTTCTGTATTCTGCTATATAAATATTTCAATTAAAATTATTGATATATTCATATATCCTGATTGATTGATGCTTTTGTGTCAGTGTCGATCCTGGCAGTTGACTGGACTTTTGTGTGAGCTATTTTTTAGTTGTACGGGTATTCTTTCTTACAACAGTTCATTTAGTGACCATTTGAAGTCACAAAGCATAGAAAAAAAATGTTGTATAGATGGTTTTCACATTTATGACCTTGTAGAATCTTTGTGGACATGTAATCAAAATTCATAAACTTGGCAACTGGCATGTACTTATGACTGTGTCCGGTGGTGGGATTCAATTTTTTTTTAATACTGGTTCTGTGGGCATGGCTTGGTGGGCGTGGCTACTGTAAAATCTCCAGTCAGAGTTGGTATTTGCCAGTTCTCTGAACTACTCAAAATTTCCACTACCGGTTCTCCAGAACTAGTCAAAACCTGCTGACTGTGACCTCTGACTGTGACATTCTGACAAGCAAACTCAGTGGGAAAGCAAGATTCATTAACAGCCATGTTATTAACTTAACAACTGCAGTGATTCACTTAACAGCGTGGCAAGAAACATTGTAAAATGGAGCAAAACTCAATTGTCTTGCTTAGAAGCAGAAATTTTGGGGTCAATTTTGGTTGTAAGTCAAGGACTACCTTTACATTTGGAAGTGGTTTGTCTTCTCCCCAGGGCTGAGAGTGAGTGACTGGCTCAAAGTCAAGCAGCAGACTTTGTGACGAAGACAAGGGTAGATTCATAGTCTTCTACCTGATTCAAATTTGATTGTTTTGAAGACAAATAAGTGTAAGAAGTTCTCTACATATGGTCTCAAGTTTCTCAAGTAATACTTTGTATCAGATTTCTGGCTGTTTCCATTAAATGTGTTTTTTATGGAGTACCAAGTTATAAATGTAGTGCAGCTACGGCATATTAATCTTACTGCAGAGATTTAATGAGGCAGTTGTTTTGCAATGGACACTGTTGGGAGCAGACAACGATAGAGTTTTACTTCACTGCTGAACTGCAGAAATATTCCTTTCCTGGTCATAATTAGAACCACATGATCTCTTAGTTTTCCTTTCTTTTGCCAGCACTTTTCCATGCAGAAGTGGCTTGGAAGGAGGTCCATTAAAACGCAGTCAAATGGACTGGAAACTGGGCTTTTTTCCTGGTTAGCATGACATTTTAGGCTCTTGCTCAGCTATGGATCTGTGCTTCATAGAGAAAAATATTTAAGATGAGTTTTCAAGCATACATATTGTCTGCTGGGATGGCGGTTAGATAGCTGTTACTTAAATTTGATTTTTGTATAGGTTATTAAAAGTAAGTGTTCTAAGACTAGAGAAGGATTTCTGCCTTTTAGATTGGCCTTAAACCAATCTCTTACTGGAAATTAATTGGTGTTCTTAGGTTTACTGCTTCTAATTCTTTTAAGCATTTTCACTTTTCTTCAAAGTTGAGGTTTCATTGGATCAAATTCCAGTAATAATATCTCCTGTGAGGAGAAAGAAGAGGAGAAAGTCAATGGGGAGAAAAAGCTGTGGGAAAATATGCTATTTAAATTTCTATTCTTGTAAATAACCAACATAATCTGGAAAACTAGCAGTTCATTTATATACTATATCAATAGTAGGTAGAATTTATTTCAGAGCTCTTTTTTGTTGCATTTAGTAAGTCTGCAGTATGTCATATTGGCAGATAAACATGCTGAAATAGTTGTCAATATTAAGTATGATTTTCAAGTGTCAGTCTGGCTTGCTCAATTAGTCAATTCTGGTTTGAGGCTTTAAGCTTTTCAGAATTTATAATGGGTTTGCAATTCAGTAGCAAATCTGCCAGTAGAAGTAGAAAGATTATCTCTGTGTTTGTGAGTAAATTTTTTGGATTTGTTGGTTTGTTTCACTCATGCAATGCATGCTTTCACAAATAACTCTGTTTTAGAAAGTGTGGTTTCAGTACTGTTATTCTCTTCAGCAGATCATTATGCAGCAAGAGTTTATCTCTTCTGGTAATCAGTAGGTGAATATTTTATACCTAGGTTGACATTTTATACCTAGGTTGACATTGAAGGTTAAATTTCTTTGGTAAATCTGTTATTTAGATCCACTGGCTGTAAGGAAAATTATGAATCTACTTAAAACACTTTAGGTATATATTTAGAAAAATTTAAAAGATTAGAAGTGGCAATATGATAGGTAAGAGTATATGAAAGATAATTTAGCTAAGATAAATGGGTCATCAGAACAAATATGTAAATCAATTCTGATTGAAAAGTAATTTCAAAGGAAATCATTTTTCTCATCGAAGTAAATCACATTTGAAATTATAAAAACTTAGAGCTATAGATTTTTTATAATGCCTGTCTTCATAAGAAGTAGCCAAGAACTAAGAAAAACAATATGTTCGATTTTGTATACAAGCATTTTTGAACTCAAAATTAGATGTAGTATTCCTATTTTGAAGTTCACCTTTCACAAAACAATTCTCATCTGGGCAATTGGCAATATTTAGTCATTTTCATATCAGAACTAGTCTAAAATAGGCTGGAAGATACCAGTGTAGAGTTGAAGTGATAATATTTGCCCAAATGTATTTGAAATGAATTGATTTAGCATTTTCTGCTTGTGATTAAAGTCTAAAGTAGGTTGATACCAACTAGATGTGTGAAAAAGGTTTTGATTTCAATATGTCCTGCTTAAGTTTGAAACAGTTGTTTTTAAAAATCCATATGAACCATTTCACTGACATTCGAAACCCTTTTATATGAGTTTATAACTCTTTCAGTATCAATGACTTTATAGTAGAAGTAACTTTTCAGAGAAAAAAGTAGGAATGGAAAATATATTCATTAAGAAGCTGCCACAATTCATTACACAGGGGCTGTGATTGAACCCAGTCTCATGGGTTTCTCCCCTTAAGAAGTGACCTAAAAACTAACATAGCATTTTGCTAGAACATATATTCGGAAGTAACAGCAGAAGGAACTAAGTTGCTTGACTCCTGTCCCAGCAGATTTAAATCTGTAAATGCATAAGTAGAAATAACTCTGCTTTTCTCACCCAATGACTTCTATTATATAATTTGGAGGAAAAAAAATCTTAATAGATCTGTCCTTGTAGAACTGATTATTCAAAGCAAGGCTTCATATCCTAAACTCTGCACTGTTATATTATTCTTAATATTGATATCCTAGACTGTACCTGTTATATTATTGGATTCTTGTTAAGGATCAGCATTCATGAATAATAAGCGCTGACTTATGCCCCTTTCTCCCTTCACTTAAAGTAAAGTTAGTTTAAAACAAATAGGTTTGTAAACTTTTATGTGCGGCATTTAAATATTCATGTTAAAATTCAGATTGAGTGGCCATGTTTGCCTGAGTCAGTTTTACGAGATGAATTTGGGAATTTGAGGTGAGTATCTAATACTATGGATTGTGCACATGTTGCTTTCCAAAAAATGTTTAATGAAATCTGGGTCAGTTTGCAACAGTTAAATACAATTATCTCTTTTCCTTTGTCACTTATAACCTAGTAGTATTTTTAACTGCTAGACTAAGGTAGATGTAAAGGCTGGAAATGCTCTTACAAATATATGTGGCAGTTTTGTTACTATGTGTGAGCTTAAAGCAACATAAGATATCATTATTTTTCAGATAAAGACCTAGTTGCAGAATTTATGCTAAAGTAAGATTTTTGTTTTAATTTATTTGCATCTTGTCTTTATTATTTTTACAAATAACTCAGGATGGCAGCTCTATATTTTGCTCTTTTGCTCTGTTTTTGTTTTTGAATGAGCTAATAATGTTATATCCTGTTTGTAAATCAGGAGTCTAAGGTGAGTTAGGTAAAGTTCTATTTTTCCCTTAGCCAACCCTCTGTGAGATAGATGGGGCTTAAAATCAACAGTGACCTTTAGAGATGAGTAGATATTTGAATCTAGATCTCCCCACTTCAAATCCAACATGCTAATACACTTAAATTCTTCAGGGGAAATATTCCATTGCAGTATCCATTTTATGTAAGTTGCTTGATTGCATCTATGACTATAAGTATTTTGCAATAGTTTTTAATGATATTTTATTCATTTATTGATTTCATTGATTTCATTCATCAATTTCTGTCGCTGCCCAACTTAGCCAAGTGACTCTGAGTAGCTTACAATTCTAATTTTTTTTCTCTTTTAGTTTCTTTTACATGATTATATTTAAAATAAATAGTAATATCTTGCTTAGAATTTTAGAGATTTCTAATTATGTTTTAAATGACACAGTCCTCACAGTTCTACAAAATAAATAAATGAAATATTAAATGTTAACATTTATTACAATTATTTTCTCATATTTTATTCTTTTATCTGCTACTTTTCATTTTTTTTCTTTTTAGTTATTCTTTTTGTTTGTAATGTTTTAAGGAGAAAAAACAGAAATAGGATAGAAATGCTATCTGTCTTATGTTATGTTTTCAGAAACAATTCTGAAAATAGCATAACAAAAAGTTTTAAAGAGTTGATTTTTCACTAGTCATTTATCAAACTGAAGTAGTATTGAATGATTCTTAGATTTTCTTTATACAAGGAATTTGTCACAATCCATTTCAGTAAAGTATATTTTATACTAAACTCATCCTTTCTATTCCTGCATTAGACCTAGTTTATCTGCTGGATCTTTATTTCACCTTATTAAGACAAATAATGATGTAAAATGGCCTTTAGAGCAAATTATTGTCTGCATATTAGTTAATCTTTTTTTAATTAGGAGACAGGTTAAATCATTCTAGAACAATGCATTGATTTTTAATTTTAATTTTTTTTTGCAACAAAAGCTCTTCATTTACCTTTTTATTAATATCAGTTTCATTCTCATGGCAGCAAGTTAGTTCCAGCATTAAAAAGAAGTTAAAAGCTGGCTTTATTCCCTGGAACTTTTTTTTTTGTTTAAAAAAACTCTTTTTCATTAGATTGTGCTGCATTGTAGAAGGGATTTATTCTTTTAAATTATTCAACTGATGAAAAGCCCCCAATAGTTGCATTAAAGTTGACAAAATTAACTGTGACAAATGGAAGCATTCCTTTTGCAGAAGGGAATGCTATTTGGGAAGAAAAGTAATTGAGAATGGAAAGGATAGATACTTCCTCTGTTTATTGAGCTGTAAATTCTAGCATAATGTTCATGTTCTGCAGCCTCAAGCCAAAAGTATTTTTGTACCTGTTGAATAGCTTGAACAACAACAGTAACACAACAAACCCGCCCAACGTCCAATTTTTAAACAAGATTGTTTTTTCCCAAACCCTGGAGTCATAATCTTAATTTTCTTTCAGATCTGAACTGTAAACTAGAAGACAGGACAGATGATGGAGACTTGATAGATTGTAAGAAAAGACCAGAAGAAGGGGAGGACTTAGAGGAAGAAGCTGTGCACAGCTGTGACAGCTGCCTTCAGGTGTTTGAGTCATTGAGTGACATCACAGAGCACAAGATTAATCAGTGTCAACTGACAGGTAAACAGTACTTCTCATTTTGTATTTGCTTATACAGTTTTGTTTCTGATTTTAGGTTTCTTCTTCAATGATGCTTTTAATTCTTTCCTACCTCCATTCCTTATATTTTAATTTGCTCAACTAAAGATTCTTAAGGAGGGTTGAATGAGTTTAATTTTCATTTAGACTTGGCTGTTTTTTTAGCCTATACCAGCTTCGGTCCTGTATTGTAATAGACTGCTTACTGAGAAGATGGCATAGAATGGTTCTATTTTTATATATCTGAACTTAGTGCAGGTGCATTTAGGCGTGGCGGGGCAGTTAGGAGGCTGAGCTTGTTGGCTGGAAAACTGGCAGCCCAGACCTGAGCACCATACAACAGGGTGAGCTCCTGTCCTCATTTCAGCGCTTGTCAACAAAAGCATGCAAATACGAGTAGATAAAGAGGTACCATTTCAGTGAGAGGGTAACAGCATCCATAATATCATTCTGGCCACAGGTCTTCCATTGGCTCAATGGCCTTGAAACCAGATTAGCAACCTCCTATAGTTGGCAATGATTAATGGAGTAAAATCCTCAGGAACTCCTTTTTATAGCTACATTTCATGTTTAAAAATGGCATATAGGAAATTGTTGAGTGTACTTTGAGAGAGAATCATTCTAATACACTGGATGGATTCATGAGAGGTTCTTGCTCCTCATTAGAAAGAAATGGTCATTGATGTTTCATTTTTTAAACATATGCATTCTAAACAAATATATTTTGATAGAGTTTCTTAGTAATACTAATATGAGAATTGATTAGAAATCATTAGATTATGCTATGATAGGCATTTTGATCATGAGACTTAATGCCTTAATGTGTTTTTCCCTTAACACTTTTATCTTTAGATATCTGGGAAAATAATCAAGCATAAAATTAAGACAAACCCAAAATCCCAAAGCAAAAAGGAAAGTATTGGGCATTTCCATGAAAAAAAGAACATGAGAAATTCAGATGTTTCAGCATTAGCTTGATGTTTAAAAAAATTAAAAATGTGTGGCTCAGTGCTAGTAGCAGTCCTTCACTTAAATAAAACAATTCCTTATAGAAATGACTTTTTTTTTCATTTACTTCTAAAGAAGTTCAGATCTGACTATTGACCAGTGGTGACATGTTTACACTATCTTCCGTCATAAATTATTGTCCTGGAATGAATTATATGTGATTATTACTTTACCAAATCATATGTAGCATTTGCAAAGCAGTCTGATAAAACGTATAATTATGAGCATGAAAAGTATCATTATTTCAGAACTCTTGGCAACAGAACATCGACATTTAGTTCCTAATAATTTCAGTTAAAAAGAGATCTTTGGTCTGGGAATATATCCTGCAAAAACCTCTAGTTCCAGATAGTCTAGATGAATAAGTCTAGATGAACCAGTTGTGTATCTCCATAATAGTTAGAATATGAAACCTACAACTACTTAATGGGTAATGAAACAAAACATATTCAAGTATCTTTGTCTAGAAGCAGCTAATGACAGCATATTTCTTTTCTGTTGTATTTCTGTTGCTTTTTACTCTTTTAAATAATATTTGAAACATGGTGGTGTGCATCACTCCTTCCTTTTCATTTTAGCATTTTGATATGTTCAACAATTTATTTAGCCAGTTCTCATTTGTTCCTGGCAAGAGGCTGATGTCTCTGGGATGGTTTTTAACATCTTTCCTTCATTGTTACATTGTTTTGTTAATGCCTTCCAATCAGTCATTTTGTTTGTCTTCCTAGACCACAAAAGGATGTCTGCATTCATTTTTTTTCTTGATGAAACCTTTGTAATCCCATAATGTATGTCACCTGAAGTTGGGTGTTCAGTTGAGTGACTGCTAGCAGGGGAAGTGAAGCAAAAGGAGAAATTCCTGGAGCAGTACTCCTTAGATACTTTACCCCAGGTCATGCTTGAGGGCAAAACTTGCCATACTAAATGAGGGGAAAATGATTCTGCCACTTCAGTAAATGTTTTTCAAAGACAGGGACTGACTCCCTTTTTGGCTGATGGTACAAATTAAAATAATTGAAAATAAATCGGAGGATTTAATTTAGCCTTCCTTACAAATGAGGGTTACACATTCACTCATTTCTGAAATAATAAATACTAAGAAGACTATATTTGTTTTAAGGTAGAATACAATTATCTTCTGAGTTAGGTTTTAAAGATTCTGTGCCTATTTTTATCTACTGGCAAATGTATAAAATCAGTAATGTAAATGCAAAAATATGATATTTATTTCCAAAATGATCTGCCCGAGTGTTCTGAAAGATGGTTTAAGTGTCAAACCCAGTTAGAAGATGCAAGAAGAAGATGCAAAAAGCAAAGTTGTGGGTGTATGAACACATTGTTGTGTACAATTTATATGGTTGCTTTTCCAATGAACAAAAGACGAATGAATCTTTAGATCTGAAAGCTTAATACAATATTTCTGTTGGGACTTCTTGAGAATAAATATCATGGAATCTTATGTGGATGACAGTCAAATCATGACAAAAAACTGCTTGAATTAGATATAAATTTGTCTATCATGCCACATTTAAATTAAATTAATTTAAATTTTTAAAATCCCATAGTATATATTGATAATGTATTACTTAACACTGATTTTGTGACATATGGCGAGATGATCATCTTTTCCTGACAAGTAAACTTTATCTAGTTTGAAACTTTATATAGATTTAGGATAAATGTTTTCCAGCATTAGTTAAGTTCTCATTTATATTTATACAGAAATGAATCAGGATGATTTACTGTCTCCTGATTTTGTGGATTTTAGAGGGATGAAATGCATGTTCTCACAAAGGCAGCAGCCCAGATGGTCTTGCTGTTCATATCTCATTCTGAATGAGCTTTCTCTGATGAAACGTTGTGACTAGAAGCCCCTAAAGACTTTTCTACTGGCCTCTTTAGAGTTGTCTAAGACATAACATTTCATCCTAAAGTAGGAGCCCTCAAAAGAGGATATTTTGGCCAAAGGGCATGCTAGGATGCCCAAGCATTACTTTCAGGAAGTGTTCTTTCACAGATAGTCCTTGAGTAAGAATATAATCGTGCCAAAAATATCTGTTGCTAAGCAAGACAATTGTTAAGTGAGTTTTGTCCCATTTTACAACCTTCCTTGCCTCAGTTGTTAAGTGAATCTAACTTCCCATTGATCTTGCTTATCAGATTGCAAAAAGATCACATGACCCTGAGACACTGCAAACGTCATAAATATGAACCAGATACCAGACATCCAAATTTAGATTACATGACTATGGGGATACTGCTATGGTCATAAGTGTGAAAAAGGTCACAAGTCAGCACCTTGTAACTTTGGTCAATAAATGATTGGTTATGTAGAGGATTACCTGTATTACCATTGACAAGTTACCAATGACTGTTCTCTGCCCAGTATAAACTTGCTAACATGAAAGCAAATTTTAATGAAGTAGACTGGACTTCTGTACAGTTACACCTGAATTGTGTTTATATATGCATACATATTTTGTTTCAATAAAACACATTAGATTAAAATAATTTTCTACATTTCATCAATTTTCATACATTTTATTTCATACATTTTCCCTTTTACAAATTCTTGAGAATTCTAGAGTGGAATTCTCAATTATAGATTATCTATAATCATAAAAATATTATTTGAACTTAAATGTTGATACCTAAAACATTCTCATAAAATGAAGCCATACATTTTCTGTTTTGGTCCAGGTTAAGGTTAAGGCCTACATACAGTACTTTGCACAGCCCAGTCAAATACTTGTCTAAGAAAGTTACTTTTTTGCAGAATATGTTCACTGCACATAAAGATAGAAACAAAGATCAGATTTCTGCCAAGATAATCCAAACTGTATGCCAAGAAAAGCTGAATCTAGCAACCTGTATGAATGATGTAATATTTTTTTTACTGCTTCTAGAGCTGATACAAAAGTATTGCCCTTTACTCCCAGGGCTAACTCTTTTAGGCATTTCTCTATCTTATGAGTTATTATCAAGCACTGAGCAGTTTTGGAAATAAAACTTCAGGCAAAAGACTGGGAAAGTTATTTTTAAATGAAATTGTATTTTAAAGAATTTTGGTATTCCAAAAATTATACTGAAAATAGTGGTAACTTATTTTCAGTATTTATATCCATCCAGATTTCATAATTCTACCAACAAAAATATGTGGTTAAAACATCAGAAAAAAATGCAATTATTTAATGTGCATTACTTCAAATTAGAAAGTAAAGAGTTAATGCAGCACAATAAGGGGAAATAATCATATTAACTGTATTTAATTAATTTGTTTTCCTTTTACTATAACCTGAAACCAAATCAATATATTTTTTTCCAGATTGTAGTTACTTTTGGAAGTGTCATTCAAAAGCCAAACATAGCCCCAAAGTTGCACAATGCAGTATGCAAAATATATTAAGAAAACTAGAATTTGTGTGGATTCACATGCAGGCATACAAATATATTAAGAAGGAATGACTAAAGGTGATACTGCTTGAGAGTTTTCAACAAACTTATACCGCAATTCCAAAATGGCTGATGATTGCAAAAAACAAAACAAAACACCTTTGTTGAAAGGACTTTGTGTTTTTAATTCTTTATTTGGATTGAAAGGTCACCATACCTAGTAGGGGATGTCAGCTGGGAATAGTATAAATGTAACGGAGATCTCTGACCTGTTAATAAGCACCAGAAAGGAGATAGGTATCACTCTACAATGTGCCCTAGGGGTCCTTTCCTTTTAAACTTCAAGCACTGTAGCTGGAACTGGTCAACTTTTTATTTCTTTCAGTTTTACCTTCAGGGGAAAATTGATCGATTTGGAGATGATTATTCCATAATCTCTGAATCTTTCTTTCTCCACATTGCACTGGGAATGCATTGAAGCTTAAAAGGTGGTATGTTACCTCTGAGCATTGTACGATGAGCCCAAAGAATATATGGGGACAAAAGTCATCTTAAAACAAATTGGTAGCAAACATGTTTTGAAGTATAATTCTCATAATTTATATTCAAACTGTATCTTGAGGATGAAAAATTTGTTATGATTTAAACATCCTTATAATAATTTATATTATAATGTTATGAAATAATAGCATGACTTGTAGCAATAAAACTTGAATTGTGAATATTGCATTTCCAGAAATGTGAAATAAACCTTTGGTGCTAATAGCAGGATATCTAGTATTGTATAAACTGATGGAGCTCCTGCTTCTCGATACCTGAGTGCCATGCTTTGGGGTGAGCTCCTGTTCTTGCTCCAGTTCCTACCAGCCTTGCAGTTCAAAAGCATGCAAATGCAAGTAGATAAATAGGTACCACTTCAGTAGGAAAGTAGCAGCGTTCTGGGCCACATGACCAGATAAATGTCTTTGGACAGTGCCGGCTCCTTGGTTTAGAAATGGAGGTGAGCACTGCCCCTTAAAGTTGAACACGACTGGACAGGAGAAACCTTTGCCTTTTCACCATTTATATTTGGAATAAAACAATTTGTGCACGGATGGTTAAAAAAACTTTCTGAAGTAACAAAGGAGAGAAAAGGTTTGCCTTGATTTATGTCGTCTTTTGATTTAGTGTGCCTTCTCAAAAACTGCTTTTCAGCATAGAGGTGCTATCCTTTCCTAATAATTAAGTTGCAACTTATACAGAAGAATGAGAAGGTGACATGGTGGTTTGTGTGTAATGTTTGGAGTAAGAGGAGAACAATGAAAATAATGAAATGCCTGTTTTTTTCTGTCCTTTTCTAACTATGGATGGAAATGGTGTGTTTCATTTGTTTTTACTACTTCATTCCAGCAGGAAGTCTGGCTTAATGACTAGAGGAGGGTTGGATGATCCCTGTGGAGAAGGCATGGGAAGGGGTCAGATTTTTCGGACACAACACAAACCCTTTTACCAGATGAAAAAGTTAACAAATAGATAAGAGGGACTAGCAGATTCCTGTTATTACATTCTTTTAAAGAAACCAAAGATTCAGGCAAATGTATGCATGTTTGAGAGAAATGCATAGTTAGAAAATCAATGCAGAACTATTGTGGTATGCATCTTTTTTGGAAGCCAAAATGTAACTCATCTTTGACACACACTTAAAATATATGAACTTTTCAGAATATTCAGACACTTAGATTAAATCTACCTTTCATCCTGGAGCATTCTGTACTATCAAAACATTTTCACTTTGATTTTTGGTTTCAAACCATATTGCAGACAAAACAATGTTAATCTCTTGACCTCCATCCCAGAATTAATTAGACCATGTCTTTCTGTATCATTGTGTGTGTGTGTGTGTGTGTGTGTGTGTGTGGTGGGGGAGGGGGAGGGGGTGTTGAATTTTTTTTTTTAACAGAAGAAATCTTTCACAGGTTGAATAAGGACTTCTTAAATATATTATTTCTTTTACAAATTATAAATAAAGTTATTCAAGTTATAGTCTGCATGTATTGGTAACTGGGGAAGGAGTTCTCTGTTTGAATATTCAGGTAAATATGCTTTAGGGATAAGTATTAAATCTGTTTAAGTTGTGCATATAGTATTGCTTTATGTACAAGTTATTTGCACACACTCAAACATGAAATAAAGTTATTCACAGCATAACTTTATTTTGTGTATCTTTATGTGACTCACATCCAGATAAGTGCATTGGATTGTGACTTTAGCTCCCAGAATTGCTCATTGTCTCCATAATGCAGTGTTCAGATTTTAAAAATAGTCTCAATCCACCATTGACCCTTGCACTGAAATACAAAAGAAACTTTGCAAAGTGAGTATATCTCTTGGGTTTGAACTGGGAAACTTATGGCTGGAGGCTGGTATCAGACCTTGTGAACTTTTTGAAAATGTTCACCAAGGCTTCAGAACAATGAAATAATGAAACTGACTAAGGAAATTTAAAGTAAATACATAGGTCTTGTATAAATGTTATTTAAACGTATTCCACTCCACCCCCCATTCTGGGCTATCTTCTGCTTGCTACATATAAAAAACATAAACTGTCTTATAATAAGTGACATTTTGTCTATCTGATTTTGCACTTTATCAGTGGCAAAAAAATCTACAAATCCTGTTGGGGGAAAAAAAACCCCATCTTTTGAACAAATACATGTTTGAGAAGATGGTAGCCTTAAAGCTTCGAACCTATAAGTATGATTCTGGTTAGTATCCATTTCAGTTGGATATTCATACTAATTGTTACATTTGTGATTTTGGTAGATAAAATATTCTGGAAAGGATACTGTAGTCCTGTTAGTTTTCACAGTGGCTTGTGAAAGGCAGTATACAATTGATTTCATAAATTGTATATTATCTTTAACTATCTTGCAAGACTGGGCCTTAGGAACACTATCTTTCAATAAATCTGGCCCTTTCTGAAGGATATATTCAGAAGGTAATATTGAAAGTCTATTATTCCATACCTGGACATTGACCAATAATGTTCCATAATTTTTGTTTAATTAATTATTGTTTTAAAACCTACATAAAAGCATTGGGCATTGTTATTTGTCAATTGGAAGTGAAGTACTACAAGTAGGCTGGCAACGTTATTAGGTTGCACTTTGCACTTGTGGTTCTCTTCTTGGCAAATGTTTTTCTAAAGTCTGGCCTGATGAGCATAGTTTCCATTAAATAGTTTATAGCAGTGGTCACCAAGCAGTGGGCCAGGACCCACTGATGGTCCGCGAGAAAATTTTGGTGGTCCGCAGAGAAATGTCACCACCAAAGCACCCCCCAAAGCAATTAATCCAGGCTGCATGGGAACACAAGGCTGCTTCGCCCACATGGCCTGCGGGAACACAAGGCTTGTGTTGCTTGCATTGCGAACAACACGTGCCTGGCCTGGCCACCAGGCTATTTATTTCTTCTTCTGTTTTTGGCTACATGCAAGGAAAGTAGCAAAAGTCCCTGCAAGGGACCCTGCAAGGCATCCCTACAAGGCTGCACCAGCGCAACAAGTCTCACAAAGACTCATTTCTGATGGAGTTTGGGGGATAGAAAGAATGACTTCTGCTGTTTCTGCTGCTTTCCTTGCATGAAGCCAAAAGTCTCTCTCTTTCCCCCCGCCCCTAGAACAGAGCTGGAGATATATCCTGCAATCTCAAATAAGGAATAATTGATCAATAGGAAAACAGGGTGGGGAATTTTCCTGCAGACTTTTTGGGGGAATCCCCCTGGGAAAACATCAGTAAGCCACCATCAGTCAAAATTCATATTAGTGTCCACGAGATTTAAAATTATGAGTTTGGTGGTCCCTGAGGTCCAAAAGGTTGGCGACCCTGGTTTATAGAACTTAGGATCTTTTTTGTTCCTATAGACTAGGATAATTAAGCAGAAACCTTTTTCCATCTTTGTGCTGAACATGGCCCATATTAATGCAATATCTATCAGCAAGACAATATTTACGTAGAAGTTGTATTTATTGTTAGTAATTTAAAGAAATATTCTGCAATTTTTCCTAATTCTAGAAAGTTAGTTAATGTTATAGTTAATGTTTTATAGTTAACATTATAGTTAATGTTTTATTATTTTTTGGTATTGTTGAAACAAAACTTAAAATTATATCCTGGATTATCTCCTGGATATTGGGATGACAGTGCAGATTCTCCTCTGCTACATATAAAAATACATTTTTTATGCAATAGAAGTGAAGTTTTAAGCATTGTTTTAAGATTTATAAGTACCATACTTGTGTATATTTGAACAAATATACTATACCAGCCATACCAAAATGATTGTTACTTTAAATAAAGATTTGTTTTTAATTTGCCTATTAAAGTATAGATTTCCTTACTTTATATTTTCTTTATATGTTCTATTTGATTTCAGTTATGATTTCAGTTAGAAATTAGTATGGTAAAAGGAATGCAGTGTAGAACTAATGATATTCCCATCTTCCATTTTCCTCTTTATCTTTCCTGAAGCTGACATTTAGTTTGTAGGTTCCTTCCCAGATAAACTTACCTTTTGCTTGTGTTACTCTGATGCCACTCAATAAATCATGTGTCATCTGTGTCATGGATTGAGTGAGTTGCTTCTTTTTTTATCTTTCTAACATTTTCTTTCTTGTTTGTTTGCTAGTTTATTTTTTTGTTTCAGTATTTCTCTAGGGAACAACAGATTGAATACATCCCCAAATCAAGCTATGATTTGGCTCCCAGGGTCAGTTTTGTGATGTGTGAAAGTTGTTTGCCCTCAGAGAGACAAAGAAAATTAGTTGTGGATTAATCTGCTTTGACTCTTTCAAAGCAAATACTTAAATCCAATTGTGTTTCTCTTGGGGCACTGTTTTACAAAACCACAAATTATACTATTCTTTGTTAGAAAAATGTGATAATCATTCTTTCAAGCTGTTGTTATGTATAAAAATCTTGACTGCATCACTCTTTTTATTGGCTTTAGGCATGGCAAACAAGCCATGCTGGCTGCATGCAAATCACTCATGCATAGTCTTTATACTGTCTGAATGGGAATTTGTTCAGATGTTCTGTACTGCTCTTCATTCAGAGTTTTTGTAAACAAGCCCCATCACTGCCATCTGGGATGAGAAACTAACTCTGCACTTTGTTTTGCCTTACTGGCTTGTCATTTCTGCATCCAGTCTGACAATACTAGAAATAGCCACTTTTTTTTTTTTTTTTAAAGAGAAGTTTTAGAAAGAAAATTATTTGGCACACATATGAGCGTTGACATAAAGTTTACAGTGTGAGATTAATCAACCACATGATTATGCATTGCTACTTAATTATGACATTTTTAAAAATGTGCTAAAGGAAGCAAGAGAAAGTAGCAGTTTTTCATGCCTTCAAACAAAGACTTGTGGGTATTTGGGCTGCATCACTGGGAAAATCCCTACTTGGGATTCAAGGAGGAGCAAATGGCACAGAAAGGTTTGTGGATATGGGTGCATTTGTGTGTGAGCATGTGCATGTGCAAAATATAATATATGCAAAATAGTATGAGAAAGCAAAAGCTTCATCAAAAGAACTTGCCTCTACTAAGGCTTAAGATGTTTCCATGCTTTCACCTGGCTAATCCCCAGGAAAGAACACACGTACGTGCTATCCTGACCCTCTTCTGCTCAGAATTCAAATATCAGAATATGAACTTAGACACATGCACATTTCTGTCTATCATATATTCCAGTTGCCATAAGACATTCCGTGGAGATCACATTAGGGCATTTGTGTGAAATTTTTGTTCTTAGTTGCTGGCTGTTGCTCTGCTAAAAGGAAGGGAAGGTAGAAATTATAATTTTTTAGCATCAAGCAGGGGATTGAACTAGATGACCTCTAAAGTTCTTCCCATCTCTGTGATTCTATGAATAGATCCGCATAGACAAGTCTGGTGCATGGAAATTGATGTGAAAGCTTATATGTGATATCTACCCTTATATGTATGTATGAACAGCCATCTAAAAGATTGAGAAACAAAGTCATACTTCTCAGTTCCCCATCTGTACGGATACAGAACGGGATAAAGTAAAAACCTATGAAAGATTGTTTCATCACATTGAAGCCCATGTTCTTTTAAATGGACAAACATACTTGTGTTATTTTTAGTAATAATAACAAAATAGGAGCTTTGAAAGACATTCTATTCTATTTTTCACTGTATCATGTATGGGTAGTACAATACTTTTAGAGGAACTTTGACAATTGAATGTTCCCCAAATATATGCAGTTATGACGAGGTTCTATCACATAGGCTAATGGCAATAACAGTGGGGATTTAATGGAACCTAATCCTACTTGGGAAAGAGTACATACTTGCCCCTGGCTTTTTAATCCCTATATTAATGACATTATTGAAACAATCCAGAGTTTCATCTTCCATTTTCTACCAGTTGTAATGTCTCTTCTTATTTATACAGTTGATGTAGTCATTTCCTGTATTTTAAAAGTTGAACCATCTTAGAGCATCATTGGTCTATTGTAACAAGAACATCTGGAAATACAATACTCAAAAACTAAAGACCTGTCATTTTCAATACAGTACTTCAACCCCTTGGCTAAATGGATGATAAATGAAAGAAGTATTAATCATATCTTGGTTTTAAATGTCTTTCAAACACAGGCAGGCATGCGCCGTCTGGCAGGCAGGGTCTTAACCACAGCCAAGTGATACCCCTTCCAGTGACATAGCAAACTGCCTTTCTCCTCACCTGCCTCCCAAATTCTTAGAAGCTAGGATACCCTTTGAAGGCCATGAGCAGGGCTCTGAAAATGAGTGTGCTGTTGTCTGCTCTCCTTTACCTCCAACTCTTTTTACTGTGTTTCAGAAATACAGTACAGTACAATACAACATCCAATAGGTGGTCAGGAAAAAGTATCCACTATATGCCTTTTTTAGGAACGATTTGTATCATGCAAAATTCTCGGTGAATACTGGTAGTCTGTGGCTTATGACTATAATTGAGCCCAAAATTTATCTTGTAATGTGAGACATTTGTTAAGTGAGTTTTGCCTCATTTTACGACCTTTCTTGCCACAATTGTTAAGTAAATCAGTGCAGTTGTTAAGTTAGTAACACAGTTGTTAAGTGAATTTGGCTTCCCCATTGACTTTGTGTCAACTCTGAAATGAACCTGGCTGAAGCCTGGTGCTAGTGCTAGTGCTGCCTCATAGTTGCCACAAAGCCTGAGAGCCCAGCTAACAGTCAAAACAAAAAGTTCTCCTGTGGGAACCAAGGTCATCATTACTCGGAACACTGGCACTTTGTTTATCAGGAGATCGCAAAAGGTGATCACATTACCTTGGGATACATCAACAGTCATAAATATGAGCCAGTGACCAAGCATCTGAATTTTGATTAAATAATCATGGGGATGCTTCAAAGGTTGTAACTATAAAAAACACCATAAGACCCTTTTTTCAGTGCCATTTTAACTTTGAATGGTCACTAAATGAACTGCTGTAAGTCAAGAACTACCTGTATATTATTTTCAAAACACTAAATGGGGAATTAAACCTGTATATTGTTTTCAATTAATGTCACTAATACTATTTTCTGGAAATGCAGTATTATCAAATGAAACAAAAGGCTTTCTATGTAAAATTGGTTTATTATTTTTCATTGAGGCGTAGAAACAATTTTGCCAAGCTGAATACATTAAAATAAATCAAAATTCTAGTTTATCATAATTGAGCTACCTTCAGAAACATAGTATAGCTCAAATGCTTCTCCAATTTGAGTAATATTGTAGGTTTATGAAATGTATTCGGAAAAAATAATGGAAATGTGACCAGGATATGTTTTTAATGCAAGAAACACTGGAAACATTATTTGTTGATACACAAGTTACCAAATTACTCATTGATTTTTTTTTCAATTGAAAAGATGCAGAAATGCCTTTTAAAAACACATATGTTTATGATGAATTTTATACAATTCAGTCCCCAAGTATTTCTCAAATGTTGGGGTTGCAGGCGCAAAAATGCTAAAATAAATTGAAAGGTGGCAGTGCATTTTCCTCTGTGGCTTCGAAAACAAAATCTGTTTCTGCTTCATTTCTTTTTTCAAATGGTCATACTACGATTGTAATCATATTTTTCAATGAGATATCTACCAGAAGTATTCTCTTGAAGTCAAGAAGTTTATCTCAAAATATGTTCAGATTGAGATTTTTGTCATGAGCATACCATTACATGTTACTCCTTTGCATTTTCTGCTGGTCCTGCTGTTCGTAGTATCTTTTTTTATGAAAATGATTTTATAAATAAAGCAGCATAGTGTAATTAAGACTCATAAGCTTTTTACCCAACACCATTCCTTTAAGTTTATCATTTACTTCAGTTTTACACATATAATTGTATCCACATTAGCACATTAGAAGCTTGGTGTAATGGAGAGTAGTTTCTGTTTATTCATTGTCTATATTCCAGTTCTGCTACTGTTATATTCCAAGGTAAAGTCATGCTTGCTTTTTTCCCTTCCCTTCTGTCACATGGCATTTCAACTTTGAAATGCTGTCTCTATAACTCATCTTGCTGTTGTGTAATCCTAATCACATTTCTCTTTATTGTGTGTCTCTTTTGATATTATATATAATTATCTGTAAAAAAAATCAATTTCCTACTCATAGAGTAACATTCTCCTTGTCTCATTTTTTCCTAAGCATCTCATATTACTTTCTTCATGAACTAACCTTAGCCACACAGATAATCTTTTTATTATTTGCAATGCTGTCTGAAGGAGATGACCAGGCTGATCCTGAGGGAGAGATCTAATCAGTCTTGAGTCCCTTTGCATCCATGAGAGATCTAAGTTCAGCCCACCTTGAATTCCATTGACTCTTATCTACTGCTAATTTGCTTTGACTGTTAGTAGTTCAGATTAATGTAAAGCACAAGAAATCAGGAAATCCATGCTGTTAAAATGAATATAAAGGTTTTATTGCAAGCTTAATCTGTCTACAAGAATCTGAATTACTAATAGTCAAAGCAAATTGGCGGTAGATAAAAGTCAGTGGAATTGAAGTTAAACTGGACTTAGTTCTCTTGTGGGTGTGAAAGGACTTGAGGCTAATGACATATTTGACTGCTCCATTGGGCTCAGCCTAGTCATCTCCTATATTCTATTTGTCACTGACTGCACTGACTGAAATAGGAAGATCTTAGTTGAACAATAACAGGCAGTCTTTGACTTACAACCTTTTGTTCAGTGACTGTTCAAAATTACAACTGCACTGAAAAAAGGTGACTTATGACCGTTTTTCACACTTACAATCATTGCAGCATCCCTATGGTCATGTAACATGTAATTCCCCCCCCCCAATTTTTTTGTTCTATTGTGCTTTACTAATTTATTTGATTCTTTTTGTTTGTATTGTTTTTTTATTTTTTGTTTTAAGTATGGTTTTATCTTGTGCAAGCTGCCTGGAGATGCCATGGGAGAATAGGTGGCAACATAAATTAAATAAATAGTCAAAATTTGGACACTTGGCAACTGGTTCATATTTATGAAGGTTTCAGTGATCCCTTTTTCACCTTCTGACAAATAAAAGTCAATGGGGAAGCCTGATTCACTAACTTAACAACTGCAGACGTAAAATGGGACAAAACTCACTTAATGACTCTCTTGTTAACAATTCTCTTCTTGTTTACCAACAGGAATTTTGGGCTCAATTATGATTTTAAGTTGAGGATTATCTCTATGATGTGTTGGTACAGCGAGGTATAGACATGCTCTTTCTCTCTCTCTCTCTCCCCCCCCCCCCCCCCCCAGATATCTTTTACTCCTTTGGCTTTGGCAGAGTTTCTCATTCTATGATTTTCTGTGATTTCCAAATTGAGAAACTGAACTTTAACCTGCATAGGAACTTTATGCAATCAGAACGTATGTGAGGGAAATAAGGATAGTATGTGGACACAGTCCAACTCAATAATTTAAACTAGCCCAATATTATCTTCCAAATATATTACAAACACAGTTTGCCAAATATTGGGATTCTTAAACCAGTTTGGTCTAGTGGTTAAGGCTTCAATGATTTCTGGTTCCACTTTAGCTATGAAAGCCAAAGGTCACCTACCCTCTCTCAGCCCAACTCACCTCACAGGGTTGCTATGAGGAAAATAGGAGAAGGAAAATAGTTGGATATGTTCTCAGCCTTGAGTATTTGTATTTGTAACAAAAAAAGGTGGGATAAAGATATAAATAAATAAAATAATCCCATTGCATTCTAGTGAAGTCTATGAACAACCATGAGTTGTTACATTTTAACTTGTGGTTGGATATACTCATGTTGTCATCATAATAGGATTTGTTTGTTTTTGGCTAATTGTAGCTTCATTTTAAGTAGTAACACAAACAAATTTGAATGTTTTAAAAATTAAATATAAAATGTTCGGATAGTGTCTTATAATATTCTAATGTAAAAATTCTTTTGATGATGTTTTATAATAACTGATTTTATAAATATTACCTTTGTAATTATACATGAAATTAGAAATTATTCCATATTTTATCGGTAATGCAAAAGATGACACATGGAATAGGCCAGAGGTCCCTCAACTGCACTTCAGTTTTTGTAACAATTTTGAGATTGGAATGGAATGTAAACATTTGGACCATTCTTTTAAAAATAAAGGATTTTATTTTTTCAAATAAACATATTGATCTATCATTTTAGAATTCTTAAAAGAAATAAGCAAATACTGATTCTAGTTCTCTCACTCTAGTTTTTTCAAATGTATTCCATAACTTTAAATTGGAAATACAACAGTTAGTGTCTACAATTCTATCCCTTATAACATTTGAAACTGGGTCCCAAGTGCCTGGAAAAGTTAAAAAATATGTAAGAGGGAGCCAGACCAGATGACTGATAGCAGTCTGCTAAATCTGTTATAAATGGATCATGGCAGCTTTTTGTGAACGGGGAAAATTCCCCCTGCAGCAGTCACTTTGTTCAGAGCATTTTCTCAAAATGGAAAGCTTGAGTGCTAGGAAATGCTTCTGAAGATTCACTTTTTTATATAATGGCTATCTAGATGTATGAAATGCGAGGGACTAGCAAGTGTCAGCTTATGGCCTCTATAACCATAGTATTGTGCCAGCCCTTAAGCCACTCAGGATCATGCCATCAAAATTTAGCAAAACTTTGCTTTTACAACCTTGCTGTTGCTTATCCTTAAAAAAAAAAAAAAAAGCTTAGGAAAAATTGCTAAGCCATGACAGATTTAATGTAATATTTTGAATTAAAAGCTCAAAAATGTGAAAATACCCCCCCATACACATTATCATCCTAGTCCCCCAGTGATATTATATGTAGCACTATATCATTTCAGACCTAGGTTTTGCCTCTGTAACACTGTCACATACTGATATTGATTGTGCTGGGTCCTGAGTTTTGCAAAGCATTGGAGTTCAGGTGAGATTTTGTGGCAAGGTGTTAGGTTAGCATATCTTGAACTCTTCTTTGCCTGTCACAAAGTTCTTACTTAACAATGGACTAAAAATGCCCTTTGAGAGAAATCGGTTAACTCCATCTGAGACTCCTATTCAAGCAAAGTATGGAATTGCTCCAAAATAATTTATTTAAATCCCAGCAAGGGTCTGGAGATAAATCATCAACAATCAGTTCCTACAGGTATCAAAGGCAGTTAAAACTTCTAACAAAACCAATATGGACATTTGAATCTTATCCAATATCAACAGGGGCTCATCATCTAACAAAACCAGAGCAGTCTACATCTGTTCTTTATGAGAGTAATAATGTAAATGGAGACAACCCCATCTCTCTTTTTTGTCAACAATATGTAGCTTTGTTAAATACAAAGTGTGGTGAACATTAGAAATTGGAATGTGTAAAAAGTGAACAAGCAGCTATTTATGTCCCAATAAAGCCAAACTGAAGGATAGTAGGTTTTTTTTTCTTTTGCTTTCTTTACATGGACTATGAAACATTACCTCTTTTTGATTGGAAATAATATTTGATCTATACTATATTCTATAGTATATATCTATACTATATTGCATACATTTACACTCCTAATTAGAAATCCTGATTAGCACCTAATGTTCCCAAAGCCACCCCAGATTTCTTTTGAGACAGCATCACCTGATTTTATTGGTCTGATTTCTCCCACTTTATTGCAAACACAGAAAAATTGTTGTTTTTATTCAACTTCATAGTTTTAAGTTTCTTCCTAGCACTACAGCTTAAGCTGGGACAAGAACTGTTTGTCGTGAAAGGATCTTGGTATCTCTATAATAGCTACATTTGGGAAATGCTTCCAAGAGCATACAAAAGAATAATATATTTCAAAGCTTTCCCATACCTTGTGGCATGTTGAGTGGAGGGTAGAATTTTAGTTTTGCTTTTAATGAAATCTGCAGACTGATGCAGGTATTGATTACTAGCCATAATTAGGAGGTGACACATGCTAATGAGAGTGCACAGAACTAAAGTTTATATTTAAAATTTCTTCTAGAAATTTCCACAGTCTTATTTTAAACATAAAATACATGATTTTCAGTTTCACAGGAGAATTGCCTACAGACTCAACAGCATGAGCAAATCTGATATGCATCTGCTTTTGGACTGGTACACACCTCCTTACCTTTTTACAGATGAGCACTGCCACATCTACCCACAGTGAATCATGGCTTCTGTGCTCCCTGGCATAACAGTTGAGTCTGAGATCAACCACCACCCCCAGATTGAAATATACATAAAATAATAGCCATAAAGTGACATTGGGCAAATCATTTGGACAGAAGGAATACTGTACATGCATGTCTTGGTCAATTGAATGCAAAGGGAACACGTTTCTTACGTTGTATGCATAAGAAACTTTCCGGGCACAAGTGGTTTTTTTCTGTTTGAAGTCAAAGTTACATTTGAACTCCTTGTGAGCTTGACTATAATTTTAACTATTTAAAATATTCATAGACTGTTTTTTTGCAGTGTCCTCAAAATATAGTAATCATAATAAAGAGAGACACTGTAGAGCAATACAATAAGCAGCAGCGGTTTAATCTTCATTGGATATTGTAAAAAAGGAAAGAAGAAATGGTAAAAAAGAATTCAAAAATGGTATCTGATACACTTCTAGGTGGAGGGAGAGAATTCCAGAGCTGGGGTACTACAGTATGTATCAAACTTTATCCCAGAAAAGGATGAGACTTGCTTAAACTTAAAGGGTGAAGCTGCCTATAGTTATTTGTTTTGCCAAGGAGTTAAAATAAGCATGTGCAGCCTTACCCTGCTGAGTATTTGTAATTTCACCATCGACTTAATTCTCGTCCAAATGTTCACATTTAACAATTATTTTAGTAAATGCTACAATGTCTGTGTAAAACAGACCACCATAGTTTTTCCCATGTTGCAAATAAAGAACTGAGTATGAGAGAATAGCTCCATGGTTAAAAGTTCCTTTACCCAACTTTGTGGCCAAGTTAAGATCTGATACGGGATTGTTTATTCACACCTTCATCTCTTTCCAACAGTCTGTCTAAATACTAATGATGATTTACCACAGAGTAAAAAAGAAATATATATACAGTATATGCATTTAAGCTTGTGCTTGGCTTGGTTTATTGCAAAGGTGAATATGCTTTATCAGAGGTTACCTGTCTGGGAAACATTCCTTTGGTGACCCCATTTCAAAGGATGAATTGAATGTTCACAATCAGTGGTTGAAGTAATACTTACATTTTGTCATTTTTTCCCCTCTTGTTCTGAGTCCTTTATTTGTTTTCTATAAATTTTGATTTCTCTTTTTTCCTCCTCTTCCTTTCTACTTGCAGAAAGTGGGTTTGATTTTAATTTTGTAATGAGGACTGTGTGTAGCTTAAGGACCACATCTTACCTACTTCTTATTTAGAGTATCGGAGACACATTTAGAGTATAGGAGACACCATTAAACAAGGAAGGTTTCTT
This sequence comes from Laticauda colubrina, assembly GCA_015471245.1. Classification (NCBI taxonomy): domain Eukaryota; kingdom Metazoa; phylum Chordata; class Lepidosauria; order Squamata; family Elapidae; genus Laticauda; species Laticauda colubrina. The sequence goes on from BLBF01000002.1 coordinate 56,508,265, forward strand.
CATAAGTTTGTACGTATCCCATAGAAGGAAACCAAAATAAATTAACAGGTACTTTTTCTGTACACTGAGAGCCATAGGAATTGTTAAACAGGATCTGAAGTCCTTGTTAATTTGTTTATTTTTATTTTTAAATATGTGTGCTGCTCTTCAAAATCATACTTTTCACAGGGCTTTTCCCAAGTGGCTTACAAGAAATTCTCACCAGAACCTGTTTTAGAGGGAATCTGGATCACATGGGTACTGTTCTGTTTTGCACATATAGATATAATGCTGTTTTGAGGTCAGTGAGATCCCGCCCCCTCCGGTAAATGTTCATGAGGTGGCATCCTTAGTTATTCACTTTATGGACATTGTGGTATTGATATGTTATTAATTTCAGAGTAATAAAAATTCTCCTGGGATAGAGGAAAAAAGGCAATAAATGTAACACAAAAATAAATATGCTTGGTTCTGCTTTGTGAGTATTATATATTTTGGGGTTCATTTTTTATTTCCAAATAATCTGGAAATTAGATGTTTTACATGATTTTTGTAAATAATGCATGATTTCATAAGATCCAATGCAGTATTTCAGCTATTTATTTTGTTCTTTCTTATGTGATTGTTAACAATCAGGCAAGGATTTGTGTCTGATTCCCACTGACCTGAGTAAAATTCCAGATGGCAGGAGAGTTGGACATGACCTTATGTTTGCAGTCCTTGTAGTTAACATTTGTACTAATCAATAGGTTCTTTATTAAGAATAAGGTTGTGAATTCCCTGTGTATACAGAGTAGAAAATATGTTGTTAGGTTGTCTTTATTTATCCTAGTAGTTCCAAAAATTTCACAAGGCTTTCAAAAATCAGCAACTACTGCTCTGCAACATTCAGTATTTTTGTTCTGCAGTTCATCACAGTATTATTTCTAACCATTTCCTTTAGTTCTAGTAATTGCTCCTAGATTCCAGAGAGCCCTTATTTATGTTAACCTGGCTGCTTTTTCATAGCTAATATTTAATTTTGCTCATCATTACATAAAATGTCATTTGCCTTCTTTTCTGTTTATCTTACCTTCCTTCTTTTTAACAATATATTCATTAAAAATAGCTACTATAATGAAGAAGAAAAAAGAAAAAGCCACACAGAACAACATAATCCATCTAAGAAGAATCCTTATAAAGGAGAGACAGTAATAGCTTTTCATAATAAAAAGGACTTATTAAAAGGATACATTCTTTGTGGATGAAAAATGGATGTCATAAATACTTTATATCACACAGAGCTATGCTAACAGTGTCTTCAAATGTTGATTGCCTACAATAACAGGTTGTTTTTTTTTTTACATAAAGGACTGGAACTGGGTTTGGTTTCCTGTTCTTCCTATAGATATTTTTACCAGTTATAGGGAGAATCCTGATTTTTTTTTTGAAAAAGTCCTAAAAATGGCTAAAGCAAATCACATAGAAAGGGAGCAACTTACAAAGTTTCTAACTTCTATAAACAAAGTTCCAGAGAAAAAGAGCTGGTTTTGCAACCTCTGGTAGGTCTAGTTTTCATGCATATTTTGAAGACTTTTCCTTGCAATATGAAATGTCAGGATGTCATTAATAGTAGATATATTTGATGCCACTGTTGTTCCTGCAGCTGGGAAAATATTTTTTAGGTAGCCACAAAAGGTAGATGCCAGAGTTGCAACCCATGAATTTCAAAGGTAAAAACTGTGTATGTGTGTGTGTCAGAGAGAGAGAGAGAGAGAGGGAGGGAGGGAGGGAGGGAGGGAGGGAGAGAGAGAGGGAGGGAGAGAGAGAGAGCGCGAGCTGATCAGGCATATTTGTAATGTTTTCTATAAGTACATAAAGACTTTAATTTAAGATTTCCAAGGCTCCTGGTTTGGATGATTCATAACTGAAGTCCACTTTTCCTCAGGGATTAGGCACCAGAATTTGTTTTTTGTTTTTCCAGCATAGCAACTGAATTTCATCATTCATTTTGTCATTTAGTGAAAGGAGACAGCTTCACCAAAAAGTAAAAATGTGAAGTAAATGAAAGACATCTGTGTTTACTATAGATTTTTTTTTTAACATTTTGAAAAAGCGGCGGTGCTAGGCTTTCTTTGAAGAGGGGAGATGGAGGAAAACCCTATTTTATTAATAGCATTTAAACTGCTGTGTTTTTTTTTAAAGACCATTTATTTGATGGCATGCATGTTTTAATGGATGTTTGAAGAATGCATTATGCCCAAAGTGTTCATAGAAGACTGATGCCTGCCAGTAATCCATTTCTTAACTTATGTACAACTGTGGAGTTATTAATGCTGGTCAGGTTATATGCAAGGATTCAGGAAAATTCTTTATTCCTCATTGACTCCTGACAGTTATTGTACCTAGGAACTGGGTAACGTGTTCTGAAGTGAGCAATTATGGAAATGTTTACTTCACTGGCTGCATGTAAATGTGTGCAGAGAATGTACCAGAATTTTTCCTTGGGGGTATTTAATTCTCTCCAGGGCAATGAAAATCAAATGATTTCTTTTTTTCCCCCTCAAAGCTTTTTTTAAGTGCTATAATGCAGCTGAATAATGATGAATGCAGTAGATGGAAAAGAAAGAGAAGTACCAACAGATCAGGAAAACAAATTTTAAGGTAGAAGCTAAAACCAAAGGAGCTGGGGGGGGGGGTGTTAGTGAGAGAGAGATTGAAGGGAATCTTACCCTGCTTCAAGTTCAGAAGAGAAAGCACATAAAATGGAGGCTTATATTCTGGAATGGCACAATGTATGCAATTCATCTTTTCTTATTATTTTTTTTTCCTTCTCCAGAGGGGTGAGCAATAGCCTCAGTATTGTTCACATTGAAGGGCATCCCATTAGCTCGTTAATTGAACTGCAGCATCCATGCTTGCTCTCCCTGAACTGTTGATAGGAGGAATCCCCATATGGATGCATATCCCTGAAATTTCTTCAAATGCAAGTGAATCTCATACAAATCAGAATTAAATGACTACCCTGGCTTAGGTATGTGCGCATGCGTGTGCACAAGCTGTTTTGCCACATTTGACATGACTGCAGCCATCAAGGGAAAGGAAAACCTTTGCTGAAAAAAAAAAGTATGAATTGCAGAGGTTGAATCAAATGTTATCCACCCTTTAATACCGGTGATATGTTTATGTATAAGGAAGTACAACAATGAAATATTAAGCCTAGTTTGCCATGCATAATACTCCTCCTTTTCTCTATCATCTAGGACAGTGGTGGCGAATCTTTTCGGCACTGAGTGCTGAAACGGGAGCACATGCGCTGGCAACCGGAAGAGCAGCTCCTTGGCACGCCACATGGGAGTGCCAGAAACCAGAAGCTCAGCTTCCCAGCATGCCTGCATGCTGGCCACCTAGTCTTCTGGTTTCTAATGTGCATGTGCATGTGAAGACCAGCTGGCCAGCACACATGCATGCCCTGGAACCTGGAAGAACAACAGGCGATGGCTGCTGGCTCTGCATGCCACTTCTGGCACATATACCATAGGTTTGCCATCACAGATCTAGGAGAATAGAGATGGTGCCTGTTTTATTTTGTATATCAGTTGTATATTTCTGTTGTTTTTTTTTCATCTGTAAAAAGGATCACCTTTGGAGAGGGTGCAGATTGCTCTACATATGATGCATGTTTATAACTTGAGTGTTGCATGGTTTTGGTGGCACAGTGGTTAGAATCCAGTATTGCAGGCTACTTCTGCTGATGGCCAGTTAACTACAGTTTGGCAGTTTGCATCTCACCAGCTCAAGGTTGACTCAGCCTTTCATTCTTCTGAGGTTGGTAAAATCAGGACCCAGACTGTTGGAGGCAATATACTGACTCTGTAAACCACTTAGAGAGGTCTGTAAAACACTGTGAAGTGGTATATAAGTGCTATTGCTATTGCTGTTACTATTTTCTTGTCCCTGCTAGTGATAAGTCCCCCCAGACCATTTGTTGGCTCCATGAAGCCTTCTTCCCATAGTGTTGACCTCAAGAAGAAAACTTCAGCACCCAGAAACTTCCTTGTGAAGGGCCGAGCAGGGCATGCTTTGGTCAGCACTAGAAGGAAGAAGATGGAGAGCATGGCAGCAGCTGAAAAGTTCAGGAGACTATAAAGAGGCATCGATGTGAGGGACATATGCAAGTGGAGATGTTGAAGCAGTCTGCAGCGTAAATGCCCCAATGTTGATCACATGGCTGTGGGGGGCTTTGCGTCTGCCATAACTTTAAAGACACAAGTAGTGTTGCAACTTTAAAGGTCCCAAAGTGTCACGACTCGAGGACCATCCACCCTGTACTTTCTGTTCTGGTTTGTGTAATCTTTTAAAACTTCCATGGAGCATTTGGAGAATTCTGTTTCCATTCCTATAACTTCTTTTGAGGTTATTTGGAACCATGCCTCGGTTTGGAAATCAGAAAAAAGAAAACCTTGTTCAGAATATTGAGACACCTGTTATGAATATTGGAGATAAATATAGTCTCCCTTGCACCTTCAGATTTGAATGGTAATATAGTGCACAGTGATTTCTACTGTACATGTAAAGCTACAGCTGCAGATGAACGAACCATTATGAAGATAGTTTTGACATTAGCTCAAACCATAATGTTATAATTACAAAAATATTAATCATGATTCTATGATTCAGCCTTTACTACATTATAGGCTATAGGAAATGACTTGCTTCTTAATTTCTGAGATCTTTCTGTAAGATTACAAAAACTGCCAATGAGTATAGATATTAGTTGAAAGCAGCCTCAGTGGTTATGTGTTTGTCATTCAAGCAGAATAAAATAACATTAAAACTTGTTGACCTTTCTTCTCTTAATTTTGTGTGTGTGCGTGTGTATGTTTCTCCTGAATTTCTGAAGGAGAAGGTTTCATAAAAAAGGGTTTTATGTCTTGCAGAAAATTGAGTTTTGTAGACATTACCTAACTCTTGATTTGTCACACTGGGATCAATAACATTTCGCTGCTCTTAAACACACAGGATCACAGGGGACACATAATGTTTTTTATAAGTGCAGTAAAGTTAACGTGTTGTTGAAACAAAAACTCCTCTGACAGTCCTGTAATAAGTACACTCTGAAACTAGCAAATTATCTGTAATGCTAGGAAAGGCAGGAAGAAGTGCTTAAGAGTACATGAGTGTGCTTTTGGCACTTGGAGCAGCACATGGAGTAAAATTAGGATGCAACTTTTCTTTTTCTTACACACACCACAGCAGCAAGACCAATTTATTTATAAGGTAGCCAAGGCCAGCAGTAGTTTCCAATGGAATTATATCCATCATTAGAACATCTATCAAAATACTACTGTACAGAATTGGGTCAGATAATTATGGCAGTGATCATTTTGATGCTGCTTGTGATGTCATAACTGACAAATCATGTTCCTCCTGAGTATTGTGGCATTAAATTCTGGTTTGTTCAATTTAAGTTTTTTAAAATTTTTAGTTGAAAGGACTAATGAAGCCTTCAAAACAGAATTGCTAGCCTATTCACCAAATAGCATGCTAAGCTATGTTATAGATGTTATATTTAAAAAAGAAAAAGAGATGAAGCTAGAGTGAGCAAGGAAGGCTTCAAAGTAGAATCCTCTCTCTCTCTCTCTCTCTCCCTCCCCCTCCATCTCTCAAATAAATACACTCAAAACAAAAGACATGCATCTGTTCCTCACAGCCAGGATGTGGGGCAGGAGATATTGCTATTGGCCGTACAGTGGGAGTTAATACAAATATAGCACTTTAACATTTAAAAACCAGGAAACAGCTCATTTTTGTCCATCTTCAGGGCAACTTGCTTTATTTTAAAAAGGGGTTTCTGATACTATTGCATCAGCATGGGAGGAAAATTTGAGTTATTTTAGATTTATTTGGATAAAAGGTACTGCAATATTTCGTTTAAGCAAAAAACATCTTTTGGCTCAGCTTTATAGGCTGCCTTCTTAGTTATTATTTCTAGTGTGCTACTGCAAGTTATCCTCTTGAGTAAAATTGTAGTGTGAAAAGGAGTGTCTACTTGCTGGTTGGACTTCAGTTATAAAACAACTTCATTCCTTATTCCTGATACTACCTAAAATGCATGCATTTTTTTTTTCCTTTGCACAATTTTATTTATTCTAGTAATTTCTGCAAATTGTTCTTGAAATGTGATGGAAACTCAAAATCTTATGTTGTTTTTAGGATGGGAGCATCAGCTACTGCATTTGCTATTATTTGCTCATCTCCAGTCAAAATCTAACACTATACTAATACATATGAAGGGATATTTTAAGGCTTTTTAGACAGATTACCAGCATAAATATTGAGGGTGTAGAGGAGGAGGAGATATTCAAGGAGTAAACTAATCTCTTCGTACGTTTTAATGGATGGATAGCTCTTTTATTTTTTCAAATATTCCTGAGGGAATGCCCAGCCAGATAATCCCTTGTGGCCCCTATCCCTGTCTGGATATGACTCCAGAAAGATATTAAGAATCATTTGCATTTAATTACAGTAAACTTTCATAAATACTCTTGTTGTTTTGTAATAATAGTAGAAAGAAACTGTAGTAAGTGTTTGTCTTTTCTCTTTGATTTGGCCCCAAAGAGTGATTGCTGTATAAGCAAAAACTGGATAACATTATTTTCTACAGATTCTAATATTTCTGGAGAGGAAAGAAAGAGTAAAACAGAGGTTTCCACTCATGCAGGAAATGCAGCCACAAAACCCAGAAAGGTGTGGCTGATATGTGACCTTTCCCTGAATTTTATTCCTTTGGAGATTTCAGGGGAGGGAAGGTTGAAAAGCTGCTTAATATTGAAGGAATTTTGGAAATTGATGGGAGCAGGCAGTGGCCCTTTTGTTCACAGCAGAAGTGCTGGCAGAGTGAGGTAGCCTGATGTGAAAATCTTGTCACTTGATGTAAACCGACACGATCCATCCTTCCCCACTTTGCTGGGAATGTAGTTTTATGTTCATTTAATAATTATCCATTTGGGCTGTACTTGTCGGGGAGAGCTTCTTGAGTCCCATCAGTTTTTCAGAGAAGCACCACTCAAGCTCTTCTGTTAGAAATGTTTTTTTCTTTCCTCCCTTCACTTCATTCCCCTCTTTCCCCTTATCGACACACTCATCAGTGCCAGAGCTCTTCAGTATTCCACTCCTGTCCTTTGTGAAGTGATTTTGCCCAGACACGTCTGGCTCAGGGTGAAGTGCAGTCCCTTGAGAGCACACACTGCAGCCCCAGGTCGCCAGCACCATGAATACATTATTATCCCAATTTCCATCCTGTTGCCACGGCAGCACTTTTGGAGCTGCTGGGTTATTAAGTCGTACATCACTAATACCCTGATATGAGCAGAAGTTGGATTTAATATCGGCCTTTGATCAGATTACCTCCCAACAGTCAGCTGTCATTAGAAAATTCCTTTGCTCATTATATCCTCAGAGCTCTGGCCTGGATAGGAAACGGGTGGCAGACCTGATACATGGAGGCAATTTCCAGCTCAGGCCTCCTCCTTTATTCTTAATTTATTTTTTGACCTTTTTGATATTTGGAGATCGGCTGCACAGGGCTGTCTTTCTCCCTCTTTGTAATACCTTTAGTGGTGAATGGGGCTGCTTTTTTTTTTTTTTTTTTTTGCCTCTTGCTAAGTGATACTGTACTTTGTTGGAAAGTGTCTGTTTTCTGCCTGTCCTCGGGTAATGTATAAAACATGGTGCTTTAGGTAGAGATGAAGGGTAAACTGATGTCCCCCTAAATGGCCAGCCTGTGTATGCACCTAACACTTCACTGAGCAATCTGTCAACATGTCAGCAACACATGTTTTATAAAAAGCCTCCAGTGGGAGCAAAGGCTCCTGCCAGGGCTTAGGAAATGCTTTGAATTCAGCAGATTTCTATTGCTGGAGTCCCCTGAGGTTCCTTTTACAATGCCTACATTTCAGAAATTTGAACTTGGGACCCTTAGGGGGTTCTCTCCGAATGCCTGAAAATGTAGAGTTATATTGTTGCGTGTCCCCAAGCGGTCTTTACTAATACCTGAATTCGGAGAAGCTGGAAATTACAGAGCTCCCCAGGGGAAGCTTTATCCACACCAGGAAGAAGAGAATAACTCTGCAGGGAGATTGCTTAATGTATTGCTGAAATAAAAGAATTTGAGAGAGATGGGTTGAAGTAGTTCCCCCCTCCCCCTTTTTTTTTCCTGGCCACTCCTTTGGCTTAGCTAAGTCCTTAAAGACAAAGTCAGAGTAAAGAAGCAGCTGGGCTCTTTTTAATGAAATTTTAGATGTGGCTGTAGAACAGTCAATTTGGTTGATGGCTATTTGTGTGTGTCTCCTCTCTCTTACGTACCTTTTACTTCTGCAAAAGTAAGTGTATTGTACTTCTGCAGAATACACATTTATGTATACATTTATGTTGTTTGTATTTCCGATCTTCTCATAATTTTGTGACATCCTTAATTCTTTTTCAAGGGACCTGTGTACAGAAGCTACAGCTGTTTTTAAAATATGAAATGTTAAGCTTCTTGTACAGTTCCCTGTTGTCCATACTATTCTTTATTCTTCTTTTTCATCTCCAACTTCTTTGATTTTTTTATAACTTCATTCATTTAGGCACAAATCTCTTTGCCTTTCTGGATGAATTTTGGATTGTGGCACATCTTCTCAACTTTATTAATTCCGACTAGCATGTTTTTATAATCATGCAAGTCTGATGATTTTACAAGATGTTATTGAGCAAATAGGCATTTATAGGTAGTACAACATCTGCAGTAGCAAGTTTTTAATGCCTGTGTTTTTATTCTGGCTTTTTGAATAGTAGGAAAATGTGAAATCTGTGCCTGCTCTTTAGAAGCTCATGCACAGCCTTCCCCCCTTACTAAAGGAAATGCTTTTTAAGCTATTTCTTTGACTGCCTTTTGAATGTGTGTCACCTGACCCTACCAGGAGAGAGCTCAAGGCCTAGGCTCATGTTGAGCCCCAGTTCTCTAGGGACAGAGGAGTACCTTCAAGCCCAGCATCTTTCAGCTTTATATACAAAGACAAGGAGAACATTCTCACAGAAGTCAGCCGCCTCCCACAAACTAGTTCCAGCTGTTGGCTGCTCATGAATTGAGATGGGGAGGGGAAGAGAAAGATTGGCTTTTACTATAGGTGTGGCCTCATACAGAGAACTCTCCCGCTCTCCAGACAACGGTTTTAACTTAGTAATTTAAAGAGTGGAAAAGGAGCTACTACAGTCAACAGGCAATCTATTCAGTGGACCACAGCACAGAGGTATACTGAATCCCATATTATTGTTGCAGGTTGGATTGACTCCTCCATCTGCCTGTTTTTGAAAGAACAATGTGGTTAATTGAAGCTGTGCTTTGGTTTTCTTCTTGGGATTTATTTACTTAGTAAATGACAAAAGGAACAAACTGTATGGCTAATATAAGCTAATGTATTATTATGGCATCCATTCTTAGGAAGTAGAGCCCCCTAAAAATGCGCCTGATGATGCACCTTGTTAGCTTTTACAATGATTAAAGTCTGTTGGTTTGTTGGTGACATAATCAAACATCTGTCCTGGCTAAATGATTGTACAAGTCCATATAGTATGAGTTGGGGTAATTTTCTGGTGTGCTCCCTTTATTTGAATCCGAAAAAGTGAGATGTGACAGAACAGGCAAGATTAAATAAGTCAGGAAGGCTCCCTGTTTTATTTAAAGACAATGCAGAGAAGCCCCAAGACATTTTTGGATATGGTGTGGCTCTTTGCACCAACATGATACAGGTATTCAAAATTACACATGATTGCTTATATACTACAGGGATTGGCAAGGAGCCTAGATTTTCTGGCTTCTGTACTGGAATAGAAAAAATAGCCAATAAGAGGGAGGAGAAAAAAATATTTTCTGCTTTGGATAATTCATATCAGTGATAAAAATGGTATAGGTTGATACATAATCCGTTATTCTTTTTGTCATTGTACCATTTGCTTCTTGTTCCATGAGCTAGTTATTTTGAGGAAGAGAATTTGGCAGTTGAAAACGTAGATGGAATGATATGAACTGTGAACTTCATGATATTCATTCAGGAAGATCTGTTCTACCACAACCAAAATTGTCCTTGTAAATGTATAGTGAATCTGTGTATACTCAGACATAATGAATTGTTAAACTGCTTTGATACTTTTTCATGTGGTACAAATGTTCATCTTTGCTAAAATAACTTTTGACTAGAATGGTTGGAATAATCATGAAAATAAGATTTCTGATGACATCGTCAGAGTTGTGCAAAAAGCTGGTTCTAAAGCCCATGTCCCACTGCACCAACAGATGCAAAGAGGATGTAAAACGTTAAAAAAAGTTTGCCATCCGTTGGAAAATGCGATGCATCTGTTGTGTACTCACTGCATACATGTTTCATACGCTCTATCCCTCCAGCATCCGTCCACTGAGATTTCATCTGCCCAAGAAGTTTTGAGCTGCACAAAACTTTGTGAATGGATGAACTTTCTGCTGTGTATGATGTAAATCCGTGACATCTGAGCAACAAACGTTCTATGTCCATTTATCATCTGTTAAACGTCCACTGTATCCTCACTGCATCCTCTGGGCATCCTCTCAACTCACATCCATTGCAGCTGAAAATGGAAAGAGGGAGGAAACAAAAGGTACACGGAACGTCTACACAGCGTTAGTAGCACGGAAATAGAAAGGATGAGCAGTGAACGGTTTGCATCCGATATACATCCGCTAGGCTTCCTATGAACATCCATTTAACATCCCCGCTGTGTACTACCCACGTCCGTTCTTTTCTGTTTTTTTCCATTCTGTTTATGCAAATTTTTGCCACTTTTTGGAGCGGATGACAACGGATGGAGCCACCCCCGAAATTTTGCTCATCCGTTGTCTCCTTTATGCATACGTTTTGCATCCGTCGGGCAGTGGGACAGGGCCTTAACATTACAATTTAGCCTTTTGCATGTCAGTCTACAATTGTTGTGAAAATGATAATGGAATAAAATGAAATGGGAGAATGTCCGAAACATAAATAATAAGGAAGGAAAGTGCAGGTGATATTTTGATAACTTTGTGAATTGGGGCAGCAAAGATCCCAGTCAGAGATCTCAAGAGATCATGAAAATCAGGAATGTAAAACCTATGGGGAGGTTTAAAAGTGAAAACAAGATGTTTATTTTGGATGTGAAAAGAAATAGAAAGCCAGAAGATAAAGTCAGTTTAAGTATCTGAGGCTGAACAAGATGCCACATCACTCCCAAAGGATAAGGAGTGCCATATTTGTTACATTGTATCTGAAGGAATTTACTTCCTGAAAATATGAGCAGTTTTGTCCAACTGTTGGGGTCCTAGCAAAATAAAAAGCTTCTTATCAGAGTGGTTTCCTTGTTTGCTCTTACAATTAAGCATTCTTTTAATCTTATCATTAAGCACTCTCTATCTTAACCATCTGATTATAAGCTTTTATTGTTAAATTCTTACAAGGTATTGACTGAAATTATTTCATATTGGCTGCAAATTATCTGAGAAAGCCAAATGGTTCTGCATCAAACATTACAAGGAGGCACATGCACTGATTTTGGTGTGCTTTTTCTTGCATCCTTTAATTAGTAAATTGGTTGATGAGCAGATAAACAGAGGAATATTGCCGATTGCCGGCTTATTAAAGTGACCGGTAGTAGCATTCTAGGATTTTTCAAAAAATATGTCCTGGTTCTAGAGGACTTCCCATCATTTCTGGAAAATGTTCCACACTGAGTCTGGAACTTTCTGGATTTGGGGACTATTCAAAAGTGAAGTAGAATCTCTAATATTAAGGGCATAAAATTAATTTATATTTCTGTGTGTACTTATAAATTATACAGCACATAGGGACATTTCAATGATCCAGATGTAATCCCCCCCTTCAAATATAAGAATATATAGAGGATACAGAAATCCCACAGATCTTACCTGTCTTATTTTCCATGACTTCCTGTGGATTCTCCCATCAGGGAGGGTCTAACCCAGGGGAGGGATTCTACCAGTTCGCACCTATTCGCTAGAACCGGTTAACATTCTAAGCAGTTCAGAGAACCGGTTGTTAGAAGAAATTACTGGCTTAATCCTGTAAGGAAGGCAGGAAAGAAACATTCTGGTGTTGCTTACAGAAACTGCTTCTCCATTAACCCTGATTACATTCTTGGAAGGACTAGACTTCCTGTCTTAGGAACGTCTCTGGAGTTTTTTCCCCCTCCTTGCTGGTATTTTGCTTGTACGGAGTGACCATTCAAAGTTACAGTGGCACTGAAAAAAGTGACTTATGATAATTTTTCACACTTATGACTGTTACAGCATTCCCACAGGCGAGGAGATGCATGCCTCGATGTGATATTGAGTTGGCCACATTAATTCCCATTATCATGTTATTGTCAAGCCATGTCCACCATGATCATGTCATGGCCAAGCCATCTCCACCCAGTCACATGACCAGCAAGCCACGCCCACCAACTAAGCCATGCCCACAGAACTGGTTGTTAAAAAATTTGAATCCCACCCCTGGTCTAACCTATATGCTATGGAGATATTCCAGGCCAGCCACTTGGTTGTACAGTTGAAGAATACTGTTGTTTCTGCCTACATCTTATATCATGCCCTTACGTTTGTGACTGTGCAGGGAGGATTTGACCTCCCAGCACAGTCTGCACCTGAGGTCCTGTCTAGTGTGATAGTCCCTGCTTTTATGGATCTGGTGCTGCTATGATCTGTGCTTCAAGTACTGTCTTTTGGTTTAGTCCTTCCTAGCCACTGGTAGGATTTTCCAATATCAGCCACTTCAGCTACACAGTATATCTATGGTACATCTCCTGCAAGATCTTGTCTTTCTGTAGTACTTCTTGATCTTCCCTCCATGTCTGCTGCTGTCTCAGGCATTCTGTCAGCAGTTCATCTTTGAATGCCATTTTGCTTAGTACAGATGGTCCTCAACTTAGTACCACAATTGAGCCCAACATTTATGTTGTTAAATGAGGAATTTGTTGAGTTTTACTCCATTTTATGACTTTTCTTGCCATAATTGTTAAGTGAATCATAGCATTTATTAAATTAGAAACATAATTGTTAAGTGAATCTGGCTTCCCTATTGACTTTGCTTGTCAGATGGTTGCAAAAGATGATCACATGACTCCAGGACAGCACAACCTATCATAAATATGAACAAATTGTCAAGCATCTGAATGTAAATCACATGACCATGGGGGTGCTGCAACCTTAAATGTGAAAAATGGTCATAAGTCACTTTTTTCAGTGTCTTTGTAACTCTGAATTGTCCCTAAATGAACTGTTGTAAGTTGAGGACTACTGGTATTCCTGGATGCTCTGGTTTTCATCCAGGGCAGTGGGTTTAACACTCATTAGGCCTTGACTGCCCTTTCTGATGGATGTATATATCTGATGTTGGACTGGGGTGGAAACCTCTCTACATTGTGCATGCTTCTACAGTAGGTCCTTATATCAACAGCTTCCAGGGTCCTTCTTTGGCCAGCTCACTATATCAGTAGGGAATCAGATGACCAGCCATGTGTATCTGTGGGCAGCATGGATATTGTTCTTCCCATTGAGCTGGGTTTACAGGGTCTGTGTTATCCTTTGGTGGTACTTGAATGTTGTTGCCTTCCTTATCAAGTAAGCTGTACTAATAGCTGGTCTATACGTCTACTATGTGGCCTGTTGGTAGTTGCACCCCATCAATCTTAACGACTTTCCCTCTCTTTACTGTAATCTGGCCACACCTCTCCAATATAAATGACATTCCATGTTCTCAGTCTAGATCCATGTCAGGTGGATCAGCATGTCAATGTTGCATTCATTCTTTGCATATAGTTTGATGCCAGACCTGTAGGGAAGATGGCTGATGGCAGTTCCATTCTTGAACTTGTAACCATATCTGGTCCTGGTGATTATTTAGCTGAGGAATACAAAACCTATAAGGAACAGCAGAATTTATAACCACCAATACATTTCTGAAGAGCCTTCATGAAGCAGGAAAGATATATACCATGTTTCTCACATAATAAGGCCGGGTCTTATTTATTTTTGAGCCCCCCAAAAATGGCTAGGCTGTCTTTTCGGGGATGACTTCATTTCCCCCCCCCCTTGCATCTTTGGGCGGGTGGGCAGTGATGGCTTGGATGTTGATCTCAGCGTTGGTGAGGCACTTAGTATTGGGGTCAACGCAGGCAGCACCATATCCAGGTGTGCAACAAAAGTACTTCCTAACGGCAAGCCTTCCCACCATTCCCCCCCATTTAGCATGTTTTAATATATGCTTTAATTTGGGGGGAGGGGCTAACTTTCATTTCATGCCTATAAAACATGCTGGGACTTCCTATTGGGGGAGGCAGTATTGTTGGAGAAACAGGGTACCATATATACTCGCATGTAAGCCGACTCTAAAACTCATTTTTTTTTTTTATCAAATTAGGGGGTCAGCTTATACGTGCATAAATCTGATCTCACACAAACAAACTGACAGGACGCCACTTCTCAGATTATGCAATATCATCGATATTACCATTCAGTCATACATACAGCCATAAAAATTGAGACTGCACTAAATAAAGTTAATTCTGACAAACTACAACTCAATTTCAATATTAATTTTAACTGTACCTCAAATAAAATGCAACATAATTACATCTAATTAAGCACATTTTTTTTTTTACTCTGGGCGCCTCCATTTTACTTTTTCTATCGCCTGATCATAACATGCTGTGATTGGTTAGTCACTCACGTGTTTGCGATCGTCATGTGCAACATCAGATTCTTTACATACCGGGTAATTAACTTAATATTGTTTCCTACACAAATGCTTTGATAATGAACCTTCATCAGTGCTTTCATATTGATACTCTTTTGTTATTAGCCCAAACAACACACCATGGTATTTGGCGGTCGGCTTATAAGTGAGTTTTTGCAAAATTCCTCATTTTGGGGCAGTTTTTTAAGGGTCGGCTTATACGCAAGATCGGCTTATATGCGAGTATATACGGTATTTAACTAGCAGATGGCTGAGGTCACAGTCATGAGGACACTGTTCACTACATCAGCTCTAACAGGACCAAACTCGACCAGATAATAAACCCCAATTGAATGCTAGGCCCCTTCATACGACTTGTACCAAGGCTGTCAACCAACTGTAAGTGAAAAGGAACAATACATGGCACCCTTTTCTCTATTCCTTTAACATAGCTTCTTCCTTGGAATTTCTAGTGAGGCAACTCTGAGCAAAACCTTGCAATATCTCCAAATGCAAAGTATTTCTGATATAGTCTAAAGGCTGTTATCTTATGTGTTCTGCTGGTCTTTATAGCACTTTTCTTCTATAAAAAGTATTTATGCTTTTTTATTGGTGTGTTTTGTTTTGTTAAAAGATTTTGGAGCTTAATACTGATGTTGTCTTATACCAGAATATTGTATCATTTCTGTCTATGCCTGCGCATAGAAAGATGAGACATATTCACATAGACTTGGTGAGACATTTCTTCTTACATTATACTGTAAAATGCAAGACTTTAAAAGCCTATAATTTATAAGGCTATATTAGGTACTTAGGATATATATTATAGCCTCTCATTCATTCTATATATAATCCCGTAGAGAGTTTTCTGGCATTATAGACCGAAATGTATAGCTCAAGTGGCTTGTCATTGGAAGGTACTTTTTTTGTTTTGATGCTGCTATTTATAATCTAAGGACAGAAGCATCTTAATTTGGAGCTGTTTTGGTTTATGTTCTCCAACAAATATTGGTATCCCTCTATAAAACAGTACATACGATGAGACACCACAAAAACATGAAACCATTTTATGCTTACCCCTTCTCGTCTTGTATCACTATAAGATAAATAGAACTGATTTAAACAGTTGTTCTGTTAAAGAACCAAAGAGACTACCAAGATTCTGTTTCTCTTGTAACCTCTTTCAGTAAAGTATTCTTTCAGTCTCACTTGTGGAGTTGGTTTTCTGGTTTAGACTACCTCAATCTTTATTGTGTTTTCTCTTCCTTGTCCCTTTTATCATTGAATTAGAACTGAATTTCTTCCTAATGTTTTCTTTATTTTCTGGGATTAAAACACACCTGTGTGCAGATTGTTGAAATCAGCTCCACATAGCTTCTCTAGAGTCCTTTACATCTTCTGACCTCTTCCAGGTTTGTGTAAAATATTATTAAATATGTTTGCAACTGTTACTGATTAAATTCTAAAATTGGAACATATTCATTGGCTGTAGGTCTATTGCTGTAGTTTCAGATCTGAAACATATTTTTAAGGGATTCTTCAGATTGCAAATATTGGAAATAAAATTTCAGGCAAAAAAGGAATATTTAGGGGAGAGTTCCCCAACCTTTTTGGCTTTGGGGACTGACAGGTGGAGAGGGGATGATTGCATGTGCATGTATGATGATTGCATGCGTGCGTGCATGCGCAATTCCATTTGCATGACCAGTGGGCATGCATGCATACCACTCATGCAACTGGAGTGCCCACACACATGCTTACCCACTGCTAGTGCAAATGGAGATGCGCAGGCACTCACCTGCCACTTCCAGGTCCCAAGTCCAAAAGGTTCAAGGCCCAATAGTGGGCCACAGCCCAGGAGTTGGGGATCCCTGTTTTAGAAGACATGTTGGATAAACAATGAAAACTGAAGTATGTTCTATGGTGTAATTTAAAAGAACCTCCTGAACTTGGTCATAATTTGCTGAATTACAGTAGTCAAATTCTTTGAACTGCTCCCTGTGTAACTATTTCTGGTAGGTCTCATCCTGTCATCTGCTTGTGGCAAATAGTACAAATGGGAGACCATGTTTACCATGTCACTGTATGTGGAAGAAGTGTTAATAATTTACCTTGCCTCACCAAATAGTTTTTCAGAATGTCAAGAACAACACAACAGCAGTATTTTTGTAATTAGCAGGTTGCCATTGCCCAGGTGGGTCTTATGTCAGACTTAATATTTCCCCATCACTTCAGTAAGTCCTTGATTATGAAACACGGGTACACTTTGAACAGAAATGACAAGGTAACTGTTGGTTCAAAAGTAAACACATGTGCATAAATATATGTAATCTGTATTGTATTTATATATTATATATAACATTTTACAACATAGATAAGGGATAAGATTGACCCATCTCTTCTTTGAGACCTTGAGTGACTATCCTGAGTGTCTTCTGCTTAGAACTGAAGCACTGTTTATTCAGGGTCAATAGTTGATTGGAGATAGCATCAATGCATCTTTAAAAATGCTTTATATATCCCTTTAGTGCATCCAAATGTAGTACTAAAAGCAGAGATCTAAATTTCTGACTAGCTGCTAGTTAGAAATAACCGTATCTGCCTGCAGAGAATTCCTGAGTGTTCATTGCTGAACAGACACAGCTCCATCAAGAAAGAGATGGGGAATACTTTGGCCTTTTCCAGCAAGGAAGAATTTCTCCTGAAGGAAAAATAAAACTGGACTGATTGTCCCAGCTTCTTCCTTCTTAGTGGAAAAAATGATTCTTTTGTCCTTTGAGACAAGAGACCAGGATCACTTCCAATCCACATCACTCCTGATCCACATCTTTGCAGAAGCAAAAGAACTGGATGACAGCAGGAGTGGAGAGTGCCCTTTTTGAAGTTCAGTCCTTTAATGGCAGTCAGTCTTGCCTGAGAGCTCAGTCAGAGATAATTTAAATCTCCACTCCTCCTTTATAAAGTAACATCAGGAATTATCTGAAGAATATTCATACAAGTTATCTTAGGCTACGAAGTTGTCTAATAACTATTTAAAAGTTGCTTAACTCTACAGAAATAAGTCTCCTGATGGGAGACTTTACTCTGTCTTAGAGCAGTTAGGGAAAATCAAGAGTAAAGTCCATATTATAGATTTCATGATAGCCTTCACGTTCAAGTTGCTTTGATGAATTATACCTTTAGATTCTTAGTACAATAATAAAAATCCCAGCAAGTTTATTCTGTATTTAATTTTAACCTAACTGTACATATCCTTATTTATTATTTATTGTTCTTTAATGAATGACCTATGTTGGAAAAATGAATTTATTTCATCTTTTGTTAGATGGACTTTGTCACTCATGCTTGCCTGCCTAACACACATTAGTATGTTTTTCATGATGAGCAAAAGAACTTCTGTAACATTTGTTGGCCTTCTTTGTAAGTACAATCGGAAGCCTCAGTTTCTGCATGTGGAGGATAATAATTCTTTCATCTTTTAATAATGGCAGAGAACACTCAAAGTTAGATACAAAAGTTATGGGGGTATCTATTTGTCAGTGTCCTTAATAATACCATGAAGTCTGGTAGGGTACGGGAAGTTCAAATGCTAGTGTAGCTGCTTTATTCTGTACAACTTGGAAGCATTATCAGCTTAATCCTTGGTCAATTTTTTATAGTTCTTGTTCCGTCCGCTCTCTTCTGATAGGTTTACAGGCATCTCCTTTTTCTATTCTCAAAAAGCTTTCATCAGTAGGAGCATATCAGTGAATCATGGAAGCCATATGTGCAGACCCCTGCCGGAGGGATGGGCTGGGGAATGGAAGCAGAAAGTGAATACCTTTTATATCACTTCCTGACCCTACTGGGTATGCTGATGGCAAGAGAGCAGCTGGTCTGTGTCTGCAGGCGCCTGATCAGTTCAGCAGAAATATATCTGTTTGTAGACTTAGGGTGCCACGAGATCCTGCACAAATGGACTGGTTGAATCAGCATTATAATGTGATGAATGACATTTTAGAGATCTGTACAGTGATATAGCACAGTTTGACTCATGCAGTTTTGTCCATATATTCTGGTGCATCATGATGCTGGGTTTGTTTATAGTGCTGAGTTGATCATTGCACAGTTTGTTGGCTGTTAGCAAATATTTGGGGGGGTGGGGAGTGGCAGAAGGACTAAAGAATTAGAAAAACTGAAATACAGAGAAAGCATGTATCAACTAATTTCATTTTAATTCACAATATAATTTTGTTTCTTTTGGCTGGTAATACTGTGACACGATAGTAGAAGATAAATAGCCTAAACAAAGGTTTTGGAATATTGCCACATGGTGGCCTCTCAATTAAAGGATAAAATTGCAAGAAACTATTCAATTTCAGCAGAACTGCAGCTGGATTTTTTTGGGTCACTGAATTAAGCCAAAGGGTTTCTTCTCCTTTCTGTGTACAACAGGTGTAGTGTGCTGATAATGTTATCTACCTTAATACTAATGGGACTTAGGCTGTGATCATAAATGTTCTTTCCCATGAGTACATCCCATTGAGATAAATAGAACTTGATCACGTGTGTCTATGATCACAGCTTGAATCCCACAGCTCTTTCAAATGAATATTAACTATACCTGTCATTAAAAAAAAGAATTACAAGTGTCAGCAGTTCTTTTTTTTTAAAAAATGAATCTTTTCAGATGTCTCTTATAAGCAATGCTTGTCTATCCATTTTACTCATAAATAAGAATAGACATATGATAAAATGTGCAAATTTAAAAGCTGTGAAATAACTACACATTATACCATGTGATGTGGATCTTTGCTATATGCCTTAGCTTTATTAGTCTTGTTTATAGATTTACTTTTATTCAGACGATCTATATTAATGAATAAAATATTTGGCTTTGAGAAGCAAGGAACTTTTAAGAAACTTATGTATTGGATGAATGACTTATGAAAACTCAATTTAAAGGACTGCATTTTATTTGAGATTCACTAGTCTTGTGACATTGCAAGCCTTGTACACAAAAGCCACTTGAATGTTAAATGGAATAGTAGACATGAGTTAAAAATTCCTATAGTGCACCCTAATACCCACATAAATCCAATGGGTAAGGGAACTAATTTTAGAAATTTTATTGTTTTTCCCCTTGAAAACATTTTGTTTCTCATTCAAGAAGCTTCTTTAGTTATAACTGAACAACTGAAAAAGAACTAGGTAGAAGTAAACTAGCTTCTTGAATGAAAAGCAAAACATTTTCAAGGGGAAAAAAACCAAGAAAGTCCAATTGGCTCTTGAAAAGAACACCTTTGGTACAACCATGATCTGGATGATTGAAAATCTTCATCGATAATTTCAGAAAGTTATTTTTCAGAAAATGATGAGTTACCTGTGCCTTATTAAACCTCCCTTTTGTTCAGTAGAAGCCAATTGCATGAAAAACTGACAAGTCTAACATTTTTTAGCAAAGCCATTCACCAAAACAAAAGTATAATCGGAATGATAATACATTTGACTTCATTCCATGTAAATTTAATTGTATTAATTAGATGTAAATAATGGGATTTTCTTTATATATACTGTGTATAATTTTGCTTTCCAATATAAAACATACAATTTGGCATTGACTTTAAAGGCTATGGCCAAGTTTTTGGTTGCTGCCTTCAAACCTAGGCATCATTTTCTATACTTCTGTAGATTAAGAAGGCATGAAACTGGACAGACAGATAGGAAACTATTCCACTGATGACAATTGCTATGTATTGTGAATGATCAAATATGTATAGATCTTTGCCAGTTACTTATATCATAGAAGGTATTACCAATGTTGTATTTCCAACTCCTTGAAGACTTTGTAGGAACCCAGTCATAACTGGGACAATTTAGCGAAGTCATTAGACAGCAAATTAATACAGGTACAAATGAACACCATGCATTGATGTATAGAACAGCAATATTTTTCTTGCAAGGAATGATAGCCTGGTGGTCAATTGTTTTTATTCCACTTCCAAAAATATAAAGGAGTAGAACTTAATAATCTAGTAGGAACCCAACTTTTTCTATTTTGCAAAAACCAGAAATCGATTTATTTGCTATAAAGAGAATACTTTTCTCAAGTCAATTCCAAATCAATGAAGGTCAACTGTTTCTTGGGGATGCCTTTCAGTATCAGGGTTTGTCTCTGATAATGCATGCCTTTACCCATTTTCATTACTCAAAAGAATTATTGTTGAAATTTGATGAGATCAATCGGGCATCATTTAATATCTCCATGGAGGCTGCATCAGCTATTGTTTCATCCACTTCAGCAGCTTGTTCAAAATGTTTACCACCATCTGCCATTCCATGTCAATTTACTAACAATAGTGCAGAGAGAGTTATGCCATCCAGATTTCTCTTCTTCGCATCTGATAACTTGAATTTGACCTCTGGCCAATTCAGAGATGACATTTCAGAAGTACTGAGGGCAGCCAAAGTGTCATCTTGAAAATGTAGTAAAGCAAAATGCAATTTTTGCACAAAGTTTATTTGGTTTATTAATGGTCCTCATTAAATTTTTCAATTTTAAAATCATGTAATTCTCAGCTTTATTATATATTTTTTTATATTATTTTTTCCTCTTTTAAAGTTTATTTTTATGTAATTACAGCACTATATAGTAGAATATTCTTATTGTCTTTCTGAGTAATTCCTAAATGGTTTATGGAGCCAGTCTTTTGCCTTAATGTGTTTCAGTTGTCTACACAGCATTGATAAAAATGTTTTTGAGTAAATGGCATAGAGGGTTTTTTTTGTTAGCAATTCTCACCGTATTTTAAAATAAACAATTTATGAATGGATTTCTCATATTTCATACAATAAGTAATATTATAATCCAATATTGTTTTTTTTTCCCCTAAGATTATTTACTATTTCCATCCTAATGGAATTAAGGAATTGTTATCTCAGTTTTTCTCTCTCACCCCCACCCTCAGCTCTAAATCTTCCGTACATGATCTGTGTGTTTTATTGCATTCTGGTGTTTTGTGCATTTAAAACATCTACTTTTCATAGCTTCTTACTTTTTAGTTATTACTATCTGCCTAGATAAAGCTAAGTTGTTTCTTCATAATGAATAGTGCATTTCCTCTAGATAATATTTTGTGGGCCTACTTTACAATAGATGTTACACCTATTTTAGCTCTTCAAGGACCCTTTGTCTTATCTATGGCTGCTGGTTGACATCAATCATTTATTAAATATTATCAGTCAGAGAAAGGAACTTAGTAGTGTGCTTGGATAGGAAGTGCTCTATACATTATTGATTTGACTGCCTTACCAGTTCTCTGAATATAGCTTGCTAGTCAACCAAACATACAGTGCTCACAATCCTGAAGAACTGTAATATTTCAAGTGGTGTTTCTTGCATTCACACAAACTACTCTAATTCTCCGTTCAAGGAGTTAGTACAGTATGACTGCTCCTTAGTTTGAAAGTAATATTCAGGGATTGCATATGGAATACAGCTGTCTGAGGGCCAAAAAAGCATAACACAATTCTAGAAAGTTCTGAAGACATCTGTGCATATATTGGATGTGGAGAAGATCCAGTTACAGGTAAGCAATCTTTTCTTCCTACACAACAGGTTGGATAGCAAATTTGTAAACAGATATGGAAAGAGATGAAAGGAAAATTGGTATATGTTTGGTTTTGAATATAATACAAATAACTTCTCACCGACTGACCCAAAAAGAGTCAGGCACTTCATCACTAAACAATATTATAATAAAGTGAAACATCACGTGACTCTACCAATTAACTATATCAATTCGTGCTGCAGTTATTAAGCAAATCATCCATGGTCATTAAGCAACCATTCTCAAGGTAGGTGTTTTCTATTCACAAAAAATATTTTCATTACAGAAGGCCCATTCTATTTGTGATGGCGCTATAATTTTTGAAAAATATAAAAATGGGAAATCCATTTCCTCTTTTTTTTCTGTTCTTTTGTGCATAGATTTTGCAGGGATGTAATAATTTGCAGACAGAAAGCTAATATTTATGCCATTTAAAGAATGATCTCATCAATAAACCAGTCTAGTAAATCATAAATGGAAGTATCAGACAGTTGGATATGTAGGACTGTGTTAAGCCTGGGTTCCCCAACCAGGGTTAGGTAGACAAGCTAAACAGAATGTGCAGCGTTAGTCAGATAGGCACACAGATAAATGAGTGAGCTAAGCTTGTATGTTTATTAACATACAGTAAAAATAACAGATACGCTTGTGCTATCAAGAATATATTTTATTCCAGTATAAGTTTATGGCATAGTCAAATAACAGTCCAATATTCATTTACCATGTAGTCAGTCCATTCAGGGGTATTCAGTTAGCAAAGTCCATGTAGAATATCCTATGTCAGTTCACTTACAAAATCAGTCCTTTGTTGTCTCTCCCGTTCGAGCAATGCAGTCTTGATTCCAAGCAGTAATCAGGGATCATCAAAGCCAGAGAGAGCAAGCCGTAGTCTTGCTACTTTTATATTGTTTTCTTAACCACTCCTTTAATTGCTATTTCACAGTTAAAGCTGCAGACACTTTAACATACACTAACTATGATTCATAGTTATTATTTCACCTAAACCAGTTAGGGTAAACAATGTGAACAAAGGGAGAACATTTTTTGTATAGAGAGTTGAGGGTGATTTTCATTGACTTACTGAAGGCTGTTCTATCTTTTTCCAGTCCAGACAATTTCAAAGCAATGTTTTATATTGCTTAGAAATTATCTACATGTTTTCTGGTGAAATAAATTGTAGTGTTTTGTAGATTTTAAATTTATCTCAAGATTGAATGGATATCATAAAACCATTTTAAAAAGCACTATTGAATCAAACTGGAATCCTGGTGACTGTGGACTCTTGAGTTTTCTTGGCAGCATTACAAAAGTGATTTGGCATTGTTTCCTCTGGGATTTTTTTCCCCCAAATTCAGAGACTTACCTAAAGCCTGATATTCTTCCAGGTTTTAACCAGACATGTGCCTGCTTAGCTTATAAACCCATAAAGGGATTTGATTTATCATTCTAAATCCATCAGGTATTATTTTATACAATATAAATTACTATATATTTTTACATACTTGATTTGGGAAAATTACAGTAAATATGTATTAGTTGTGACCTTGCTTTTGGTTCCCACTTGCATAATGGTGAAACAGTTAAAATAATGAGAGTAACATCACAAATCTGATTGAAAAATATACAGAGAAGTTGATCTTCTCTTCTTTTAAGCACTTAGTTTAGAGTTTGTGATACATGCCATATCTTAAACATCACCACCAGTCAATCGTAGCTCCTTTGGACGTCCTTTAACAGATGCTGTCAACTCATCACCTTTCTTTCATTTGACTCACTCTGTCTTCATGGATCACTGCATGTTTGCACGTGTCAAACAGAAGGGCACAGCAGTGAACAGAACAACTTCAAAAGCTTTGTTTCCCTAGTCCAGTGAACTGGCAGCCTTCAGTAGTCCAGTTCTGCAACACCTCATATTTGTTCAAGTAACATTTTGTTGGCATTATAACAAGTCCATAGCTGTATTGTCTGAAAATTATATCCCAAGTGGTAAATTGTTGAATTTTCAGTGAACTTCTTAATAGGTATTGTTTCAAATGCACTTTCTGGCTTGCTTGAGAAAGAGTATATCAAGGTTCCATAACATTATTTTATTATTATCATTATTAGTGGCAAATGGAGATTAATCCAACACTTCTCCTAAGTTTTTCAAATCCTCTTAAATATATTCCAGAGGGCCAGAAGGCTCTCTGAATCAGGTATGAGTAACTGCAAGAAGGCTGCAGGAGAGAAAGGTAACATATGGATATACAAGCAGAAGTCCATTACAGTGCATTATCTGTACCAAATCAAGTTTACATTTTATATTAGAGTTTCTTGGCACTTTATATAAGTGTTTGAATACTGATTTTTCCAATACAATTCAGTAACATGGCTATAATACTGCATGCCATCTCAAGAACTTTGCAATAAAATCTCAGGTGAAGAAACAATTTATGTTGTATATCAGTTCTTGTTAACTTCAATTAATAATTAAAAAATAATATAACTTGGCTTACATATTTTTACACACATATAAAATATAATTAATTAATTGATTATTCACTTCCCTAAACTCATGCTCACTATTTATTTGCTGATTAAGGACAAATATAGGAAAGTCCTTCTGATATATCACCGACATACTGTTAACATTTTCCGTTCAGTATTTTTAAATCATTTTTCTTAACAGCCTTCAACTTTGCAAAAGGCTTACAGTATTATGACAAAATATATTTAACTTTTCTGTTAAACCATGATTTAAGAAGAAAATGCATACAGATTTTAACTGCCTTTTTAAAAACCTGTTTTTTATTTGGAGGTAACTTAAATTTGCTTTTTGCTTTTTTTTTTTTCCTGGCAAAGAAACAGAATTTGTAATTCTTTGGTAATTGATTCATTAGGGAGAGGAAATTAATGAAGACAGTGAAGGTAAAATAATTGTTTTCCTGGTTATGTACAAGGAAGGCAATTTAAAATAGTTACATTCATAACCTATCTTCCATCTTACACAATTATTTTCCTGAAAGAAAAAAGGGGAAGAAGAAGTAGGTGGGCTGATAATACCATATGATGATGTAGAACATATTTGTACTAACTATAAATCTCATCACAGATGAAACAGTTCTCAAATATATTTTGATTTCTGTGGTATGCATTTAACATTTAAAAAGCCACAAACCCTTTATTAAGATCATGAATAGTTTTTGGTTCACTCAAAGTGTCACTTATAATAACAAATATGAATGGTAAAATAAGAGCAAGCAGATTTTGCATTCTGTGTAATGATTAAATAACTAAGTGTGGCATTCATTGTCTAGTTTGAAATAATTACAAACCAAAACTTATAAAAGAAAACAATAATAATTTTATTTACTACTTTGCAAAGAGGGTGCACTACATACATTCAGGTACAGTGGACATACCTTAAGCCATCAATATACTTTATTTATATGCTTTATCACTGTAGCAGGTTTGCCTCTCACCTTTTCCTCATTGGCTGAGTACTCCAGCCTTACAATCTAGGCGAGGTGCCTGAAATGAATACATTTTCCCCTGTCCCTTATTTACAATTTATCCCTAATAACTATTAGTTTCTAAGGGTTGTCTCTAAATCAACTACCATGCCAGCAAATTCAAGCTAAAACCAGTTTTGAACATATCATGGACCTCTCTTCCCTTTGTTCCTATGTGCAGTTTTAAGCTTAAGTTACATTTATGAGATTAGATAACATACAGTGTATTCTTTTCAATTTCTTCTTGCAAATTCCACAAAAACAATACTTCTTTCTCCTTTCCTACACTAAGAAAAGCTAGTACATATTCCCTGACCCTACTGGAGATGAAAAATATAAAAAAGCTCAAATAGGGCCTATGTGTTATTAATAAAGGAGAATATTTGTAGCTCAGAGTTGATGTCCTTGGTGCTCTCTGAGCTTGCTTATTTGTTGCAGATGTTTCATTACCCAAACTAGGTAACATCAGCAGTGTTAACACTCACTGCAAGAAAAAAAGCAAGTAATTTGAATTAACAATAGAAAGTCAATGGAAAGTGTTATTTGCCTGACCCATGGACAAATTATTAATAATCCTGGACATTAATGTTTCCTCGTTGTAAAACATCACTTTGGTTCCAAGCAACAAACTCAGCTATTTGTGGTCTGTTTTTTTTAAATAAACTTTGTCTCAATGTTCTCTCTTTCTCTCTCTCCTGCTCTATAAAAGCATGAATACATTGGTTATATTTTGATCAGGTTTTGGGATCAAGATTGACTGAGATAATAGCTGCATTCATATCTTATACCGAGTCACAATATGGTTTGGGTTATCACTTCCTATAAACTGACACACTGTGATTTATTCAGCAACCCATTGTAAATAAACCATGATATAGCATGATATATGGCCCTAGTCTTAACAGTTTTATTTATATATCTAAGGCACTCTAATTATATCTGTAGCCACTTTGATTTGTTTTTAATTGCTTTCTCACTCATGGAATGATAGATTTTTGTTTTTTTTAAATGCAAAAGAGATAACTGAAAGCTGCTTTTTACTGCTGTATATCAGGGACGATGTAAATGTTTGCATTCATTATGCCACACCTGTTGAGACTCTGTTTGTGAATCTCTGAGGTTTAGTATAGTTCACACAAACTTTATTTAGCATTGAATAAAATCTCAACTTCAATTCTTTCAGATATTTGACTTTGTATAGTCTTATAGGTATTCATACTTTTATGACAGCATATACACTGCTCAAAAAAATAAAGGGAACA
This sequence comes from Laticauda colubrina, assembly GCA_015471245.1. Lineage (NCBI taxonomy): Eukaryota > Metazoa > Chordata > Lepidosauria > Squamata > Elapidae > Laticauda > Laticauda colubrina. The sequence goes on from BLBF01000002.1 coordinate 56,535,363, forward strand.
CTGAAATAACACACTGTAACTCCAAGTCAATCACACTTCTGTGAAATCAAACTGTCCACTTAGGTAGCAACACTGACTGACAATTTCACATGCTGTTGTGCAAATGGAATAGACAACAAGTGGAAAGCATAGGCAGGTAGCAAGACATCCCCAATAAAGGAGTGGTTCTGCAGGTGGTGACCACAGACCACTTCTCAGTTCCTATGCTTTCTGGCTGATGGTTTGGTCGCTTTTGAATGCTGGCAATGCTGTCACTCTAGTGGTAGCATGAGATGGAGTCTACAACCCACACAAGTGGCTCAGGTAGTGCAGCTTATCCAGGATGGCGCATCAATGCGAACTATGGCAAGAAGGTTTGCTGTGTCTGTCAGCGTAGTGTCCAGAGCATGGAGGTGCTACCAGGAGACAGGCCAGTACATCAGGAGACGTGGAGGAAGCCATAGGAAGGCAATAACCCAGCATCAGGACCGCTACCTCTGCCTTTGTGCAAGGAGGGTCAGGAGGAGCACTTCCAGAGCCCTGAAAAATGACCTCCAGTGGGCCACAAATGTGCATATGGTTGTCAAACGGTCAGAAACAGACTCCATGAGGGTGGTATGAGGGCCCGATGGAGGTAGTGCTTACAGCCCAACACTGTGCAGGATGTTTGGCATTTGCCAGAGAACACCGAGATTGGCAAATTTGCCACTGGCACCCTGTGCTCTTCACAGATGAAAGCAAGTTCACACTGAGCACATGTTACACGTGACAGGGTCTGGAGACGCCATGGAGAATGTTCTGCTGCCTGCAACATCCTCCAGCATGACCGGTTTGTCAATGGGCCAGTAATGGTGTGGGTGGCATTTCTTTAGGGGGCTGCACAGCCCTCCATGTGCTGTGTAGCCTGACTGCCATTAGGTACCAAGATGAGATCCTGAGACCCCTTGTGAGACCATATGCTGGTGCGGTTGGCCCTGGGTTCCTCCTAATGCAAGACAATGCTCGACCTTTTGTAGCTGGAGTGTGTCAGCAGTTCCTGCAAGAAGGCATTGATGCTATGGACTGACCCACCCGTTCCCCAGACCTGAATCCAATTGAGCACATTTGGGACATGATGTCTTGCTCCATCCACCAATGCCACGTTGCATCACAGACTGTCCAGGAGTTGGGGGATGCTTTAGTCCAGGTGTGGGGGGAGATTCCTCAGGAGACAATCCGCCACCTCATCAGGAGCATGCCCAGGTGCTGTAGGGAGGTCATACAGGCACATGGAGGCCACACACTACTGAACCTCATTTTGACTTGTTTTAAGGACATTACATCAAAGTTGGATCAGCCTGTAGTGTTTTTTTCCCACTTTATTTTTGAGTGTAACTTCAAATCCAGACCTCCATGGGTTGCTAAGTTTGATTTCCATTGATAATTTTTGTATGATTTTGTTGTCACCACAAACTACGTAATGAACAAAGTATTTAATAAGAATATTTCATTCATTCAGGTCTAGGATGTCTTATTTTTGTGTTCTCTTTATTTTTTTGAGCAGTGTATATGTGCAATTGATGTTTTCTAGATTTAGAGTACTGTGGATATTCAGCATCTGAGGTTAACTATAAAGTAATAGTTCTTCAGTTTTACTTCTAGTGTGAATATGAACCCCCCAAATTAGATGGCTCTAAAGTTGGAAGTTACAGGCTACTTGTAGAAGATCTGATTTCACATTTCACTGTTAGCGCCATTTTGTCACAACAGTGGGAATACAGTAGTTCAAGGAATGCATCTTCCCAAATCCCTGCTGTGAAATCACTCTGTAAGAAAGAGAAGTTATTTACTGCTGGGCTCATATTCTAAGCCAAAGTTTCGTTTCTGTGTTAGTTCATCTGTAGTTATTGAAACATGCTCTTCAGTCAGGAATTAAGAGGGAGGGTACCTTAAATTTAGATATATAAATACATAAATAAAACTATATCTGCATAAAATGCATGTAATTGGAAGAAATCAAATTTTGATGATTAATTTATAATGATGAACTTGACCAAACTTATAAAATTGTCATATTATATCTGCTTAAAGTCAGTAAATATGTAGAACAGGATAGGTCAGGCTAATTTAAACTCACTCATTATTGTGACACAATTTAGATGTGATGGTAAAGCCATGTTTAATATAAAGGTGCCTTATATCTTCTCACTGTTTCTGCGTCATGTTTCAAAATGTTTCCATATAGGCTCCCATATACATATTGCATGATGGAATGTCTGAATCAGATCTAAGCCATTATCTCATTATTAATTTGTTTTAACAATATCTTTCAATTTTACTGTATTGCCTAGCAGACGTTAAATGTATTTGTACAGCATAGCACAAATCAAGTAATATTATAGGAATTAGAACACATGGGGATAAAAGAAATGGGCAACTCTATAGCATATTTTTTCTATTTCTCTGTCTTTCTGCAATTTATCTAGTGCCTCAAGATTCACCAACATTTATCAAAGTAGAGTTTGTCCATGAGGTCTCCTACTCATTCACTAGAGGAATAATCAATAGGAAATAAATGCAATTATCTCTTTTACCTTACAGTAAAGATATTCCTAAATATATTGATCTTCCATGCATGCATTAGGTAGATCATTTGTGAAATAGTGGTTGTTTGTTTCCTGTAGAACTTGTACATAAGCATGAATTCTCTGAAATGGAGCTCCATGTGCCAATTCTTGGGTGTTAATCACCAAGTTCAAGGCATAAAAAAAGAGTTTGTAATAGGTGTAGAAAATCAATGGCTCATTAAGCACCAGCCAGGTTCTAGTGCATTTCACCAAAAGAGATATTTGCCAATTCTATCATCACTGTCCACTAAGTATAATGACTTAACATTCCACCTCACACTTTTTCACATTTACCACATCATTCTGAGGTGAAATTCTGAGAGTTGTTAAATATTTGGAAATACTATCTTGCAACCTAATTTTGTACCTCTATATATTTAACGGACACAATTAAATAAGAGTATGTGCTTTCGTTATTTTTTGTTTCTTTGTGTTGGCTCCAAAAATACTATTAGCCATACCTAGAGAAGCCTTTATAGTAATTAGTGTTGAAATTACTTTCTTTGGAATAAAAGACAAAAGTTTTAATACCTATCCCCAAATACACATTTAGTCAAACTGTTTAATTCAACTATTTCCATCACTATCAAATGTAAATTTTCAGTCTGAGATGCTTCTCTCTTCTGTGGCAGTGCCAATAATTCACTACCATCAGTTATCAGTTTAATAAATGATTTATTCTGGTGAATTTTTCTCTTATTTCTGGATATTTTACAACTCACATATCCTTCATGTAAAGAACAAAATACTTTCAATATTTCCAATTATAATATTTATTCATTGTTTAAGGAAATGCTAAATCTTTCATTATTATAAAGAATGGTTTACCCAAAGTGAATATTGAAACATACATACATACATACATATAGACATTTAAAAAGCAAATAAAGGTATCTATAACTTCTTATAGTAATTATTATTCAATACCATTTAAACCATCTTTTCTCCAATATTCCAAAGATTGCTCTTTTCATTGTTTAATTCAAAATGACTTCTTATCGTACTAACCTTTTGAAGCCTTGTTGTACATAGGAAAAAATATATTTAAAATTGTGCTTAGAAGTTGGGAGCTGTACTATGTTTCAGTGAATTGTGAAATAAACTATTATTATTCATGCATTGGAACAATTTATACTTGGTACTGTGTAATTATTTCTTCATAGTTCTATAGTTATAGATGTCTGCCTGCACACATGTGGTTTAATACATATCTGGTTTTTCTTCATTTCTAGAAGTTAAACTATGAAAGGGTGATTGCTGTGGGTAATTCAGTGTTTAAATTGTGGCTTGATTACAAGCTAAACTTTCAGGAAAGATATTAGCAACATAAAACATGCATTACAGTATGTATTAATTAAAATTATGCTAAGTTATAAATTCTAAATTACTCCTTTTTATGTGGAGTAATGCTGAGGAAAATACTCTGTTGTGTGTACCAAACTGCTCTTTAAAATAATAGTTTTGCATTTCACTTAGCATTTAGGCGACACTGATGAATATTAAGAGTTTTCAGTGCTATAGCATATTCACAAATTTGTTGTACCCAAATCAGTTATCCTTGCTCTTTTAAGCATTTTAAAGATTTGGTTTGCATTAACTATGAGACTTCAAGCTTAGAGTTACAAGACAAATTTCATTATTGTCTTGAATTGTGTGTTGATGTTTAAAAAAAAGGTATTTCTGTTAGTGCATTTATTAAGTGTCTGCTTTCGAAGCAAGGAACAATAAGTCATATTTTTTAAGTTAAAGAGAATTTTGAGCAAATTCTGCTAATAAATCCTGGGTTTAAAAAGGGTAGAACATGATATAGCTCCAACATTGTTTATTCATCTGGAACGTATTAGGATCTTGATTAATAAGAAGACATCTGCAGTTTTACAGAAAAAGCAGAGAAGTCAATTTGGCAATTGCAAATGGAAATAGAAAATGAAAAGCCAAAGCCTCCATAGTATTCTCAATTTTATTATTACCTTTTAAAAAACTGAACTTTAGTTGATGAATTATTTCTTTACAAAAAATTAGATATAAAAACAAAGAAGATAGTGGTGAACTGATTCAGGGGCCCTGAATATAGCCAAAAGCAAGCCAATTTTAGGGCTTCTTAGAATAAAACAAACTGAGAAAATATATTTTCCCTGATTCCAACCATACGATAGGATGTCCAGTAGTCTCTTTTTTTTTACATCCAAGCTCCTGCCATTATCTTCTCATCCAGTTGTCTCCATCTCCAATCTCTTATCCCTTTTTACCTTGGCATTCCTTCTGCTCTGCAATTTTTAGTAAGCACTATTTTTGATTCATAGTAGACTATAGCAACAATACCACCTTTTCAAAATTTTGCTTAGAGTGGTACATTGCTTTCTATCCACCGCTAGCTTGTGAGCTGAAATAAAAAAAAGGGCACACTATCAGATAAGGAAGAATGTACATGATTTTTTAACAAAATATGATGAGACTTTTTCCTGTATTCTTCTCTTTATTTGTAAGGAAAGAAATTCTCAGTCCCATTTGTAATTTCCTAAGTCAGTGGGAAAATGTGAGTTTAGTTTTCATAAGATAAATCAAAAATACTCTGAAATAAGCATGCAAAAAGTGTGAAGTTTGAGGAGGAGCCATTTGTTCTTCAAACAAGTAATAAAATAAAATTCAATGTATAATCTTGACAAATTAGGTTCTTTTGGAAACTGACTGGGACAATAGTATATAAAAGTTATAAAAATGCAAGTTTTCATACTTTAAATATTTAGAAGCTGGCAATTTTAACTGATTGGATTGGAAACATTATCATTTGGTTTGGATTATCATTTGGATCCAAACATTGGATTGGAAACATTATCATGATTGGAAACATTATCATTTCAACCAGGAGAATGATAATGTTAGTTCATTATCTATAGCAGTCTGTAGCAATTCATTATCATGCTATTCAGAAAAAAAGCTTATTGTTGCCAAAAGTGTTATGAACTTGGAGAAATAATCATTTACAAATAATTTAATGAATCCAGGAGTAAGTATTTTAGTGACTGTGAGCCATTGCACTGTATTTAGGAATGAGTGTCTAAAAAAGCCCACATTTTATTAATGAAGTAATATTTATTGAGACTAAATTGTACTTTACTGTCACTATTTCCAGATATTGAAACTTGTAGTTTCATCTAGTTAGTTTTGCATGCATCAAAATGTTGGTTTATAATTTTCAGAAAAAAAATTCCAACTTACTACGGTAGGTAATAATATATTTTTAAAAGTAAGGAAGTGTCATAGCATTAATGCAAGAGCTGGCAAAGTCTGGTGTTCAAAGAAAAAAAACTCTCAAATATGAACAAAAGTAGATTACTGAGTTAAAAGTAGACAGTCCCATGATGCTATATGCAAATGTAGCAAATATTGTCTTCTAGTTTATTATTGTGTATTTTTTGTTTTATTTCACTAAATTTTTTGATTGAATTTTATTATTTCACTAAAAATATCAATTCAAGCAAAAATCTCATCCATTTTTCCTTGTGTTCTTCTATCTTTATATTGACTCTATGTGCACATCCTGGTCTGAAGAATAGGAAGATAAAAAGCAAAAAATGGACATATGTTAAAGGCTATGAAACAAAAGCCAAGAATTCACAAGAATAAAAGTCAGACATGGTATAAGCTTTCAGAACCATTCCTGTCTCTAAATAGCAAAGCCAGTGGCCTATTACCAATGACACGATGACGGTTGTGTAATGCCAACACTCTCCTAGGCCCCAAAGGCTGTCAGTCTATTCTTTACTGCCACAGCAACTTAAAATTTGGACTTTTAAATGAAACAGATTCTTTTTAAAAACTCTGTTTTTCTGTATATATATATATATATATTTTAAAAGCGCCCATAACAATGCTTTATAACCAAATTAATTAAATTTTTAGACTTACTTTTATATAATCATTATTTTTGATAATATTTTGTTTCTTTTATTCAAGAATATCACAACCAAATTGAACTAAAACACCTTGCTCCTCTGTCATCCTAATGAAGGTGCTGAATAGCATTCCTCAATCTCTAATTGGCTATTTTTGCTATGTATGTATGTATGTATGTATGTGTTATTTAGCATATAGCATATACATGACTAACAATACATATGAACATTTCACCTAGAATAGTAATACACAATAAATTATAAATGTTAAAAAATCTATGTTCAAATACCAATGTCAATCAGACTACTGACGTGCAGTATTTATTTTGAAAAAAATCAGATACTAGACTGGTATATGCCCTCAGTTTATAGTCAATATTATTTTTGCTTATTTTATTTTTGGAAATTTGTATATAATACCTTGACAATGTTCACATATAACAATAAATATGGATTGTTAAATAAGCAATTGTACTGTCTGCATTATCCTAGGTCAACCTAAAGATACATATACAATATCCTAAATTAATCTCCAAACCATTTGGAACCTTTGTACCATTTGGAATTTCAGAAACAATGGTGGCACTTCTTCAAAATGGTTGTCCTAGGATGGACTTCTGGTTTGCAAGGCTTGGCGGCGGCAAGAATCCGTGATCGTGCGTGGTTTCTGCTGCGCTCGCCACTGGAGTGCCCCGAGCCAACCAACTCCGGGGCTATAGCTACCCCGTAGAGGTAGCCGAAGACAGGGAGGCTTAGCAGGGGTCGGGGGGAGTCACAACCCCCTCCTCAGCTGGCTTAACTCCCTTTTCCGAAAGCAGTAGAGCGGCGGTCAGAAATGGCCGCCACAAAGAAGCTTTCATCCGGAAAAGAATGTGCCAGGAGGAAGCTGAGAAGTGAAAGTTTTGGCTGACCAGGAGGAGAAGCAACATCCAAGATATCCTGGAATTTAAATTTTGGAAAAAGATACATTGTTCCCTAAGAAGATCTAGAAGCAGCAAATGAAAGTGAAAAGGGAAAGTTTGCTTTTTCCTCACTCTCCTTCCTTACGGTGACAGCAGATGAATGAGAAATTGGAAAAACCCGCTTTGGCATCAGCAGGTAATCAAACTGGAAAATTAAAGCCAAGGGGACTATAAAGATTTCTGAACACTGGAAAAAAACATTTTTTATGCTGTAAGTGGGAAGGGAGAGGATAAGAATTAAGATTTGGCTGGGGGAGACTGCTTGGAATTTAAAAGACTAGAACAAAATCATAACAAGACTTCTAAAAGACACATTTTAATTGGAACTTTGTAACTGAATTACAACCCTAGGAAGAGAAAGTGAAAAAAAGAAGAAAGTGTTAAATGAAATAGACTGTGTGTATTTGGATTGTTTGGTGACTTTGGGACTTTTGGAAATTCTTATTTGAATGATTAAAATCATTTGGGTTGTTTAAACAATTTTTTTACAATGGCATTATTTATGGATGAACTGAAAATGGAATTTATAAAATATAAAGAAGAGGAACAAGAAGGGAAGGGATCTTTTGGCTCTGTTTTTCATTTTTTTAGAAATGGCAATTTCTACGTATGAGAAACTACAAGAACAAGAAGATTGGAATGAAGAAGCCATCTTTAATGAACAAGCAACTTTATCTGGGGAAGAAAGGGGAAAGGGGGGGAAAGAGAATAGAGAATTTAAGACTTAAAAAAACAACCAAAAAAGGGAAAAATAAGGTGAAAAGTGGACACAATGTCAGAAATCAACAGAAAAGAAGAATACAGAAGAGGGTAGAGATTAAGAGACAAGGGGGTAAAAAGGCTAAAGTGGAGAAGCAAGGGAGGAAGGAAGGGAAGAGAAGCTATAAAAGTTTGAAACAAGATGTAAACAAACAGGACTTATTTAGAGACAATGGGTAAAAATATAACTGAAAAAGAGATTCTGCAAAAGTACATAAGATTGTATTGTTATATTTGTATTAGAAATAATGTTAGAAAATTTGGAACAACATATGATTATAAAATGGGATAAAATATTCAACGTAATTTAGTGGAAATTTCTTTTTTTTTTTTAACAAAATAAATGAAATGAAATATGAGAGAATTGAATTAAGAAGGAAGGGGAATATTTCAGTTACATAATGTCTTAAAATATAAGTGAAGTGGGGCGGAAGCAACTACGCAAAATTTATAAGTGTTCCCATAGAAGCATGATACTTACTTGAAAAGGAAGGTATAAAATGTTTAAGATTTAAATGAATATTAATCTTAATAATAGAGTTCAATTGGTATGAATTGTTGTTGTAATTATATATTTATAATGTTTTTCTTTTTTTAAATATAGTGTTTAGCTTTCGAATGTACTAAGCAGAATCCGAATGAAAGTTATGTATTATTTTAAGTGCTAAATTTAGGGGAAAGATATAAATGCATCATATTCCAATCAGTGATTACAGGAGAAATTTTGTGTTAATGAAAAAACATAATAGACAGCTGAAACAGGACAGACAAAGGATATAACTATAATGATTTAAATTGAGATGAAATAAATAAAATAGAATTAAGAGAGTGAAAAGAGGGGAGAAGCTATATAGAAAATGTTGAATGGTAATAAGATATGGAATAGTATATAAAAGTGAGCATGAACTTGAATTTATGTCTGTATGAAGAGATGTACAGGGATCAAACTGCTTTCCAAAAAGATGTTTTATGTTTTCATGTTATGTGTTTAGTTTGTATATGTTTGTCTTTTAAAAATCAGTAACATTTTTGGGGAAAAAAATGGTTGCCCTAGAAGGCGAATGAATCTACTTCTCACCTCTTTACCTGGCCTCCCAGTGTGTTTTTATTTCAGCTTATCATTGTTTGTATTTTGTAAAGTAGGAGATCACATTTTAGGTAGAGAATTGTATTGCAGCCAAACTTAAATTTAAAGTCTTCAAAAAGTTAAAGGAATCTTAATCTTAAAATGAATAAATAGAATCAGCTGAGCATGAAGCTTGGCAAACCCTGAAGGAAGAATGTAGGTTTTTTGCTAGAGTTCAAGTTGATTTACAAAACCAAGAGGATATATAAATAAAAAATGAGAATGCAATAGCTAATGCTCCATGTAAAAGGCAGCCTGAATAATATTAGGCTCTAAAATGCTGAGTATGTTGTTGTTTTGTAAATCTAGACCGTTATCCAAAAGAAACTATATTACGTCTCAGTTGTATGTGCAAACCAGGTTCTTAGGTCAAAAGGCTGGCTCCTTTTGTTACCCATTTTTTTTAAAAAATGGGAAACATTTTTCTGCATCTAAGTGTGCTTTGACATATTAACTATGTAACATAAGAATTGTCCTAGCTGTGAGGAACCTACCATAAAATTGTTGAACTCACATACATGAAACATGAAAAGTTTCTGTTAATATCAGGAGCTTTCAACAAACACAGTGGGATTTTAAGTCATTAATTTGATGAAATGAGCTACAGCTTATGCCCTTTGATAAAATTTGCGAGTTGGAAGAGATGCTGCCAGACCCATCCTAATTTTTTTCCACAGCTCTTCTCCAGTGATATCTCCATGGTTAGGATCAGTTGTGCTTCTGAAGGATTCTGACCATTGGCCATGGCATGCTTGCTTCTGCCATTTTTGCTGCTTGCTCCCTGCCTGCAAAGTATTTCTAACTAGGCTTAGTTTGAACGAGATCCAGGAACTAAAACAGGTGCAGCACTTAACTACTTTCTCAAGACAGGTTCAAGCAAGGTATTTGGAATCCAAATCTGTTGGAAGGTGGAAAAAAGCCCCCCAAAGAAAGCTTTAGAGGATTCTACCTTTCAAATGTGAGGGCCATGTTTGTGAAAAGATGTGCTTGTTGTTTTGTCCCTTCCTGGCACTTAACTGACAGCTGAGTCGGGCATGGCCTAATCGGGAACAGGCCAAGGGAAAAAGTGTTTTGTTTTCAGTTTTGAACCTATCCCTGAGATGAACTGTCAGAATTCCTTGCTGGGTGCCTCTAAAACATGCTCCGAGTCCTGTTTATTTCAGTTGGCCTCTCCTTGCTAGCTTTATGGCCTCCCTCCTTTTGTTTTTGCATCTGCTACCTTTTTATATGCGCTTTTCACTTCCTTTTCATCAAACTGGTTGGCAAAATCATCTTTGTGTTAGGAGGAGAAGTGGCAATTGGAAGGCGCAGGCTATTTGTTCCAAGGACTACATTAAACATGGATTTGGAAGGCTATTTCTAATTGGTAATTTGCATAACTTGTGGTTGGTCTAACATTTTTATTTGAATTGTATGAGTTAGCCCCTCAAATAGGGTGAGTTTATCGATTGAAATGGCACAAAAACATAGCAAAGTTAGCTGGCTTTGAGCTCAGTTCCTTAACCCTAACCCTAACCTCTGGTGTCCAAATTTCAACTTCTGGTTTTTCTTTCCAGCCTAACATATGGACTAACTACTTTAAACTGAACATATTCTTTCAGGGAATGTCAGTAGCAGAAGAGCATTTAAAATGCTCACTTTTAAACTTTTAGGTTTTATGATAAACACTTTTTTTAGTAGACAACTGAAAGTAATTTTTCAGGATTTTTATGAGCTTTCTTACATCCCTTGAGGCAACTAGGACCTGTAAATCTTTACTGCAGTATCCTCACTTCTGATGGATTTCGTTTTCTTTAAACAAGCGAATTACTTGTTTCTTTGCATTGCTTTTTTCTTTTTGCATTGTTTATCCATTAAGAGGCTACTATGATAATAAATTAATTCCCATGTAAATTTACATGGATTTGAGTAGGATTTTAGGATATGAAAAATAGTGCAAACAATACAAAAATGGTAGTACTTCAGTAGCACTGGACTGATATTAAATTTGTAAAACAAAATGGAACTAAGTGTTGCTGAATTGATGGATTATCAAAAATATATAGTTTAAAAATTTGAAGTAGCTATGGCTGTATGGGAAAACTGATTGAACTGAAAAAAATAGTATTTCCAGTATCAATTAGAATTTCAAATATTGATAGTAAAATGTGAACAGTAATGAAAGGCATATCATGTGAATAGTTTTAGTATATGTTATACTAATGAGTAAATTCTTGCTAAAGGAAAAAACATGTTTTCCCCACATTCTTTAAAATGTATACCGTTGCAGTATAAAAACCAAAAACAAAATTTAATACACCCATATGTGCAGTGGTGGGATTCAAACATTTTTACTACTGGTTCTGTGAGCATGGCTTAGTGGGGTAGCATGGCTTGGTAGGCGTGGCACGGGAAGGATACTGTAAAATCCCTATTCCTTCATCACCCCACTAATGTGTTTTCCAGCTCCGTTCTCCTGTGTAGGGCAACAAAAGAACTCAGGAGGCAGAGAATAGATGGGGGCGGGGCGGTCAGAGGTGGTATTTGCCGGTTCTCCGAACAACTCAAAATTTCTGCTACCAGTTCTCCAGAACTGGTCAGAACCTGCTGAATACCACCTCTTTTTCCATTCCCACTGATAGAGCACAGGCACTTGTTCCAGTGCCTAATTCTGCTCAATTTTGACCAGACAAAGTGAGATAGTTTAATAAATACCAGGTGATTCACAAATGGTCAGGCCACAGGAAGGTGCATTGGACCAGTGCTCTCTCCAAGTATTTTTGGTTAAAGTTAGCAGATGTTAAGTCAATAGCTGTTCTCCATGATGACCTACAGGATTTCAATCTTGTGATAGACTGTCCATTATCCTGGTGAATAGGGTGGGCCTCGGGTAGGATTCAAATTTTTAAATAACCGGTTCTGTGGGCGTGGCTTAGTTGATGGGTGTGGCTTGGTGATCATATGACTGGGTGGGTAGGGCCAACTCAACATCGCTTATGTCAAGGGCCGCTTCTCCTCACCTGGCCTCTCATGACAGTGGGGATGCTGCAATGGTCATAAGTGTGGAAAACAGTCATAGGTCACTTTTTTTCAGTGCCATTGTAAGTCTCAATGGTTACTAAATAACTGTTGTAAGTCAAGGATTACCTGTACAAAAATATAAAAAGCTTCTTTGCTTGCAAAAAGCTGTCCTCAATACCAATCATTAGATTAAAAATACCTGCAAGCCAGAGTTACAAATCAGACAGGGTGCCAGGAATTAAAATAGTTAAAATGCAGTGATAACTATCAAGCAGCCAACTCTTGCTCAGAAAGTGAAACCCTTTAACAGAGAGGTCATTTAAGCTCTCCAGAAAAAGCACACCCAGGAGAAGCAATCCTTAGATTCATTTGCACCATTTAAAGATACCAGCTGGTCTCACCCATCACATGATATCCTAAGGAAATCATCCAGATTTAAGGAAAGGTCACATGCCCCCAGAAAGGGAGTAAATAAAAAAAAATCAGTGCCAAGCTTACATCCATACCCCACAAAAGGACAGTGCCAGATACCACTAAAGCAGTGAAGGAAGACCCCCTCTGCAGATAGAAAAAGAAACCATGAGGCAGGAAAAAATTCAAACACAATACAAATAATTAAATCACAACAGTAGTTGTTGCTTGTTAAACCAATTACCAGAACAAATAGACACAGGAACTAGCAGATTTCTCAAACCAGTTTCTTTTCAGAAACAGAGATTAATCTTTTTTCTTCTAAACAAAGCTGAATAGGGAAAATTATCCCATCAATAAACACAGGATTAAACATCATTAAGCACAGAATTAAACTTCACCAAAAATCAGTTTTAGACCAAAACTCAGAAAGGGTATGTAAACTCACATCTGAATGTTAATCTTTTGAGGCGTCGCTCTCCCGGAGGGCTCCCCACGAACTGCCGAATGGG
>BLBF01000002.1:56548623-56568904 GCA_015471245.1 Laticauda colubrina
TTGAGGCGTCGCTCTCCCGGAGGGCTCCCCACGAACTGCCGAATGGGTTTGAGGAAAGACACGACACACGTTTTCTCCTCGGGGTGAGCGAGCCCCGAACTAGCTCGAGACAAGCTCTTTTATTGAGGTTCTTGGGTGGGTTACAAAATATCAGAAGGCAAGCATGTGATCCTGATTGACCATACTAAAACTGACACATTGGGTTGAATACACATATATGGCAATGATGTTTTGCAAACACAGTTGGGTGGGATGGATATCCATATTTGGGTGTCAGTAGATGTTCTCTATGTGTAAAAAACAGTTTCTACGTCATGTCCTGTATTTTTCGGACAGGCCCCCTGTGGTTAGCGTTTCTGATCAGTTTGCAACAGCAGATGTGGTCATATTTCTACAGAGCTTTTCTGTTGCAGAATGTCATATGCAGCGAGGTAGTTCGTGGTTGGAATAGGATATGGACAAACAATATAGCTATAGCTTATTCAAAAGATTATATGGCTAATGCAAGGCAAAATTATCTGATCATTGCAGTAATATTTCTCCACAATCTTTCTCACTAGCCAGGAAGTATTTTACAACAGCAGTCTAAAAAGCTTAAAACAACCCTTCCCCTTTAAGAAAAAAAAAAACACTCCTTCGGAGACAGTAAGTCTAGGCTGTCTGCCAAGAATGCAGTAAGAGTGGAAAGAAGCAAAAGGAGATTTATTCTAACTATGGTTCTCTGAACTGCTTAGAAAGTTAAGAAAGGGTTCTATAGAACTGGTCAGAACCGGTAGAATCCCACCCCTGCATATGTGTATGTGCTTGGGTCCATAGTATAAAAAATAGAGCTACATAGAGAGCTATATAGAGAGCTACACACACACACACACACACACACACACACACACACACACACACACACTTAAATGGTGGAAACAGGAAATACTAATATTACACAAATCTTTTGAAAACACTTCTATAGTCAAATATTTTATAGATCACTATTCAGGGACAGCAAAACCCAACAATTAACATTAGTTGGACTTTCCTCTTGTAGAATGCCTATATAAACCTCAGGATAGCATTACATGAGAACTTAAATTTTTTTATTCAATTTTCAGTCAAAATATCAGGCCCAATCTCATAGTTCTTTTCAATCTTTTACTTGCTTACAGCTAATAGACAGAATCTTTCCAGACTAAAGCTATAATCTTCTAACCTTCTAGATAAATTTGAGGAAAGAGACTGTAGCTACCTCTCCCATCCCTCCTCCATACAATTTGGGACTGTGCAATCTCTTAATCTGGGCCTCTCCCTGGGAAAGATCTGTGTTGTCAAAACCGCCCCTCCTTTCCCCGCTCCTGAGAAGCTCCCCGCTGAGCTAACAGACAACATGTAAAGCATTAATGGGGTGCTCCTAACATACAGTAGATTTAATCACACAGATCCTGTGTTGTTGTTCCTTTTGCAAGCCATAGTTTCCTGTTGCTCTTCCATTTGTGTGTGTGTGTATGTGTGTGTGTGCATTTGTGTAAAAATATGTATATATCTCTCTGTGTATGATAATGCATTAAAATTAGAAATTACCAGTTAAAGAAAAGTTATTGAAGGATATAGAAATATAGCAGTGTCATTAAAAGAGAGAAGATAAAGTAATAATAAAAGTAATTACTCGTCAATAGTCCACCAATAAATTCATTCAACTTTGTAGTCATTGTTACAAATAGTATTTTCAATTGTCCCTTAAAAATAATGGAACAAACTTATAATTCTGTTTCAACCTCACAGAACCAGGCAATATTCTGTTCAGCTTTGCTCCAGAATCTCATGTTTGAGTGTTGTGATGCAGAGCAAGAGAAAAAGAGGGAGATGCGTGAGATCCTAAACTCTCTTAGTTGTTGTTGTGTCAAAGCAGAATGGAAAAATTATTCTGTAAACCATCCTGTAGATCTTTGCTGTTGGATGGACCTGTTAGGATGGACTAACCTCAAACTATGAATTATAAAACAAGTTGTATGGTTGATTTCCTTCCATGTGCTGGTCATTGTATCTATTTTCTTCTATTAAGTATTAAGGGTGGGATGTAAAACAATAGTGTAACTCCCTACACTGAAGTTAATAGCACATAATTTTGAAACAAAATAAAATAAATGTAATGTAATGGCACTGGGGTTTTACTGGCTCTTTAACCCATAATCTATATTTTTCTGTCATTACATTTTGAAATAAATGAGCTGATGTTCCAAAACATAGTAAGAGATTAAGAGAAGAAGCTAATCTTCTGAAAACGGAGATTAACTAGAGCCAGTAGATCTAATCCTAAATATTACTAAGACAGGATTGGATGCCAACAAAAATATTTACTTTTAAGTACAGTGTATATAGAATTGCTCTGTACCTGTGTATACAAGCCAGCAATTAGATAGAAATATCAAGTAAGCAAGCTCATGGTTATATCATTCATTGGATTTACTACTATGGAATGAATTAGAAACCATCTATATCAAGCTTCATTTTAAAAATGATCAAACTTTTATCAATTAAATAATTATTAAATTTAATAATTATTAAAATGTAATAATCACAGTAGTTTCACTTGAAGAAATGATCTAAAGAAATAATATAAATGTGTTGCAAGCATGAACATATGTGTGTGTTTGTCAGAGATAAAAATAAAACTGTTCAAATGGGACGAGTTTGGTTGAAATTTAAGAATAGTAATGAAAGGAAAAAAATGCTAAGTATCTCAGAACAATACTTTGAAAGGCGAATACCTTTTACTTGTGACTGCTTTTCATGATCATTGTCTTTAAAAAGTCCTCCAAGCCTGAAATGGATATATTGACATTGAAAATTAAGCAGAAAGAAAACATAGAATATTATCAAACATGGAATTTATTTTACCAATGGTTGGAAAAAAGAAGTGGAGATTAAGAATGTAATTTTTATTGTTAAGCAGATTAAATACCCAGATAACACGATGTTTAGAAATCACTAAGAAATGTATTTAATAGAAAATCAATTTTTAAAACAATCCTCCAAGCCTTTCTAGCATCTACCAATTCTACATGGGGGAAAAAAATATGAGCTGGGAAAAGTCCGTACAGTATATTAGAAGTATCCATATAAAACTGCTGGGTGGTTCTGTTGGCTGTCATGTGCCAGTTGAATACAATTAATATGAGGCATAATATGACTATCAAAATGAAACGATGTATAACAACAGATGGTTGTGTTTTTCATTAACAAATATTTAATTACATGTCACATTTTAATAACATTTAAAAATGCAACTCCAAATTTATAGGAGTCTTTCATTCCACAGTAATATATACTGTAGTAGTACAATCCAATAATTCATATTTACATACAGAAAGATATATGCAGCATGTATGTATACATAGATATGATGGATAAAATATAAGAACAGAAATTACGGAGTGCTAATTTGATAGATAGAAAGATGGGAGATAGATAGAAATATATATTACCTATATCTACTACCTGTTACCTATTTTCACTTTAATTCAAAATGGTTTTTCCCCCCAATGAACAACTTTTCAGTGAGATTTTCCTGCATGATTCTTGCATAGCTTTTAGTTATGATACAGCCAAGATACATGTGAGAGTGTCCTGTCTTTCATTGTACAAGCACCTCTGGGGGTTTTCTCTACAGTTAATTCCAATGAAAAGGGTTTCTTTAGAGCAGAGCAGATAAGGAATGAACAAGTTTGCAGACTGATGAAGTGCATTGTAGGTAAAAACAACACTGAGACTCTCAACAATGCAAATAATGACAAAAATACCACTTAAAGAAATTCTCTTATCACCCTGCAAATGAGATAGGAAACTAGTAATTCCTTTTGCAGGGAAAGAGAAATTTGGGAAGCTAGAAGTAGGTTGATTGATTTTACTGGATTTACAAGGCTGCTCAATTCAAACAGTGTGACTCTGGGCTGAGTACCAAAACAAAAAACAAAAATGAAAAAGAACCATATACCATTAAAAATACACTATCTAAAATATGAAGTACAGAATATAAAAAGCAGTTGTATTAGTTGATATTTAAGTAGAAAAAATGTGCGAATGTCCTCCCCCCACAACACTTCAGGAATTCAAATATCCTGTCACTGATTTATACAAAAATCTGTTCAGCATTTTTAAGTTAAAATCCAAGCCTTTCCATTGCATAGTAAGTTTGCAAGTCTAGCTCTACACATGTACATAATGATTCTTTGAGAACATTAAGGATGAAGTTCTTCTCAGGTTCACCAATATCTTTTCACTAAAACAGAAACGGGATTTGTAAACACAAATTGGTGTTCAAAGCACTCCCTCCTGATTGTACATGGCCACATTTATGGCTCAGCAGCCTTGAAGCTGTCAAAGATATCAAAGGAAAGAAAAGATTGCAAAAGACACATAACACAAATGTTCCTTCGTTCATAGACATGGTTGTTGAAACAGACTATTGAGTTTTTACAATAGAATTATTTGCCTTCTAGTTTTAGATGGTTTTCACTCCTCAAATTGCTCCTTGAATAATATAAAAAAGCTATTTGAATTTCAGTGACAGATTGGACATAACAGGTTGCAACTATTAGGTCTAATTTTACCATATTGAGAAATAAAATTGCCTAAACATAAACATCGATCATTGATGCAGTAAATTAATTTGTACAGAAAAAGTAGTTTAATGCAGTACACAGTTAAACAGAAAATTTTGAAATTACTGCTTTCTGAATTAATTTGTACACTTGTTTGTTTGTAATGCAGTGTAATTGCTTTCACACTCAACTTCATTGTAAATCATAGTTTAAGAGACGACATGCAATTTAGAAGGTTAAAAGTAGATATTTTGAGCCTGTGATGTTTGCCTTCATTTAAGGCTATAAAAACATGAAAGTTCCACTGAATTTCGTAGGATGCACTTTTAAATAGATATTGATAGGAGCATGCTATTAAATTTGCACGAAGGCAAAACTGAAAAAATAAATGATATGATGGTAAAATATGTAAGCAATTTTTTTTTAAAAAATTAGCATCTTTATTTATCCTGTTGATAAAATTATTGTGATTTTTTTCGTAAGTATTCCTTCCCATTTTTCAACAAAAATATGGCAGTTTAATGATTCCAAGCAATGTTTCACTATTGATGGTGGGAGAAATACTACACAATTTAAAGATTTGTGATTCTATTAAAGGGAAAGTTTAGCGAAGTTGCTGTTTTTTCTTCCCAAATTGCTATTTTAGGTTAACATTTTACATACTATCCTGCTGCTAGGGATGCTGATTCTTAGAAATTTAATTGAGATTCAGAAGTGTACATTATGGGTTGTTCAACAATTCTTTTTTCCTTCTAAAAGCATTTCAAAATTGAAGCAAAGACTGGTAGATGAGAGGTAGAGCATAATACAGCTTTAACCATTTCTTCTTCTTCTGTTTTCTAATTTAGAATTACCCCAGCCTCTTTCTAAGCAGTTAAGGAAATATGTAGGATGCCTGCATGAAGCTATATTTACCTATGTTAAAAGAGATCAAAAAAAAGAATTGAACTATACAGAGCATGCATTTTTATTTCAGTTTAGCCAAAAGTTGAAGACTATGCACACAGAATAGATGTGCCATTCATTCATTTTAGCAGCCAACCAGGAATTCTTTGCGACCACTAATACAGAAGACACTCAAAGGTTAAAGTGTATAAAATGCTTTTAACATTAAATGGCCATTTTGACTCTTCCATGATTCAACAGGATGTTTTAATGTATTTTCATTTGATTTTTTCCTACATTCCATGATATTCTTTTTTAAAAATTGCTTGAGCCAGAAAAATTTGAAGAGTACATTAGCCAATAAAACAAACAGGTACAGATTGGTTTAAGCTATTTTGATGAAGAGTAATTCAAACACAAGTTCAAAGATTTGAGTATCATTTTGGAGATAAAATATTCTCTACATAATTGAGTTATGATTATGTTTTATATTCTTTGCTATGGAAAGTTATGTACATATTTAATCCTCATATGTCCTTTTTTTTGACAGGTTATCAAAAAAGTACAGTATGTATTAGATGTTTTTCTGTTCCGTTAAACATTTAGATTATTTTATTTGAGTTTTGTGGACATATTGTCAAACATTAAATGCATGCACCTTATGTGTGCATTATGAAGAAGTTTCATGCCAATAGATGGAAGTGTATTTTTGGTATTACTATGCTGTTCATGTCACAGCAGATGGCAGCACTTAGCCAACCTTAACTAATCTTGAAAGGGCTAATCAAGATTAGACTTAGTAAATACTTGGGTGGGTCTCTGCCAGGAAATTCCCGACAGAATAGAATGAGAAGTGACAATTCAGTAGGAGATTCTTTGCAATGAGAAGCCATTGTGTTTGTCAAGAAAAATACATAGCGTCTGTATAATCATCCAGACTGAAGGTCAGCTCAAGAAAGTCTTTTCTTTGACATGTGCCACATAACGGGCAAAGTCAAGAAGTGAATACCACATGGACCAGACCTCTGAGTTGTTGCCCTCCAAGATGTTGATTGTATTTTATTTCATTATAATTGCAGAGCCCTATAGTGGTACGCATGTAATAGCCAATTGCATTAGAAGATTGAAGTTATCGCCAACATTAAAGAATCTGACAGATGAGTTTCCTAGACAATTCCCTTCTAGGACACAGTTTTGGCATGAAGAGAACCTTTTTTGCTTGGATAAAATAATGTTGAAGTACCTCTCCCTTTGTATGGAATCATAAAGATGGAGGAAGCCTGGGGTCTCCATGCACAGCATAGGATGATCCTCAGCCTTCTTATCCTTTTCTTTTTACTTAGTCTATGTAATAAAACAAGAAGGATAAAATAATTCCAGAAGTTAGAAAGGTTAAATACTACTCTAAGAATAGAACAAGATTTGCTGATTCCTCTTCCCCTAACATTAATTCTGACCATACAACACTAACCAGAACAGAGTTGTTCTTAGTGAAATAATCCAGCCTGAGCAGATAAGACAGTCTTTTAAAATACAAGAGAGTTAGAAAGTATGTTATATGTATGCATGTTATATACTTTGGGGCTGAATACTCTCTAGTAACTAGAGATAAGATACCTTGTCTCAGAAGATTTTAGACAAAATACAAATGAAACAGTAATTTAAAAATACCTTTTGCTACGGCTTTCCCTTTTTCAGTTTTGAGAGACAAAAGCTTCGTTTATTAAATTCCACACATTGCTTCCATTCCAAATATGGAATTAAGATGCAGCCATAAACAAAGTAAAGATATCTTCACATTTGTGAAAACACTCCTTATTCCAGCAATCTTTTCCAAATGGTATCCATGTGTAAGAATAGGAAAATATCAGTTGCATCTACCAAATTTTAACCACACTTAGAAAGCTTGCATACCTTTAATATTGAAACTAAGTAGCAAAGATAATACTGTTAATGATACAATTATGATACAATCTATTATTACACTGACTTCTACTGAGCACTAAGGACAAACAATGACACTTTCATTTACCTACAGTTAGCTGGATCATAAGATAGGAGAATCAGATGACTGTTATTGTCCTTGTTTCAGAGAATAGAGCTTGCTTTATTGACACATGAATAGTTTTTATTTAATGTGCACTTTGAGCTCTTACTGTTAATATAGTAATTCTAAGTAAGAGACAAATATTTGACAGAATACTCATTTAAAAAAAAATTTTTTTAAAGTTTTTAAAAATCTCATTTCCATTTCTCTTGGGAATGATGGTATTTATTCTTTATTTATGGGAAGTATAGTCTTTCTTTTTGAACATATAATTGAAGATTATCTGCTTGCCTCTTCTTGGGAAACACATAAAAGGTGGGTTATGTCTTTTATTACTGCAAACTCTGTTTTTATGGATTCATGTATAATTATTTTAGTTCTGATATCATGTAACATGTTTTTAAAATTAAATATGTTTACTTATTGTAAATAATTGTGTAGCTGTCTTCATTACCTATAAAATCATAGATGCAATCACTTGGGAACTTACATGACTTTTTTTCCAAATTAATCCTCCTGCCTAATTTATTTTCATTGGAAATCTTGCTTTGTAAATTGTTGCCATCAACATTCTGTTTGGCTTATTTGCAGGCTAGAATTGCTCAACCACAGGTAGTCCTCTACTTATGACTACAACTGAGACTGGAATTTTAATGGCTAAGTGATACAGTTATTAAATGTTTCATAATGGGACCTGACCTTAGGTGCTACCATATTTACAATGGTTATTAATCTAACTTTCCCAACTGATTTTGCCTGCTGGAAATATCTGGCTGGGAAAGTCACAAATCGCAATCATGTGACCACAGGATGTGGCAACTTTTTGAAGTCTGAGCTGGTTGCCAAATGTCCAAATTACAGTCACATGACCATGGGGCTGATTTAGAAACAGAATAAGCAGTTTAAAAAGCAACCTATCTCAAAATTAAACAAATGTAAACAAATTATTATGTGTCAACTAGATGTAGGAATATAGTTAGTAAAAAAAAAAAATGATTGACATCCCTTCCTTATGTTTTAACTTGTATTGTTTAGCCAAGTAGCATTTCAGGATTGCCACTATCCACCTAGCATGAGGGGTAAATGGGAAACAATTTGATGATGGTGGGTGTTCCGTCCGGAAAAACGCAAGGTAGACCGGGTTCCAACAATAAAGTCTTTATTAAGTCAAGCAACAGTAACGGAACAGTTTGGCTGAAGCCACAGCAGCCTTTTTATACAGGCTTGCCTGCCGGCTTGTAGCCAATGGCAGCTATTTGACTTTGCCACCTTTCAGCGGCTCTTTTGGATTGGTTCCTAATGAACCAATCCAATACTGGTCTTTTTATCCAATCAGATTGCGTTGTTTGGAATATACCATTCTATACACAACACCCCTCCCCCCTTAGTTTAGTCCTATGTGGGTGATGTAGTCGCGCAGGTAGGTAGGGCTTCTTCTGACTACTTGACTTGCGCGGTTCATTTATCCTGGACATCCCCTGGGTCCATTTTTTCCAAACCCTCTTTGGTAAACCTGACCATTCTTTCAGCCGTACCATTTGCCGCCGGGTGGGCTGGCGCGGTAAGTGCCTGGCGTATACCTAAAGAGGCTAGGTGCTGTTCAAATTGTATAGCTGTTAGTTGTGGCCCATTGTCGGACACTAAGACATCCGGCAATCCATGGGTTGCGAATAGTTTGTTGAGTTGTTTGATAACAGCGTCAGTTGTTGTAGATGACATTACTGCGACTTCCAACCAATTTGAGTATGCATCTACAACAATCAAAAATGTATGCCCCTTAGTAGGACCCGCAAAGTCAATATGGATTCAAGACCAGGGGCCTTGCGGGGTCTTCCAGTCCCTTATAGGTGCTTGTGGTGGTGATGGCCTGGTTTTCTGGCATTTATTGCATGTAGCAACCCAGTATTCAATATCTCTGTCTAAGCCAGGCCACCAGACATAGCTCCTAACTAGGCTTTTCATTTTCATGATGCCTGGGTGGCCTTCATGAAGCATGCCCAACACTCTAGTTTGTAATTTGGAAGGAATTACCACCCTATCACCCCATAATAAACACCCCTTTTGTATTGACAGCTCAGTCTGTCTCGTCTGGAAAGGCTTAAAGTTTTCAGTTTTTTGGTTTTCCGGCCAGCCTTTACCTGCCCAATTTAAAATTCGGGCAGTCACTGGGTCTTTAGCGGTGGCTCTGGCGACATCATTTGCAGATATTGGCAGTTCGGGGCAGGCTTCTATTTGCAGGGTGGTAATTGTTGATGCCGGGTCGTCCTCTGTCATTGGCAGCGGTGTTCGACTTAATGCGTCTGCATGGGAGATCTGTTTTCCGGGTTGATGTATTAATGTGTAGGAGTACACAGCTAGGAATTCTGACCATCAGGTCATTCGGGGAGATAAAATGTTCAGTGTGGGTTTGTTTCCCGCCAAAATTCCTAGTAGCGGTTTATGATCAGTTACAATGAAAAATGTTCTCCCATAGAGGTACTCGTGAAAACGTTTAACTCCGGCGACAATTGCCAAGGCTTCTCTGTCTAGTTGACTATAGTTGCGTTCTGCTTTAGAAGTGTGTTCGAGTAAAAGGCGATGGGTGCCTCTCTCCCGTCAGGCAGTTGGTGGCTCAGGATGGCACCGACTCCAAACGTTGAGGCGTCACAGGTGACCGTCAATGGAAATGTGTTACTAAACTGAATAAGAACGGTGTCTGAAGTTAACAGATTTTTTATGCCTTGGACTGCTTTTTGTTCTCTACGCCCCCAAGTCCAACTAGTTTTTTTATCCAATAAGCGATGTAACGGTTCTGCTATTGTTGCTTTGTGGGGGAGGAATACATTATAGAAGTTTATTAGACCCAAAAATGCTTGCAACTCCGTTTTGTTTTTTGGCTGTGGTGCATCTCTAATAGCCTTGACTTTTTTTTCTGTAGGGTGTATACCGTCTCTATATCAATTAAATAACCCAAAAATTTGACGCGATCAGTCATTAAGCAGCATTTTTCTTTTTTGACTTTCAGGCCGGATTCTCTAAATTTGGTTAGCACCTCTTTCAGTCTTGTCTCTAACTGGGTCGTGTTTTTAGCCGAAATTAGGACGTCATCAAAATATGGAATGACCCCTTTAATTCCATTTAATAGGCGTTCCATGAGGTTTTGGAAAATACCTGGGGCAACGCGCATTCCAAATTGAAGTCTGTTACATTTGAATGCCCCTCTGTGAGTTACTATTGTCTGTGCCTTGGCTGTTATTCAGCCTCGTGGAAGCTGTTCATATGCTTGGGCTAGATCAAGCTTGGCAAAAAATTTTCCTCCCCCAAGCGAGTGCAGTAAATGTTGCACGATTGGCACAGGGTATGCGCTTTGCTGCAACGCATGATTCAGGGTAGCCTTGTAGTCTCTGCAGATGCGTACCGACCCATCAGGTTTAACAGATGTTACTATCTAGCATGGTCAATTGGTTCTATGACCCCTTGCTCAATTAATTTATTTAACTATTCATCTATTTTGGCCTTTATAACAAAGGGGACTCGTCTGGTTTTTAACCTTCTAGGTGCTACTTGAGGGTCTAAACTAAAAGAAATTGGGGTCCCCTGGTACCTGCCTAAGGTGCCGTCAAAGATGTCCTGGAACTCATGTATCAGGCTCTCTTCCCAGTTGGTTGCTACTCGGCTCACCCCGGTCATTCCGATGCCCAATGGTGCAAACCATTCGATGCCCAGGAGGCTGGGGCAGTCACAGTCGACTATTGTTAGAGGCAGGACTTCAGCGTGCTGCTTGTATGTGACTTGGAAAGGTCCTAGACCTACCACAGGTATTCGGTTTCCTTGGTCGTCTTTTAAAATTAATTTTTGTTTCTGGAGCTCTTTTAATTTGATGTTTGGAACCAGCCATCTGGTTGTGTTCCAAGACACCATTGACAGGAAGGATCCTGAGTCGACTTCCATCTCGCAGGGGATTCCTTCAATTTTTACAACAATTTTGACCCTTCTCCCGCTTTCCGTCTGGGCGCTTCCAATAGTGACAGTTTGATGGGTCTTTTCTCGGTTGCTGGTTCGCTTGTTGCGCTCCCATTTCTTTTCAGCTTGCTTTGATTCCGCTTGTAGTGGGGAGTTATTGCGTCTGTTCGGGCTGTTATTTTTCCGATTCCTACAGACTTTTTCGATGTGTTCCCTCTTCTTGCAAGCTCGGCAGATGGCATCAAGGAATCTGCAATCGGCTCGAGGGTGGTTTCCCCCGCAGCCAGCGCATTCCCGCCAATTTCTTTTTTCACACCTTTTTTTGTTGGCGTACAGGTGGTGGACCTCATTGTCATCATCTTCCGTTTCTGATGAACTTTCGAATTCTTCGTTATGAGTTGTGGTGGGAGCTTGTTTCTTTCCTCTGGATAGGGTCATCGCGTCATTATTTGAGTTCATTTGCTTCATAGTGGCCGCTGACTTTTTCACGGCTTCTGCTGCTGTGGCTTCTGCGATCGCTTCTGCCACTGTGATATTGGGTTTATTTAGTAGTTTACTTTGTAAGTTAGAGTCTCTCAGACCTAGGACAACTCTATCTCGCATGGCTTCATCCAAGTTCAGGAACTTGCAAGCTCCCCCCAGTTGTCGGAGAGCTGCCATGAAGTCAACGATGGTCTCGCCTTCCTTCTGATCCCTTTTGTAGAATTCATGCCGTTTGATGAGATTTGACACTATCAGTGCATAGTGGGCCTTTAACATTCGGTGAAGCTCAGACCAGGTCATTTGTTTCACGTCTCTGGGCTTCGCCAAAGCATTGGCCATTTTGAATATGGTTGTTCCACAATGCATTAGGAATACAGCCCTCTTCTGCTAGTCTGAGATCTCTTCCATCTCGTTGCTCTCTAAAAACATCAGGAAACGGTCTACGTATGATTCCCAATCCTCTTCATTGGGATTGAAGGGTGCGGGCGGCGCGTTATTCCCAGCCATCACTTTCAGTCTGGAATTCTTTCTGCCGCATGCTCGGTCTCGCGTTTAGGACGATCCCACCTTCGTCGCCAGTGTTCTGTCCGGAAAAACGCGAGGTGGACTGGGTTTCAACAATAAAATCTTTATTAAGTCAAGCAACAGTAACGGAACAGTTTGGCTGAAGCCGCAGCAGCCTTTTTATACAGGCTTGCCTGCCAGCTTGTAGCCAATGGCAGCTATTTGACTTTGCCACCTTTCAGCGGCTCTTTTGGATTGGTTCCTAATGAACCAATCCAATACTGGTCTTTCTATCCAATCAGATTGCGTTGTTTGGAGTATACCATTCTATACAGAACAGTGCTAATGATTTGAATTTAATTGATATTTTAATGCTAAATACCTGGTGGCTTGTTGGGTCATCATTTCTGAGATATTTCCTTACCAAATTCCTCATTGTCTTAAACAATGGCAGAGCTTCTAATGTATCTGGAAATTTCTTTAAAATTCAGGGAGATATCCAGAGAAGTATCTGCCTTGAAAGTAGCCCATGTTAAACTATTTAACACAGCAAAACACCAGCAATTGACCATAGGAAGTGTTTTATGACATTTTGTATTTTGTCATAAATGTGTTATGATATTTTTAATGTAATATAGTATAATATTTTATAAAAAATACCAAATTTCAATTCCATGTGAGACATGGGTCCCTAGATTTTGGATATACTCTGTAAATTAGCTTATTTGAGATACCTTGGATCAAACAATTATTGTCCTATGAGTTATAGGTTATAGAACAAGAGTTTTAGTATGTAGATGTCACAAGCCAAGAATTCCTTCCATTTATTAGGAACTATTTGTATGGTAGATTATCCTACATGGTTTTGTTTTTCCAATTTTTAGTTTCAGTTAGATGTTTCCTTTGACTAATAAAAAAATTAGGGGGGATTGCAGATACTTGTTCTATTTATATTGTTATAACGATAGTTTTAATGAATTTTATCAAATTCGTGTTGACTATTCTTTTATAGCTTTGCTGTCTGGTATAAACTTGGAATCTTGGAACAAGATATTGTACAAATTTTTGAAGGAAGCAAATAAATAATAAAATAGATGTACGCTATAACCTTTTTATATAATCTGTATCTGTAAGTTTCTTGTGTACTTGCTCTTAGATATTTTAATTTTTTTAAGGGGAGAAAATATAGTACATTTTTAAAATTATAGCAGCATAAAATAAAACACATTGAAATTCTCTGTATTATTAAGCAACAACAAAAAAAGGAAAATTATATGTTTATACAGAATACCTTATTCAGTAGTTGACCTCAGCAGAAAAATATTGTAGAAAATGAGGATGCTCCCATTGTATATATTTATAAATATATAAATATTTATGCATGTGTTTATATCACTGTAGGCAATTCAGATAGCTTATTTGATGATTCTGAGATATGTATTCCTTTCTTTTCATAGTGTCCAAACAGAAACTATTAATACAGAATCCTTTTTAAGTTTCTCCCATGAGCAGCCCAGCTGTTGTTACTTTTAATGGAAACTCCCAAAATAGTATTCCAATACTGATAGATTTTTAAAAACATCTGTAAATTATAAATAATTGCTAAAATTCATAGTTTTCTTTTGAAGGCCCATTATTAGTATTATAACTAACAGTAAGGGTATTAGTTGTCAAAGCAGTTGAATAAGTTATAAGACAAATTAGTAAGTTCAATATAGGGTAGTGATAATAAAAATATAATGGTTGTATAATTAAATCTGTAGTTATATGCACACTGTAGTATATATATCTATACTACATGTGTGTGTTTGATAACAAGTGGGACAAATTGTGTAATAATGTTTGCGTCTACTTAAAGTGGAGCCTATGAGTTTAACATATTATAGTGTCTGCATAAAAATTTATGCACATATTCTGCCCCTTCATGTTTTGGAACCACTTTGAACTGTATAGTCAATGGATGCTAAGCTTTTCCAAATGATGATGTTGGATAAAATTAATTATGTAATTTTACAATCTTTGTGGTCATTAAGAGTTAATAATTTGATGAAGTAAATTGTACAATTGTTATATGTCTTTGTTATCAACATTTATCAGCTGTTATCTTCATAAGAGCATAATATTCCCATTAATAATATATGTATGCCCAATATTTGATTTCATTTTGCATTGTTTTCTCAATTATTTGTACAATTGTTTAATGTAGTTCGTATCATATTTTGAGGTTCTTTTCTACTAATTAGTTATATTTAAATCTTTATAAAATATACCATGCCCTGAAATCTGAAATGAATTTTAAGTCTTGAGATACAGTATTCTTTGATAAAAGCAGGAAAGCAGCAGAAATCTACCATTTCTCTTATTTATTAACAAAGTTGATGAGATTTATTAGTTCTGTACTTTATAACATTTAATTTTGCATTGCAATTGTGTCAGAAGTATATATGTGCATCTTTCTGTGTGTATAGTATTGTCTATTTTTGTATTTGTATAAGCATAAATATGTATATAAGCGTAGGATTATGAAATATAGGTATGCCTGTTTTTGTCCCATGGCTAAAATTATTGCTTTGT
Organism: Laticauda colubrina; assembly: GCA_015471245.1. Taxonomy (NCBI): domain Eukaryota; kingdom Metazoa; phylum Chordata; class Lepidosauria; order Squamata; family Elapidae; genus Laticauda; species Laticauda colubrina. The sequence goes on from BLBF01000002.1 coordinate 56,563,648, forward strand.
CAATTCTTTTTCTGAACAATATTTTCTTCAAAAGCAACCATTGTTGTAAATTCTGTGTCTGTTAAGAAACCATACTAGGTTCTACTTGGACATATATCATACTGGCCTCTTGGGCCTAAGGACAGTTATGGTCTCAAGGATAGGTCCACTGTTACCCTTAACTAGCCCAGGTAGCAAAAATATATCAGCAAGACCTGCAGCAGGGAAGTGTCTGGCTCTCCAATGTGCTGTATTTTCTGTTTGATCATGTAGTAATCTGGCTGATGTAGGCTGCTTGTCGACTCCTAATTTAAGAAAGTAATATGTTTTTTTTTTGCCATTACAGTTCAAAGTGGGAATTGAGATATTTCTTCAAGCAGGCCTACACATTTAGACACACTGGTAATCGACTACACTGATTACCTGGTGGGACAATTTAATAAGCAGCACTGGGAATTGTAGAGAGATCTGTCCCTTCCCATCAGCAATTTGAGTAGGCTGAGTTATATATTGTCAGGAAAAGTGTTGCTCAACTACTAGCATCCTTAAGTGTTGAATGCCTAAATGGTGTACTGATATTGCAATTTAGAAAAACAAAAGAAAATGTTTTATTTTTATTTACAAGAAAAAGATTGTGCTATACAGAAGTTAGTTGAATTTCATCCCAGGTAAACAGATAGAAAGCAGTTAAGTGGCCACCAGTTTTCTAACATGTGTAGACAAAATACATCCATGGTGTCTCCAAGAATATTGCTGCAGCCAAAGAAAGGAATACTTGTGCCCTGGGACAGTTTTTTTCGGCCCCTGACCTTTGACATTTCTGGATTTATAATAATGACAGGAATAGTTAGGCTACAAATGTATTTTCTGTGGTAACCAACCATGAACGTCTCTGTTATATGGGACTGTTGTGCATTAGTTCTGTTGTAGGCACCCAGACTTAGTTATAGGCATCTGATTCTGTTGGTTGGGTATTAAACTTGTTTGTTATTAGAGCAGCTTTATTTAGCTTTCTGTTTTGTGCTCTTTTGAGATACTAACAGAATCATTTGAAACAAGATCAGACGTAGCACCAGGATGGAGAAGGTTATTCTAGCATCTTCGTCATAAAACATGTTTCTGCAGACAAGAAAGGATAATAGGATCATATAAATTAGCTTGCATATTGCCATCCTTGCTGCACTGTCCATATTTAGGAGATCATATGTTGAAAAAGATTGTACATCTTTAAAAATGTACAATGAGTTGACATGTTCAACAAACTTTTCTATTCCCATTATTTCTTGTTTATATTCTTCTGGGTTTCTAAAATTCAAGGTACTCTTGTGAGAATAAAATTTGTTAAATATAATGGAAATAACTTATGATTTAATGGGCGTAGAATTACCCTGTTCTTTTGCACCTCTTGCAATGCCAACAGTGACATTCTTCAATTGGGGAGAATATTGCATCACCTTTGGCACTTCCTCTTTTATTTTTTCATTTCTTTAAAGCATTTCTTCATCTAATTTAATGTGAAATAACTGGACCATAATTACTTAATGAGATATGGTAGTGAGGAAGCTGAATTTTAACCTTATTGCTTTACATTCAGCTATAGGTTCAGCTAAGAGGCTTTTCATTTATTGCCTCACTTCTTCACAAGACAAAGTGTACCTAAAGTTGAACTTGACTACTGATCTTTACATAGACACATATTATTTTCCTGGCATAGGTATGAAAGAAGATTATCATTGTTCTCTCCTGGGTGCTTTCTTGATTTCCAATCAGCTCCATAGACCCACGATTCTGTGGTATTTTCCATCCTGAGAATGAATGGGTCTTTTCAAGATCAACCAAATGTCAGTGTAATAACAATGCTCCTTAATTTTGATAGAGAAACGATGGAAAGCATTGGGCAAAGGAACAGCTGTTTTAAGTGAGGTCCTATAGCACCAGCACTTAGACTTATATACTGCTTCACAGTGCTTTACATCCCTCTCTTAAGTGGTTTACAGAGTCAGCATATTGCCACCAACAATCATCTTACTGACCTCGGAAGGATGGAATTACTGAGTCAACCTTGAGCCAGTGAGATTCAAACTGCCAAGCTTCTGGCAGCCGGCAGTCAGCAGAAGTACTGCCTGTAGTACTGCATTCTAACCACTGTGCCACCATGGCTCTATAGCTCCTCCATGGATCCATCTGCTGACTGGCTGGTTGATAGACAATGCATCCTTATCTGAATCAAGAGCAATATAATAGCTCTCTTAGGAAGCAGCCTAAGAGCCTTTAAAGAGAGAACTTGCTTTCTACTTTGAAAAGCAAAGAGGCTGAGACCATCCTTGAGAATAAGCAAAAGCAATAACTTGTCCCTATAACTTTATAGAGCACTAAAGGTGCAACTGAAAATAAAAAAGGAACTTAAACCTGTCCCAGTAATCTTTACTATTTAGGATTTCATTTTCTTTTGAACAATTAGAAGTGAAGTTTTCAAAAGCATTGAAGCCCCTGGATTTAGATTTTTAAGTGTTGAGAGTTTGGGTGGTCCTTGCCAAATGAAAGATTCATGTTTGTGTGTGAGAAGGTGTGCTCCTTTTCTCCTTGCAAATAAATCCAGCCCAACTGTGTATATGTCATAGGCTTTCTGCTAGTGGCAAGCCACCTTGTTGAGAAGCTGTTCTGTTAATTCAGTGAGCAGCACTGGGGATAAAGATCACTTTCAAGGCTTCATGACTATTGGGGTTGGCACATGAGTGGCTGGCTGCTAGTATCACAGAGGTGCCTTTGTGCTTTGATGCCTTTTCCTTTCTACCCCTGTGGAATAGCTCCTGGTATTACTTCACTTTTCTGTTAGCAAAGTACTTTCTCCATAAATATGATTGAACAGGTGTTATTTTGCCACTAACTGAGTTTCCAGCTGTCTTCTTGCAACATAGACTGGGCAGAAATCTGTTGTTTGGTCCTATTAGGCAGACGAGAGTGCTCTCAAGCCTGAGACAGAGGTCTTTCTAGCAGGATATGATAGTTCTGGTGCCAGAAGATGGCCAGGAAGGCCTGGCTGGCTAACAAAGGCCATCCTTCAGCAGCTGGGTGTAGTTCCAGCTTCGCATTCCCTTTGGCAGCGGCACAGAGAGTACTGCAGTGTGGCTAGCCAGAAAAATTAGGAAATAAGAACCTTTTTTTATTTACACAGGCTGCTGAATCACAGGCATTCCTGTCTGTTTGGAGAAAAGTAAAGCAGATCTACTTTCCCCAGCAAACCTCAGGAGTGTTTGGTACTTTCATCTTAAAGTGTTCACACACTTGTTTTAATGTGCTTTATGGAAATAGCGAAACTTAGCAAGTAAGAAAGTTGTGATGGGGTGGGTGGGAGAACTTTCCCATACGCCCAGCTCCTGCCATGTACTAACTGTTCGTTCAGATGTGCATGTTTAAAATAGATTGCATAGGTCAGGCAGCTGAATTCTAGTGGTTTTTTTTTCCCAACTGCTCAAACTGAGTCCCACTTTAAAAGTCAGTAGATATGAAGTGCCTAGTTTCCCAAATTAAAAATTAACATGAACATATGAAGTGCGTCATGCTGAAATACAGAAACCTTGCCAGAACACAAAAAAAGCATTTACACTAAGTAGCACTTTGTGACTGGTAGGATTTAAAAGAAAAAAATGCATGTATACACACACTTACGAACTATTCAGATGGGGGAATGTCTTTTATACATTTATACCTTTTCTAATGTGATAGCATGTGTTTGGGTACCAAAACCACCAAGATCCATTTTGATTGTGAGAAGACTAGATAGTTAGATAGACAGACAGACAAATATTACCACTGAAATATTCTAATGTGGGTTTGGTTCAAAAGATATCAATATGGATAATTTTACTGGACTGAGCATTCCAGGTCTCTCCCCCCCCCCTTCTATATTATTAGAATTGAGGAAAAAATGCTATGAGGAAGGAGAGACACATTTAATACCAAAGTACATCATTCTGTTTCCTGCTTTTGGGGTGAAGGGGCTTCTTGAAATTGTACCCTGAGGTGACTTCTTCATTCTTTCCTTCCTTACCCAAATAATAGAAAGAATGTTGTACTTCGTAAATGCAGATTTAAGTGGAGAAATGTTTTTAATGGGAAAATAGCAAACAAAAATGATTACAACCAAACCCATTTTCTTTCATAACCCCAGCTTCATGTTAATATATTTGTTTTGCTACTACCATTTTTAAATAAAAAGCTCGGTTCTTAAGGATAAAAATATATAAAGATCAAAACAATTGATCAAGTAACGGCAAATTATTCAGATAGTGTGTTGTTAATAAATAATTCATTATAAACAGAATCAAAAAGCATGTTTTATAAGCTTTAAAAAATGTTATAGTAAAAAAAATGATATTGAAGAGCAAAAACACCAACAACCTTATTTTAAACAACAACAATAACAAAAACAATCTCAATGGCAGCAACAATGGATATAAAAATTTAATTCTCTACATGTTCTGTACAAACATATTGCTGGATTTTCAGATTGGCTGGAATAAAGAATTGGGTGCCATTCACTTTTTCCCCATTCCATACACAAAGCAGATCTAGGGCATATAATGGATCTCATAGCAAGAAACTAATTATCTGTGTGTGAATGTGTGTGTGTGGAGAGAGAGAGAAAGGGAGAGGGAGAGAGGGAGGGAGAGTGTGTTGTAGTACGAAATGGAACTTTTAGGCTCCTACTGTTGGCTGTGCCTGCTTCTCTTCCAGGGTTTTGCTTCTGCATTATTATCCACCAGCTTTTCTCCTCAGCTGGCCTGCCCCTATCCTTTCGCCCTGGCAAATGGGCCACGGCCCTTCCATGCCTGGCCCTTCAGCCTGGCCTATTTGTTGAAGTACAGTTCTTCTTGGCCGTTTGGCTGCCCGGGACAGTTTGCCGCCAGCCAATTAGCTGACTGCCAATGGTGGCAAGCAGAAGCCATGGGGCGATCTTGTAGCAGAAGGAAGGGGAAGGGGTGGAAGAGCGGGAGTGGGGAAGATGTAAATAACCCAGGCAGTCAGAGATAAACTGTCCCAGGCATGGCAAAGGGCTGGGATGGAGGGGTTGTGGTCCATTTACCAGGGTGAACGAATGGGGGCAGGCCAGCCAAGGAAAAAAGCTGGTGGATAATAAGGCAGAGGCGAAACCCTGGAGGAGAAGCAGGCGCAGCCAACAGTAGGAGCCTAAAAGTCCCATTCTGTGCTGCAACTATCTATCTATCTATCTATCTATCTATCTATCTATCTATCTATCTATCTATCTATCTATCTA
>BLBF01000002.1:56568914-56615431 GCA_015471245.1 Laticauda colubrina
CTATCTATCTATCTATCTATCTATCTATCTATCTATCTATCTATCTAGAATTAGTTTCTTGCTGTGAGGCCCACTATATCCCAAGGTCTGTAATTTCTGCTCAGTATTTAGAGTAAATGTGGCTGCCATTGCATATTTCTCATGTGTTTTATAATTGATAATTTTATCCGCTTTCTAGACTCATACTTCTGTTTCACTGGCAATTTGGCTCAATAATGGGCATCAAAAGAAATTATTATTATTGTTGTTGTTGCTGCTGTTGTTACTGTTATTATATCAAGAGTTGCATTTATATATACACTGTAAATATCTATTTTGTGTAATTGCAGGACTGTAAAGCACCACTCACTGACCTTATTTGAGTCCCCTTGACCCCAGGCACATATTTAACAAAGTCAATCCTCTGCATGGATTTCTCCTTATAGATTTCACCCAATTTGTGTGAGCAGAGTTGTTTTCTCATCCTCAACCCCTCCTGCTTTCCCCAGGAAATTCTTGTTAATTTCCACTCATGCCAAATGGGAAATCTTGCCAGGTATCAATGTAGCAAGAGATCCCTTTACAGTGTAGAAAATGTAGAATTTCACTTTTAAAATAGAGTTGCAATAATTAGCTTTCTGCAGTCTTAATATTGTTTTAAGACACTAAGGGTTATTATTCCACTGAATCATTTTGAGCCTGACTCATAAGAATAAGTCAGAGCTGTTTTTGAAGTTCATTAATCTTATCCTCCACTTCTTCCTCCTCCTGTTTTCTGCCTAATGTAAAACTTAGAAGGAAGCAAAAGAAATTCTTACACTTCCAAGGAAAAAAACGGGATGCCAAAAATACAAGCAAAATTGCTTTTTATTATTTATTTCAAACTAAAATTCAGTTGTAGAAGTCTGAGGAAAACCATTACATCATATAAAAATGACCAAACACTTGCTAAAAAAAGAACGAAGTGAAATATGGTGTCAGAGGTATTTTCCACATAAATGCCCTATTATGTATCTTGACAAATATTCATACATCAGTATATAGTGTCAGTAAAGGGTGCATTATTGTAACATTTATTTCAAAAATAGAGGGTAAGGATTGGATTGAAAATCTACCTTTATATCTTCTCAATCCAAATTTTGCAGTTTTAGCATAACTAATAGATCATTGTGGAAGTAACTGCAAGAATTGTTTATGCTAACTTAGCTATGTTTATGCTAACTTAGTTTATGTTAGTTTATGCTAATTTAGCTTTGTTTATGCTAACTTAGCTATGAAAGGCTAAGGAAAAATAAATGAAAAAATATACATTGCTAATTTAGCAACAGTTGCTAAATTAATATCTTAACAATGTAGCCCTAGGCCTGTTTTCTTTTTCAAAACAAGTTTGGAGTCTAGTTTGATAGGTAGCACTTATTCTTTGGTAAGTATACCGAGTATTGTTTGAATGTAGAATGAAGGAAATCAGATAAAAATCTGACAAATGAAGTGAAAAACTAAATATTTATATCAGAAATAAGCCAAACTATTTATATGATTCCAAATTTTGTCCCCAAAAGGGGACACACGAGTGTATCTCTGTTAAATTTAATCACTTTTTTATAACAAAAAGCTAGGATATCCCAAATAATCTCAGTAACTTGAATTAGTTATATTTTGAAGCCCATGGAGATTGTACTTGCTCATCACAGAACATGAGTTCTGCTCCTTGGAAACTTCAGGCTGTAATGCTTTAAAGATAACAGATCTGAGAAAGTGTATGTTTTTTGTGAGTAAGAGCCATGCCAAAAATGCAGGGCTAACATGAAAGGACTGAATTCTCCAGAGAACAAAGCCACATTTAGGAGTGTCTGTAGTTAAAGAGGTCAGTGTGATTAAATCCTTATCCAACCTATTACTACAAAATGTACAAAATTTATCTTTGTATATGATAATGGACACTTTATTTAATGTCTTTATTATACTTTATTCCCTCTTTAGAAGAATGGCAAATTGAGCTGTGGGAATTACATCAATGTCAAAAACAACTTCATGTTTGAAAAACAAGTCTGTCAATGAATTCAACTCAATCGTTTAGTGATTATTATTTGGAATTTTAGTGCATCCAAAGTTTGTATGTCTCTAAGAGATATATTGGAGAACAGGTAGTCCTCCAATGATGACTGTAATGGTGCCAATCTATTACGATTGTTAGTTGTGATGACCATTAGATAAAGCATTCATGTAATTGCTTAATGATCCCATCTCAACCCTGCTTTTCCTTATGTGATCTTTAAATAAATACATGGCTTGTTAAGCAGACCACAGAGTGCCTCAGAGGTCATACAAAGGAGGGCCTGGGAGGCTTTGCGCAAACCTGAGCCTGTTAAGTCTCCCCTACCCCCTGAGACATCCCACATTCCACTTCATGTCCCTTGGTTTCCCCACAGGCATTGGGCCTTCTTCCTACCCTACTGGGCCCTATGCCTTCCTCCTCACTTCACAACACCTATTGCATGCTTACTTTTCAAAGACCTCTGGACCTCAAGATGGGGAAGAAGGGAAAGCCACTCTGTTCCTGGGATGCCTGGAACAAATCTGGAAGTGCCTGCCATTTTGGTGCCTGCATTGAATTGAGGGAATTATGTCACACAAATCAGGAACAGAACAGCTTGTTCTGTTTCCTAGAGCTTATGTTAGGGAAGCAAAGCATCTGGCATTTTATGGGCATGTGGATTGGATGCAGGCACTCTGAAAATGACAACTGCTGCCAGTAGTGTTCCACATGACCCAAGTGTTCCAGTTAGATCCACAGCAGCAGTCCACAACTCTCTGGAGTTCACATTCAGGAAGTAGAATAGAATTCTCGTTCCTGGGCCACATTGCATGATCTTGAAGTGGCTGCCATTTTTCTGGGAAGCTTAATTGCATTGTAGGTGCTCTGAAAATTGCAACTTCTTCTGGGATCATGCCCATGCAGCTCAGGAATGGAATGGAATGGACTACCCTCATTCCCTAGCCCAAGTTCTAGAGACCTTCAAAAGGTAAGCGAGGAGAAGGGTGTGAGGCCAAGTGGGGTGGGAAGGACATGCAAGGCCTGTGGGTACTTGGTGTGGCTGATGAGGGAGAGGTAGGTAGAAGGCACTACATAAAGATGAACAACTGCGAATATACTGCAACAGCTGTAACTTTGGAAATAGAGCTTGAAAATATGGAGTATAGAATAACAGAATTGGAAGGGATCTTAGAGGTCTTCTAGTCCAACCCCCTGCTTAGGCAGGAAACCCTACACCACTTCAGACAAATGGTTATCCAATATCTTTTTAAAAACTTCCAGTGTTGGAGCATTTACAAGTTGTTCCACTGATTAATTGTTCTAGAGTAACTGTCAGGAAATTTCTCCTTAGTTCTAGGTAGCGTCTCTCCTTGATTAGTTTCTATCCGTTGCTTCTTGTCCTGCCCTCAGGTGCTTTGGAGAATAGCTTGACTCCTCTTCTTTGTGGAAGTCCCTGAGATATTGGGACATTGCTATCATGTCACCCCTAGTCCTTCTTTTCATCAGACTGGACATACACAGTTCCAGCAATGGCTCTTTATATGTTTTAGCCTCAAGTCCCTTAATCATCTTTGTTGCTCTTCTCTGCACTCTTTCACAGGGTCCATCATAACTTTGAGTGGTCATTGATTGAATGGTTTTAAGTTGAGGACTACCTGTATTAGTTTCAGCTTGAATTATTAAATAAGAACAAAATTGATAGGAATGTTTGTTAATTGTTAATTTTAACCTACGGTTCATATTATGCTAGTCACCGTAGTTAATTATAGAACATTGACAATTTCTGTAATAGTTTTGAAATCTCAAATGTATAATATGAAATCGTAAGGTATTTTAAATATAAACTAAAATAAAAAACATAATACTAAGAAAAGTAATAAACCCTCAACCTTTTTTTTGGGCAATGTATGGAAAAGGGAGAGGTTCTGATCACAGGATTGCATCTGCCTTATTTATTTTGTAATACATGCTCAAGCACACACAGAGACATCCTTTGCCATTTGCTTCGAGGTTTCCATATTCTTTTTTTGGTTAGCACTTTGAAAGTTGAAAAGCTAGCTGTTCTACTTAGGTTATGCTTGAAGCAAGTACAATTGCCAGGCAAGAACTGTTTCAAACTAGTCCTTTTCCAGTTCCTTTCTGAAAAAACAAAGACCTGGCAAATGATATGATAGGGACCACAAATTCCAGAATTCCTAAACAGCACATTTATGTATTTGTATACATATATAAATGTTTCACAAATCAGTTTGCATTAAAAAAAACAAATAACTAAAGATATCCAAGAAATCAGACCATTAAAAACTGGAATAATTTATTCAGAATGTTAAATGAAAAGTACCAGGCATCTGAACAAATACTGGATTAGTATTATATACTGTATACAAATTCTTTCTCTGTATATGTAGCTGAGAGAAGCAGATGTATGTATTTTTCCATACCAACGTTTACATTGTTATTTTTTTTTCTTTTTTCTTTTTTAAATTGAGAGATAATGTACCCTTGTGTTCTTAAAATTGGACAACATACTTTATGGAGTGTTTATATTTGAAGTACCACCAAAGAAAATGTATCTGTTTTCTGTGGAGTTCTGATGCCCCAAACAGCTAGGATAATGGTTCTTGTCCAAACATTTGTAAAACCATCAGAGTTCTCTGTGGGTTTGTCCCTCTTTTGTCTCAGGCTGTATCTTGAAGCATTTGTTCCATCTATTTTTTCCCCACAACCTTATCACCCTCCAAAACTTTCATATTGTCTTAAAATGTTTCTGCCTAAAACTTTACTTAGTACCTGATCCTGATTTCCCCTCTTGTATTGCAACAAAAGCAATAACACATACACAAATGAAATAAACATATTTTTCTCTGCCTCCTTTATATTCACGTGTATTGGATTTTAAATTGAATCTTCCAGGTATTTGTTTTCTGTAGTTCCAGACATTATTTATGGAATAGTTTAGAGATTGTATCAGGGATCGGACATATGTTAAGTAGAGCCTTTTCCGAGTACTGAAGAAGAGGACATAAACTGTTGAGAGCTTAACTTAAGTTAAAAGTATTGTTGCAGTGGGCAAAGATCCAGGAATGGGTTTGATTGTTTTCTCAGAGTTAGTTGGCTGCTGTCTGGCATTGATAATGAGATGGTGGTGTAGTCGGTTTTGAGATGCAGGAAAGGGACAAATCCTCATCTGTTTCCTGTGGATAAACAAAAGATTCAGAATTGAGTAAAATGTTATTACTTTAAAGAAAGCAGTGTTGGAATGTTTCTATAAGCTGAAATGGCAATTTGTATTAAGAGAATGTAGGTTTTTATGGAAATTGGTATTGTTGGAGTACTTGTTTATGAATTGTATCCCTGGGATTTAGATTGTTTCTTCTTTTCCTTTGAGTCAGTAGACACTTTAAGAAAACACTGATAATATTACCTGTTAAGCCTGGATTCCCCAACCAGGGTTAGGTAGACAAGCTAAACAGAATGTGCAGCGTTAGTCAGATAGGCACACAGATAAATGAGTGAGCTAAGCTTGTATGTTTATTAACATACAGTAAAAATAACAGATACGCTTGTGCTATCAAGAATATATTTTATTCCAGTATAAGTTTATGGCATAGTCAAATAACAGTCCAATATTCATTTACCATGTAGTCAGTCTATTCAGGGATATTCAGTTAGCGAAGTCCATGTAGAATATCCTAAGTCAGTTCACTTATAAATCAGTCCTTTGTTGTCTCTCCCGTTCGAGCAATGCAGTCTTGATTCCAAGCAGTAATCAGGGATCATCAAAGCCAGAGAGAGAGAGTGAGCAAGCCGTAGTCTTGCTACTTTTATATTGTTTTCTTAACCACTCCTTTAATTGCTATTTCACAGTTAAAGCTGTATACACTCTAACATGCACTAACTATGATTCATACTTATTATTTCACCTAAACCAGTTAGGGTGAACAATGTTATCCCTAACATTACCCATCAAATACAATAAAATATGCAGTGTTATTTCAGCTAGGAGGTGTTTTTTTTTTCCATATAGAAGCATTTTATACCATATAAAATCAGGAGACTTGGTTGATTGATTGATGTGCCATAAAATCAATAGAGAAAACCTTATAACAAAGCAGAAAAGAGAAACAACTGGCTCAAGGGACAAAATTCTATAAGAACCTCACCAGCCACCCTAATCCAACACTTGGGGTGGGGAGGAAGCATGTTCTTAATTACCTTTTAAATGAAGGTAGGTTAGGAATTGTACACATCGCTGGGGAATTCTGTTCCAGAAGACAGGTGTAGTGACAGAAAAGGCCCACCTCCTAAGTCTCATGACATAACATCATGCACAAACCAAAATGTATCGGATAGCTTGCTTAAAAAAAAAAAATCCAGTAATTTTAAGGAAGTGGGGGAACTTTACTGGCACATTGAGGTGCAAGTAGCTATAATTCATACTTTAAAACTGAATTCAATTTAATACTGTGCTATTCATTTTAAAAGCAATAGCATTTAGATTTATATACCACCCCATAATTCACTGCAGTACTTTCAGGGCAGTTTACAATATCATTGTATATTGTAATGATATTTTGTAATGATAATGTTGGAAGATTGTTGCTTCCAACAATCTGTGTCCTCATTTTACCAACCTCAGAAAAATGGAAAGCTGAGTCAACCTTGAGCCTGTCAGGATCAAACTTCAAACTAATGGCAAAGTTAACTTTTCATACTGCATTCTAACCACGAGGGCTCATTTTAATGTAGTAAAATGAATCTTAAACTTTGAGATGAATTGTCTTTAAATCCACAGTTGGGAATTCTTACCTTTATTAAGAAATTGGATCAGGACATCATAGAATATGGTATTAAGCATTGTTCTATTTGTAAATAGTTCTACAAGCAGGATCATATTGGTACCAGTGTACAATTATCTGGTACAAGTGCATGATATTCTGCTAGCATAAGGACCTTACCAGGACTTTCCTGCTGGCAACAGTCGGCAAAGCAAGCTACAAAACTCTTCAGAAATTCTGCAATCATTGGGACTAAAACACTAGACTTCTCTCTGGTCACATCAACTGGAAAGGCCAGTGATTATGGCATTTATTCTATAGGTTAAGTCTGAATTCCATAAATGACTTAGTATAATGGCTAAATAGTTGGAAGTTACTAACTGGTTTGTGTCCTTGATTGTGTTTTCTTTGCTACTTATAAATCTTTCAGCTTTTATCATAATAATTTATCATTTGTTCTGTTTCCAAGATTTTTTTTTCCAAGTTCCTTTGTCTATGGTCATCTAAATGTTTGGCTCTGTTTTATTAAGGAAGTTGAGCCAGTGTGGTTTTCTTGCAGAAAGGAAGAAATGGTGGGCAACCTCTTGAACTTTAAAAGTACAAAATACGGAAGTATTATGCTTTTGTGCAATTCAGTCTTTTCACTTAACCCGGGATGACTCCATAAATCTAGTACTATTCATGAATTAGGTGGACATACATGCATTCTGTTATTTCTTAGTAACTACCACATTGTTTGACTACAAATACTGCAATCTGCTTCAGAAGTGCCTTTTTTGAAAGGCCTAGACAGCCTAGAATAGGAGCTCAAAGAAAGTCAAAATTTTATCTATACATGAGAAGAAGACAAAATTCACTGTTTTCTTATCTGTGTCTGTCTGTCTGTCTGTCTGTCTGTCTGTCTGTCTGTCTGTCTGTCTCTCTCTCTCTCTCTCTCTCTCTCTCTCTCTCTCTCTCTCTCTTGAAACCTCTCACAGTGCTTTATATTATTAAAATATTACAGTCCAGATAGTTATCCCATTCCAGTCCAATTTGGAGTAGGAGAAAGAGTTGATGACCCAATGCTTCCAGATGTTATTACTCAACATACCTGCTCATAGTCTATTGTATGTGGATTTTTATGGGAGTTCTAATTCAAAACATCTGGAGAGCACCAGACTATCCCTTTGTATTGTAAATTGCTAAGAGCTCAAGATTATTTTCTTTTTGTTTCTATTTCCTTTCCTGTAAAGCACAAGAATTCAGGAGCCAGGGTTAGTAGGTCCAAAATAAGTACAAATTTATTCCAAGATATCTCTAAACAAGAATTTGTACTATAATGGGGAAATTGGTGGTAGATAAGAATTTAAGGAGGTCTGGACTTAGATTACTTGTGGGTGTGAAGGGACTCTAAACCGATGATGCACTTGACCCTTCCCTTGGGCTCAGCCTGGTAATTTCCTACATTTCCTTCTCAAATGATTCAGCTTTCTTTAAGATCCCAGAGATGCTAAAAGTAATTGCTTCTTTTTGATCATTTTTAAGTCTTAAACCTTTCCTCCTTTTATATATAAAAAAAGCACAGACTTATATCTGTATCTGATAGGTCTGTGTCTTATATAGAAACAACTACATTTTGATAAGGATCCATTTCATTTTAAAAATTACAAGTATGGAGACTGTTGATTTTTGGTGCTCGAAGAAATGTTTGGTGAAGTATTTGTTTTCCAACTTTCAAGAAATATTCACCAATATGATTGCTTATGTTTCTTTTTATACATCAATTTGCTGTACCATGGTTAGCCATACCAAACTATGTTGCATTCAAAACTTATCCTTATGTATTTTTTTAAAACTTAGGAAATTCCATTACTCTTTTATGATTAAGAGTTTGACACCTAAATTAACTTTATTTTTATACATACATACATACATACATACATACATACATACATACATATTATTATAATGAACTGTTCAGATACTCTCATGTTTTGCCAATTATTTCTTAGGGGTTACAAAAGACACTCGAAATATTTTAAAATCTGCATTTTAATAAAGTTAACTATATATGTATATATACTATATATGTATATATACTATATACCTTAAGTATATGATTTAATAAATGATTAAAAAAATCAAGAAGAGAACTCTTTATAGTTATTCCTAGCTTTATAATCTGATTTAAAATAGGGTTGTATAACATGCAAATGGATATGGGAATGAAAAAGTAACACATTCATGTTGTGTAGCATGACATCTTATCAATTAATCTCTGATTAAATGCACATGTACTAATCTTAAATGCTGTCTGAACAAGGAGCCTTTAAACATTTGTTTCCCTTTCCTCCCCTCTTTATTCCTTTTTCAGATGGAGTAGACATTGAAGATGATCCTTCCTGCTCATGGCCAGCTTCTTCACCCTCTAGTAAAGATCAGACTTCCCCAAGCCATGGAGATGGTTGTGATTTTGGTGAAGAAGAAGGTGGCCCAGGATTGCCCTACCCATGCCAGTTTTGTGACAAGTCTTTTAGCCGCCTCAGCTATCTAAAGCACCACGAGCAAAGTCACAGTGACAAGCTCCCTTTTAAGTGCACCTATTGCAGCCGCCTCTTCAAACATAAGCGGAGCCGAGATCGCCATATTAAACTCCACACAGGAGATAAGAAGTACCACTGTAGTGAATGTGATGCAGCATTTTCAAGAAGTGATCACCTTAAAATTCATTTGAAGACCCATACCTCTAATAAGCCATATAAGTGTGCCATTTGCCGACGTGGATTTCTCTCCTCGAGTTCACTTCATGGACACATGCAAGTTCATGAGAGGAACAAAGATAGTTCTCAATCTGCCTCCCGGATGGAGGAATGGAAAATGAAGGATACTCAGAAATGCAGTCAATGTGAAGAAGGTTTCGATTTTCCAGAAGATCTTCAGAAACACATAGCAGAATGCCACCCAGAGTGTTCCCCAAATGAAGACCGAGCTGCTGTTCAGTGTGTTTACTGCCATGAACTCTTTGTAGAGGAAAGTTCACTAGTAAATCACATGGAGCAGGCTCATAATGGTATGGAAAAGAAACATATGTGCAGTATTTGCTCAGAGAACTTCCATACTGTCGAAGAGCTCTACAGCCACATGGATAGTCACCAGCAGCCAGAATCATGCAACCATAGTAACAGCCCTTCTTTAGTGACAGTTGGTTACACCTCAGTCTCTAGCACCACTCCAGATTCAAATCTCTCAGTGGACAGTTCAACTATGGTTGAAGCGGTTCCCCCAATCACAAAAGGACGCGGAAGAAAACGGGCAGCCCAGCAGGTGGCAGATATCACTGGGCCTTCAAATAAACAACCCAAGGTTGCTTATAGTTGCATTTATTGCAACAAGCAGTTATTTTCAAGCCTCGCAGTACTGCAAATACATCTGAAAACTATGCATTTAGATAAACCTGAACAAGCCCACATTTGTCAGTATTGTTTAGAAGTGTTACCTTCCCTTTACAATCTAAATGAGCATCTGAAACAAATACATGAAGCTCCAGATCCTGCACTGATGGTTTCTTCCATGCCTGCTATGATCTACCAGTGTAACTTCTGCTCAGAAGTTTTCAATGACCTCAACTCTCTCCAGGAACACATTCGATGTACTCATGGGTTTGGAAATCCAGCTGCTAAAGACAGTAATGCGTTCTTTTGTCCCCATTGTTATATGGGGTTTCTTACGGATTCTTCTTTGGAAGAGCATATTAGACAAGTCCATTGTGATCTTAGCAGTTCTCGTTTTGGTTCTCCTGTATTAGGTACCCCAAAGGACTCAGTTGTTGAAGTATATTCTTGCTCTTACTGCACAAATTCTCCAATATTTAATAGTGTTCTTAAACTGAATAAGCATATAAAGGAGAACCATAAGAACATTCCATTAGCACTAAATTACATCCATAATGGGAAGAAATCTAGAGCCATGAGCCCTTTGTCTCCAGTTACTATAGAGCAGACATCATTAAAGATGATGCAGGCTGTTGGGGGTGCTCCTCCACGCTCTGCTGGTGAGTACATCTGCAATCAGTGTGGTGCCAAGTACACCTCCTTGGATGGTTTTCAGACTCATTTAAAAACACATCTTGACACTGTCCTGCCCAAACTGACTTGCCCTCAGTGCAATAAGGAGTTTCCAAACCAGGAGTCCCTGTTGAAGCATGTGACCATCCATTTCATGATAACCTCCACATACTACATCTGTGAAAGTTGTGATAAACAGTTTACTTCAGTGGATGATTTGCAGAAGCACTTGCTCGACATGCACACCTTTGTGTTTTTCCGTTGTACATTGTGTCAAGAGGTCTTTGATTCAAAAGTTTCCATTCAGCTTCATCTGGCTGTGAAACATAGCAATGAGAAGAAGGTGTACAGGTGCACGTCTTGCAACTGGGATTTCCGCAATGAGACGGACTTGCAGCTCCACGTTAAACACAATCATTTGGAGAATCAAGGCAAAGTACACAAGTGTATTTTTTGTGGTGAGTCTTTTGGTACAGAAGTGGAACTCCAGTGCCACATCACAACACACAGCAAAAAATACAACTGCAAGTTCTGCAGCAAAGCATTTCATGCTATCATATTACTGGAAAAACACTTGAGGGAGAAGCATTGCGTTTTTGAAACAAAAACTCCCAATTGTGGAACCAATGGAGCATCTGAACCAGTTCAGAAAGAAGAAGTAGAGCTACAGACATTGCTAACCAATAGCCAGGAATCCCACAACAGCCATGATGGAAGTGAAGAAGATGTTGATACATCTGAGCCTATGTATGGATGTGACATTTGTGGAGCAGCCTACACAATGGAGTCTCTCTTGCAAAACCACCAACTTCGGGATCACAATATCCGACCTGGGGAAAGTGCCATCATAAAGAAAAAGGCAGAGCTGATCAAAGGGAACTACAAGTGTAATGTGTGCTCACGAACATTTTTCTCTGAAAATGGACTTCGTGAACACATGCAGACACATTTGGGTCCAGTGAAACACTACATGTGCCCAATATGTGGTGAGAGATTCCCATCACTTCTGACTCTCACAGAACATAAGGTCACACACAGTAAGAGCCTTGATACAGGAAACTGCAGGATTTGCAAAATGCCACTCCAGAGTGAGGAAGAATTCTTGGAGCACTGTCAAATGCATCCTGACTTGCGAAATTCCTTAACAGGATTCCGATGTGTGGTTTGCATGCAGACAGTGACTTCTACTTTGGAGCTGAAGATCCATGGGACGTTCCACATGCAAAAGACAGGCACCAGTACTGCAGTGCAGACTGCAGGGCGAATACAGCATCTTCAGAAGTTATATAAATGTGCTTCTTGTCTGAAAGAATTTCGCTCAAAACAGGACTTGGTAAAACTTGACATTAATGGCTTACCATATGGGCTGTGTGCCATTTGTGTTAATCTCAGTAAAAGTGGTAGCCCAGGTATAAACATACCTTCAAGCAGTAATAGACAAGGCATGGGCCAGAATGAGAACCTAAGTTCTGTTGAGAACAAAAGCAAGGGGGGACTGAAGACTCGCTGTTCAAGTTGCAACGTAAAATTTGAATCCGAAAGTGAACTTCAGAACCACATCCAGTCAGTCCATAGAGAACTCATTCCAGACAGCAATAGTACACATTTGAAAACACCACAAGTATCACCAATGCCCAGAATCAGTCCATCACAGTCAGAAGAGGTAATTCTCTCCTTTTCTCCACCTTCCGCTCTCCTTCCCTCTCTTCCTCCCTCTCTCTCTTCCCCATCCCCTTTTGTAAATATATATATATATATAAACCACCTTTTTTTTCTTTGTTTGCTCCTTTTTTGTGCTAGTTATTTGCCAAGATATACTTAACCTGAATATGTATTGTATCTTCCCTAGCCATTAGCTAGCTAGCAATTACTTGTTTTTTTGATAAGTCTTGTGTTTTGGCTTGAATGGCACAGAGTAGGACTAATTCCAGTCTCCCTAGGATATTGTCTTCTTTATCACTGAAGAGAATAATCTTTGTGCCAGCACAACTGAGAGCTGGAATCTTAACTGAGGTTCATTTTGAGTTGGAATCCCTAGCTCTGAGTTATGCTTACGGCACAGAGTGTTAATGACATAAAAGTAAACTATACTAAGCCAAAGCATTGGCATGCAGAGCGCTGTTTTTTGAAAATATTTGTGAGCAACAGAGCAGGAGGGCTATTTTTGTAAATTATGTTGTTGACATTAATTTTTCCCTGTCTTGCTCTACTTTGATTAAAAAGAAACGCCACAGAGCAATACCTACTTTTGCTAAAGGGTAAATTAGTCTTTTTATTATAACTCAATCTGTGTGTGTTTGTGTGTGTGTGTGTGTTTGTTTGTTTGTGTGGGTGTATTTGGGGTGTCATGGTAGGATTTGACAGAATATTATGCTAAGCATCAGATGATTAACATTTCTTGCAAAATAATCTGTAACAAAATTTTTACAAATCTGAGGATCCCATGGGATAGTAATAAGATCACACACTTATTTCAGATTAATTAATTTGCAATAAATGCAGTGGCCTTTTTCTATTATCATAATCACTAACACAAATTAGAATTGCCAAAGGGGCATTCCAAACACACTTAAATGTACATTATTTAGCCTTTAACTTGCTTTAACTTTCCTTTTGTTTACAAGGGCCAGGAAACATATGGCCTGTGGACTATACCCAGTCATTTTGAGTCTTGCTCCATGAATCTCCTCCCCCTCCCACCTCTACCCATGCATACCTATCCAGCTGAGAGCCTCACATACAAATTGTGCGGGTGCCAGAAGGATACTTAAACAATTAAAAATAATTTATTTCTGGGTTTGTATTTATGTAGATATTTACATTCTCCTTCTGTATTAAACCTACTGAATTCTTGAGACAAATTGCAAGATTTTGGTTTTCTCACTTGAAATCCCCCCAATTTTACATAACAATGCCACAATCTAATGAAGTATAGCAATATTGTGGTTTTGGATATTTGAAATTAAAAATTTGAAGTCCTGAAGATAGCATTTAAGGATTTTGGTACAACAGTGAAGTTGACCTCTTGACCTATACACTTGTGCATTTAGCAACTAGTATATCCTCAGGGCAGTAGATGAAGTTTTTCATTGGGAATAAATTGTATCACTTGCTACTATCTACAGGTTGTTGTTTTTAAAACACAATCACATGAGACTGTAAAATTTGACAAGCTGTTGGGGTGGAGGAAATACTGTGTTTTACATCACATCTTACCATAATAAAGTTTTAGTAATGCCTTCAAAAACTGTATGAAAGGGAAAAAGCTATTGCTTTCAAATAGGCTACTGAATTTGGATAATTTTTAAAAAATATAGCTTCCTTTTTGTTGTCATAAACTGGGCAAAAGAAACATGCATTTCCTTTATTCTAATAAAGAACATCTTTATTCTAATATGCATTAACACTTGCTATCTGTGTACCTATCCCATAAGTTACAATGGATATTATGAATGTTTTTGCAGTAGAAAAATTGTGTTTCTCTCTGGTTTCATCTCAACAATTGATAACCATTGAAGCAATAATTTATGATATGCTGATTGATACTTTATTAAGTTTATATTTCTTCAATAGCTCTTCCATAGACAATATATTGTAAGGTTTCATTTTTTTCCATTTAGGCACAGAAGATGCCCCAAAGCTGGAGTGGGATGCAATTATTTTTACTACCAGTTCTGTGGGCCTGGCTAGTAACCATGTTACTGGGTGGGAATGGCTTCTTCCTCTTTTGCAGCATCTCCCCGCACTATGCTTTTGGTGTTTTGTTTTGTTTTGTTTTTTTGCCTCCTGGGCCTTAGGGAAACCTCCTGGGAGGCTGTTTTTGCTCCCAGGAGGCTTCCCTGAGGCGAAGGACGCCAAAAACAGAGCAGGGGGGGGGGCGTGCAGCACACTCACACACACACACACACACACACACACATCCCATGCTCCTTTTTTTTTTTTTTTTGCTCTGAGCCTCAGGGAAACCTTGACGAAGCAGTAAGAAAGCGAGAGGGATCCTGGCACAGCTGATCATCGGAACAACTGACGGTCGGGAGGAGAAAAAAAAACCAGTTTAACCGAACCGGTAGCTGTTTCTTTACTATCGGTTCAGCTGAATGGTAACATTTTTTTATGACCGGTTTGCTTGAACTAGGTTGAATCAGTAGAATACCACGGCTGCCCCAAAGTAATGCATTTTGGGACATCAGCATTTTGGATTTGCTGGAACCTAACCTAGAAATGACAGTTGGTATTTTAAGAGTCCAAGGGAAAAAAAATTAAGACAGGAAATCAGCGATAATAATACCATATTTTTTCCTAAGGAAAAAATCCTTTCATTTAGTTTCGCTCCCAAATAATTAATCTGAGAACCCAGTTCTGTTGCACATTTAAAACATGATACAAACAGCATAGTAAGGCTCAGCTAACATTTCATGTCCACTATTGGTTATCATGCTTCAAATAGGACACATATAAATTTAAAAGATTGCAGAAGACCTGGGTGGATAGGTGGAGGAATGATATGTGGGAAATCCTGATTAAAATTAACATGCATATGTGGCCTACATTGGAAAAAAGTTAATAGCGATATAAGAATTTTAAAGGAGTTTTAGCCTAAGGATAATTTTTAAAAAGAACAATCAAAGATATACTTTTAGGGGGAGTGTGTGGGATAACACAGGCTTGTTTAACATTTGAAAACAGAAATCTAAGTCTAACTTCCCTGACCTGTTTAAGTAAAAATATGTTGGGACTACAGCTCCCGCAATTCCCAGCTGCATAGATTTTTAGAATTGCAGCCTTGACACATCTGGTGGGGACTGAGATGAAAAGAACTAATTGAAGCAAGTAGAATAGATGAAGTTTTAGATTTAGTATGGCTTCGGTTGAGGAAACTCAACTACTGTAGTTATCTCCAGATATATTTTTTGGGAACTGCAAATATAGCACATAAATAACAATAGGGCATCAATTTTCTTTATTCCAATTTGGTTAAGAAGGGATAGTCCCAAGAAGTTTGATTGATTGCCACCAGGAAAAAGCATCAGAAGCAATATAGTTATAAAAGGGATCATGTGGGACTCCATAATTTTTGACATATTTTAAAGGTAATTCAGAGTCTGATTTGCCTTAAATTGCATAGCAATTCTGCTTAAATAAATTATATTATGCCTATTTTAAAAAACCACAATTTAATCTCTAAAGTTATTTAAGAATGTTCCTGCAATCTTTCTTCTTGTCAGCATGACAAGAAATCATATGAAGCTCTTTTTCATGACCTAATTGCACAAGCATGTTCTAGAAATTTCTGCTTGCTTATATATAAAAAAAGGTTTTGACATATATTTACCATTGCTTCTAGTGAAATGTTCTGATTTTCATTCATATACAGAATCATTTTAGTTTTTGATCTTCTGTGTAATTATGGTAAGACCAAGAATGAAAAACATGGAGATCCTGTAAAAATTATTTTTAAAAAATTATTATTTTCCAAAGTGGATTCTAAATCTAAAGAAATACACTGGTAGGGCTTTTTTAAGGAGATACAGATTTATAAAATGTTGAAGAGCTGTATATGCTGCCCCAAAATCCTAAGAGCTTTTGCAAAATTTGCAATAGGCGTAAGTGTTGAAGGACTATTCTCTAGTGACCACTTGCAAACTGTTACTTTTATTGAGCACAGCTGTTGCTGATTGTGGGTGGAAAGTGGTTGGTTTCTTGAATGCAATCTCATTGTTATAGTATTGTGTGTTATCTGTTAACATAACAGTTGGGTAAAAATAGCAAATGAATATTACAGGGACAAAATATCAAATCAGCATAATAGTGTGGTTGTGTTTGTTATAGTCAAGAGTGTATAAAAAGGATTAACCAGACTCATAAGTCACCCATAATAGTTTAGGGAACATTTTGCAGGAGAAACTAGGGAAGACATGAATGCATCAATAAGTGATGGCTGACTCTTAGGAAAAGAGTCAGTAAAAGACTCTAAACCTCTAGACCTAAAACTTACATCCTCCTGACCTATAAGCAAGGTGTGGCAGTAGGAGCATCCTTGTGGTCCATCTTTATACATATGCATATTTATATGAAGTATTATACTTGAATTTGGTCTGCTATTTTGCTCAAGTTCCTTTGAACT
This sequence comes from Laticauda colubrina, assembly GCA_015471245.1. Lineage (NCBI taxonomy): Eukaryota > Metazoa > Chordata > Lepidosauria > Squamata > Elapidae > Laticauda > Laticauda colubrina. The sequence continues at coordinate 56,585,874 of BLBF01000002.1, forward strand.
AATTTCGCCTATACACTAAGCCTTTTTTTGAGTGCATTTGTAAACCATGGTTGGAATTATGTTAAAGGAGCAGTGCCTTAATACAAACCTATAATCATGCCTTGCTGTATCTTAAACTTGGTTCAGGCATGAGTTCACGGGGAAAACAGGGCAACTGTACTGTCACTGTTCCTCCTTGGCTTTTTGTCTTCCCTGAGGCATTGGAAATTTTTTTTGAAACAAAGACTGGGGACACATTGCAGAGATTGCGCATCTGTCCATATTTTATATTAATTATGATACTCTGCATACTATTCATTATAATTCATTATATTGTGATTGGCTCCATAAGACTTAAACTCCCTATTGTTCTTATTCATTTCCTAATTATATATTTTTATTCATACGCTTGCCTCTTGCCCAGGTAGATCTTAACATACCGATTTCAGACAAGGCATGATCTGTCATATGTAAACTTAAGTTCTGTTTTAGGCTTCCTAATGTTCTGGGGCACTGGTTAGTTTGATTTATAATTTTAATTTGTATGAGGGTACATAGATAAGCAAAAGTTTCCTGCAGGGGTTAGCAAGAGTTGACTATTTTGGACTAGCTGCTGTGCCAGTATCTTCCTTATTCTTCTTCCCTTAGCATATCTGAAAGAGGGTTATTTTCATGAATTGACAAGTGGGGCTTTCTTGTTACAATCCAGTTTAAGATTCCTTTTTTAATATATTTATAATTATCCATATCTTCCTAGAAAGCGTATCCTTAATTCTTATGCATCAGTATGTTGTATATTGTGTGAACTCTCAATTTTTTTTATTTGTCTATATACTTGTTTTAATTTTTAATTTGTGTTTGTAATGCACACTAGTATTGTGTAGAATAAATTGTAGTGGTCTAATATTTCAGGTAATCTATTTTTAGATTTTGCAACTTTTGCATATGCTTATAAACAATTCATTTCATTTCTGGAATGTTTATAATAATTCACAAAGGCAATTACATTTTGATTTTAAGCATTTTTAAATATAAAATTTGAAAATAAATTTTATGCCAAAGTTATAGAGCAAAATATGTTTTGATGGAATTAAATTGCAGTTATGTTATGATATCCTAAAAGGTTCATCTAGAGCAGGGGTAGTCAACCTTTTTATACCTACTGCCCACTTTTGTATCTCTATTAGTAGTAAAGTTTTCTGTAACCGCCCACCAGTTCCGCAGTAATGGTGATTTCTAAAGTAGGGAACAAAACCCCTATCACCCACCATGAAAGCTGGAATGCCCACTCGTGGGCAGTAGGGACCAGGTTGACTACCACTGTTCTAGATAATAAATAAATTCTTACATATGTTAAAGGCATGGTCTAACATCTCATACAAAAATTTAGAATAATCATTTTTTCAACTGGTAATGTTCATTTATTCAATGTATATACTGTCTAATTCCTATTGACTTTGACTAAAAAAGAACAATGTTATATGTGATGGATTGTTTAGCCAAAAAGTATTTTCAATATGTTTTCTTCCAGGACTACTGTGTGTTATTCTCTGATTTATTATGGCAGTCTTGGATTTCAGAAAAAAATATGTAGATCATACAAGCCCTGAAGTCTAGTGGGAGAAGACTAAAAAGTTTGTCATTTCCTGATATAAGATGGGTTTGAGGCCACAAGTAGCATCTTTATGTTTTCCAAGTATTTGTTAAAAAGAATAGCAAAATAAAAATATTGCGTAGGAACTTTCAAGTGGATAGAGCATTGCAATTAAATAGAGATTCAGTTTCTGAGGGTAGATAAAGCTAACATGATACTTACTAGGTATTCTGAATTTAGTGCCCATAGTCCCCAGCCAACTAGCATGATCTTCAGCAAGCATAAGGTAATTTACTGATGTAATACTACATCTAATATATGTGTGGTACAGGAATATATGTTATGTATGTTGGTCTCAAATGATTTAAGTCAATAAGAGAAAAATAATTGGAAAAAAAAATAAACACGGCTATATGCCTGCAGTATTGTTGCAAAGTATAATTACAAAGACTGTGATTATTTTTTAGCTCATGTAATCTAGTCTCTTGCTCAATTCAGAACACTTGTTCCTGGATTATTTCCAGAAGATAGATCTCCAGTATGTGTATATCTAACAAAAAATCCCTTTTTCCAATAATCTAGTCCATGGACAAAACCAGTCTTCTATTGTTTCTTTTAACTTTCAGTTCAAATATATCCTTTTGAAATCAAGGACATTTGCAGCAAATCATAATTTCAACATAATGATGAAAAATGAGCTATGAAATTGTATTCAAGCTCTTCTCTTCATGAACTTGTGTACAACGTTACAATGCAAGTCCAAAAGCAGCAGATTTATATTCTGGCTTGATGGCACACATTTCATCAGTTGCTGCTCCTACAGTTATTATGCTTGAAATCTTTAAGTTTGTTAAATATACTAACTCAGTGCCTCAGTGGCGCAGTGAGAGTGCAGTACTTCAGGCTATTCTCCTGACAGCCGGCTGCCTGCAATTTGGCAATTCAAATCTCACCAGGCTCAAGGTTGACTCAGCCTTCCATCCTTCCAAGGTGGGTAAAATGAAGACCCAAATTGTTGGGGGCAATATGCTGACTCTGTAAACTGCTTAGAAAGGACTGTAAAACAGTATAAAGTGGTATATAAGTCTAAGTGCTATTGCTAATTGGAGACCCAATCAACATTTATAATTTGTTTGCAATTGCAAATCCGCCAATTGTAAATTCAGACTGAAATTCTCTGTTGTTCCAAGATTTAAAATGATGTGAATTTTGATGCATGTGCTTCATCAAAGTGCTTGAGTGAGTGAGTGTGTGTGTGTATGTCCTTCTTTTTGTGATGTGATGTCAGGCATTAAGATACATTTGCATTTCAGGGGATTTTTTATCTACTTTTTTCTTTATTGGAGTAAACAGACATGGAATCTGAAGTATCATTTCCTTTAAGATTTAGGTGATAATTTCATACTAATCTCAAGGAAATGGAAGAGCCAATGTGGTATAGAGAGAAAATGTGGGATGAACAGCGGAGAGACTGTTTTCACAAGAGACAACTGGACTTCCTGGTTTTTCTTTGAAGACATTTTACTTCTCATCCAAGAAGCTTCTTTAGCTGTTGGATGAGAAGCAAAACTTCTTCATAGAAAAACCAGGGTGTCTAGTTGCCTTTTGAAAAAGCAGCTTTGGGACAACCTGGATTACTGAGAATCTCCAAAGACATTCTATCTTTCAGTTGCCCATGAGTCTTCCTACATGATTTGAACCAATACCTTACTTACAATCATTTAAAACAATTGCAGCATACCTGTGGATACATGACCAAATTCAGGCACCTTGCAACAGGCTTGTATTTATGATAGTTGCAGAGCCCTGGGATCACATAATTGCCATTTGAGCCAACTTGCAAGAGGCCTTGGTGTTCTCTGAGCTTGGTGGTTTTCTTGAAGACATTTCATTATCCAAAGTAGGTAACATCATCAGTGGTAGTAACACCATCAGTTCCATTGCAGAACTGATGCAGAACTAAGTGGTAGTAACACCATCACTCCATTGCAGTGCTCTATGTGGGGAACTTCTAACCCAAATAAATCATCAGTATGGAGCAGTAATTCCTATTTGTTTAGACATGTTCCAATATACCTGGAAAGCATCATATTTAAAGCAGTCAACATTCGATGGTTTATGCAAACATTTAATTGCAAATAGTTTTTAATGGTGCATCTTATTTCCCCAATTTTTTTAAATTTATTAGACTAGTAATTAGACTAATAATATTTTATTATTGTATTGGTTTTCTTAAATTGCTTTCAATGTCACTAAGAATAAAGGAATCTAAACCTTTGGGATGGCAGTGGGAGGGCCATGGACAGGATTCAAAGACAGCTAACTGAGAGTGAGAACTTCCTGGTTTGGTCATAGAATGACTCCAGGCAATCAAACCCCCAATTATCTTCATTTCAAAGTGATGGCAAGAACAAATAACTTTGCTTCATTTTTACTGAAAAATCATGAAATGTACAGGAATTTCATGCAGTTTTCCTGCACTGGGAAATTAGTTGTTTCATCATTGGCAAATAGCTCATCTTGTTAATATATTGGTAATGATCAGATGACTACATGGAATGATACAAAGCAGTGACAGCTGAAACAATAATTAAAAAGAGACTCATTTTTACAAATGTCTGTTTATGAGTTACAACCATAGAATCGGCAATTTCCTTGTTTTTCTCCTTTGAGGAACTAGGGTGGGTGTGATCTCCATGTGATGCTTCTGGCCCACGGGCTGCCAGTTTGACACTTCTGATTTAGATGAATAAAACAATTATTCTAAAAATTATGTTTTGTCAGTTTGACTTAAACAGTGGAAAAACTACAAACGCTAACAGAGAAACACTTAGACACTTTAAGATCTGATAAAATAGCCCTGTCTCTAAAGTAAGACCATGCCTAGAAATGTTGTTTGAAGATTTTGATGTACATCCACATGCACTGAGAAGGAAAAAAACTTACATGATTTTCCAGGAATTTTAAAATCATTAGAAATAGAAAAGACTAATAGAAATAAAAAAAATAGAAATAAAAAAGTAGTTAAAGCATGGGAATCAATTTTCAAAAGCAAAACAATATTAGGGATCTATTCAGAGCTAAAATGAACAAACTTCTGAGATCAGATTTTTTTTAAAAAAATAGACTGTTGAACTGATTTAAGAAATGAAAAACAAAATTGAAGTAATTTAACTTTTAACAAAATGGTAGATAATTCAGGCTGATTTAATTTTATCACTTTGTACTCTAATGCATGATCCATGGTGGCGCACTTATTAGAATGCAGTACTGTATGCTACTTCTGCTAACTGCCGAAGATTGCCAGCAGTTTGACAGTTAGAGTCTCACTGGTTCAAGGTTGTTTCAGCCTTTCATCCTTCCAAGATCAGTAAAATGAGGACTCAGATTGTTGAGGGCAATATACTGATTCTTTAAACCCCTTAGGGCTGTAAAGCACTGTGAAGTGGTATATAAGTTTAAGTGCTATTGCTATATCTTGAGCTGAAGTGGTCTAGCTGTGGACACTGGATTAAGATGGTATACAAATGCTTTTCACAGAATACATGAAAAATGTACCGAATTGAAAAGAATATGTGGACTTAGCTCTGGATGAGATTATTGGGTTATTTATTTCCCACTATATTCTAGTCATAAATTTTTTTTGTTTTTTATTTTAGAAAAAAAACATTTTTCTAGAAAAAAAAATGTCTAGAGAGGAATAAAATTTCAGCAACATTCACCTGAGTGAGTTTGGGATTATTACATACCTTTGTACCTTTAGCCCCCTGAGTACATCTCAGTATTGTATACGACTGTGATGCTGAACCTATGCTGGAAGTGGCATACCAAAGCATCTTTCTAGGCACACCAGTCATCACCCATTACTCTTCTGGTTTGTAGCGTGCACATGCACATCAGCCAGCTAGTCTTCGAGCACTCATGCACGTCAGAAACTGGAAGACCAGGTAGCTGACGCACATGCGCAAGCTGGAAACCAGAAGCTCAGCTTCCCAGCACATCCGTGCATGCCAGGGAGCCACTCTTTCAGTTTCCAGCACTCTGCCCCCCCTCCCCCGTATACACGCTCCAGTTTTTGCACTCAGTTCTGAAAAAGTTCATCAACACTTCTATATGACATCCTATCTGAATAAATATTGGCAAAATACCTACCTATCATACTATTTCCTTTCAGCTTATACAACATTATGCAGAGTGCAAAAACATAAGCCAAAAAAATTGAAGGCATGAAATGAAAGAGTTAGAACTACTTTAATATCATTCATCAAGTCTCTCCAAACTCTACATACTATTTTTACTATTTGGCCTCATTCTTCTTCATATGCTGTCCTTTATGATTGAATTTTATCGTTGGTCTCTTTTTTTAAAGACTTCATTTGTTCCATCCAACTGTGAATTTTTGGTTTCTCCATTATTCTCATCCCATTCACTCTTCGAATTATATTTGTACAATTGAATCTTGTTCATACTCAAACCACCTCAACAAATTCCCTTTCTGTTAATGGTATTCTTTTGCATTCAGTCCACATTTATTCACTGTCCCTTCATTCTTGATCCAGGCTCTTCTACTTTTCACCAAAGTAGTCTCTACTGCCTTCCACACATACTTCCCATGCCATCAATTCAGGATGACCTTGTGCGCTCTGTTTTCATATAGAGGCCTTCATGTGTGGATTTGAGTATTAAAGCCAAAGATTGTTTTCAGAAGAGTGTTGTGCATAGCATGTACATACATTTCAGAAAATGAAACATACTTTCTTCATAAATAGAAAACTGTTGGTTCAAACACCTCTTCAGATCCAAAGCAACAGATTCTAGTTTCAAAACTCTTATTTTATTTATTATATTATATTCATGTTTTATTTTATTATTTAATTTCCTTTTATTATTATTTTTTTGAAAGAATTTTATTAATTTTTAACAAACAAACATATACAAACAAAACACAAAACATAAATAACATAAAATATCTTTTTGGACGGCAGTTTGATCCCGAGTTACATCTTTTTGTACAGACATAAATTCAAGTTCATGCTTACTTTTATATAGCATTCCATTTCTTATTTACTATTTTACATTTTCTATATAGCTTCTTCCCTCTTTTCACTCTCTTAATTCTATTATATTTATTTCATCTCAATTTAAATCATTATACTTATATCCTTTGTCTGTCCTGTTTCAGCTGTCTATTATCTTTTCTCATTAACACAAAATTTCTTCTGTAATGACTAATTGGAGTATAATGCCTTGTCATACTTATCCTTCCCCTAGTTTTAAAGCTTAACATAACACATAATTTTCATTCGGATTCTGCGTAGTACATTCTAAAGATAGACTCAATATTTTAAAACAAGAAAAAAAAATTTTTTAAATATATAATATAATTAAAACAACAATCCGTAGCAATTGAAATTATATCATTAAAATTAATATTCATTTAAGTCTTAAATATTTTACACAATCCTTTCTAAATAAGTATCATGCTTCTATGGGAACACTTATAGATTTTGCTTAGTTACTTCCCCCTATTTCACTTATGTTTTAAAATATTATACAATGACAATGTTCCCATTTTTCTTTAATTCAGTTCTCTCATATTTGATTTCATTTATTTTATTTAAAAAAAAAATTCGTTAAGTTACATTAAATATTTTGTCCCATTTTATAATCATATATTATTCCAATTTTCTAACATTATTTCAAATACAGATACAACAACACAGTCTTATGTACCTTTGCAGAATCTCTTTTTCAGTTATATGTTTACCCATTATCTCTAAATAAATTCTGTTTCTTTACATCTTGTTTCAAACCTTTGTAGCTTCTCTTCCCTTCTTTCCTCCCTTGCTTCTCCACTCTACCCTTTTTACCCCCTTGTCTCTTAATCTCCACCCTCTTGTGTATTCCTCTTTTCTGTTGCTTTCTGATGTTGTGTCCACTTTTCACCTTGTTTTTCCCTTTTTTGGTTGTTTTTTTAAATCTTAAATTCTCCATTCTCTTTCTCCCCTTTCCCCTTTCTTCCCCAAATAAAGTTGCTTGTTCATTAAGGATGGTTTCTTCTTCATCCCAATCTTCTTGTTCTTGTAGTTTCTCATATGTAGAAATTGCCATTTCTAAAAAATGAATCCTTCCCTTCTTGTTTCTCTTGTTTATATTTTATAAATTCCATTTTCAGTTCATCCATAAGTAATGCCATTGTAAAAAAAAAAAAATTTAAACGACCCAAATGATTTTAATCATTCAAATAAGAATTTCCAAAAGTCCCAAAGTCACCAAACAATCCAAGTACACACAGTCTATTTCATTTAACACTTTCTTCTTTTTTTCACTTTTTTTTTTCATTTTAATGCTTCGAAAAACTTCAAATTCTTTTTGACCTTCAATCTATCTGATAGAGTAGCCAATTATGATCCAAAATGGAAAAATCCAATCGTAAAAAGGCCCAAAACCAAAGAAGAAAAAGGATAAAATAAAAAGCAAAAATAAAAATATTACTAGAATTGAAATATACAAAAAGGCTGGCGAGTAGAGATTTCACAAGTATATATATATATATATATATATATGGACTGCACACTGCACTTTATTTATTTATCCAAGGCTCTTATTATGACTCTCTTCTCCAGCAGCTTCAAAGCCAAGCCTCAAGTGTTGGAATATTGATAAGAGTCCAGGAAAACACCTGTAATAATATTTTTCTGTGCTCTCCCTCCATCTTATCACATTAAAATGTCCTTGAGAAGGAGTGTTTATACATTTCTCCCCAGTTCAAATAAAGTACTTTCAAGCCTCTAGTTGGCAGTGTTGCAAGATCTCTGAATACTTTTTCCCCCCCCAGCCAGAAAGAAGAGTAATGTATACAAAACTCAGAGGAAAAGAAAAAAAAATCAAATGGGGCCTCTATCTTAAAGAAAATTAAAAAATCAAAAGAAGCATAAAAATATATATAAGAAAAAATTCAGTCTGGTTACCTACAAAGACACATTAAAGTCCTCAGAAAAAGAAGTAGTAAGGAAAGAATCCAAGCCTCAATTTGACATCACTTTAAAAAACGCCGCTCAAACAATTCCAGTCAAACAAAAATCAAATCACAGGTTTCTTCTTTGTTCAGGATATCCTTTCAGGTCTCAACCAATTTACAATACAAAAGAGGTTTCTCACCCAACTGACACACACTCGCTCAAGCCACTTTCTTTTCGGAGCTGTCCCGACTTCAGCAGCTTTGGAGGCTGCCTTTCCACCGCCAGCAAAAGGGCTTCTCCCGGATCAAACCAGAGATTTTCCGATATCTCTGGGATCCTGGGACTGTGCCCTTCACAATCCCCGTCTCTACGGGATGGTTTAGGTCCGTTAGGACCGACCAGGGGCGAAAATATCAGCTGCGATCTCAGAGCCCCGAGATTGCAGCTGTAGCACCGAGACGAAGCTCCGCCTTCTCCCTTTCCTTTTATTATTTTTGTTTTGTTCAATTGTATTTGATTCTTGGAGATTGCTCATGCCCTAACCATTACATTGTTACAGATGTGACATCTGGATTGGTAGATTGTTACAGTAGTATGTTATGGAAATAAAGAATATGAATTGTCCCTTCATTCTTGATCCAACGTCGTCTTATTTTTACACACACACTGCATAAGTATCATATTCCCACTTCATTCAACTTTTATGTTTCTTTTGACATAATAAAAGTTACATTGGAATTTAGCTCCAAAGATCTAAATTTCCCTTTCTTTCCTTACTTCCCTTACTTCCTTTACTTTCATATTCAGTTGGGTTAGTGGCTCCAGCCACACCAATGTAGAGGGGATGCTGCCTGTCTCAAAAAGGCAGCAGCCTAAGTTTAGGCAGTGAGCAGTTTGAACCATCAACAATAAAGCATTCATGACTTCGAAGATTTTTTTAATCAAACATTCACTCATTCACACCAACTTCCATACCTTTTGTCCATGATTCAGTTGTGTTGATGAGGAAGCCAGCTGTCAAATGGAGTATACCAACAGTTTACAAGCTAGTTTTAGCCTCTACTAGTATGTCTAGCAATACATTACTTTCTCTGTCACTTCAGTATTTCAGTAAATATTATGTTAATGGATCAAACATAACTTTCTGAATGGCAGTTATCTGTTAAGTTTCTGTTCTCTGTTCTCTGAACTGACCTGATCTTGATGTATGGTTTCCTGATTCTGTGCTTAAGTACACAACTTCAGCATACGACAGGCTGGATATCTTATTTTTCCACTCCCAAGTAATAAGGAAAAAGCTTTCTAAATTATTATTTTCACATTCTATTTGCTTATTACTTTAATTGGTGTCATGTTGTTTGCTACTAAAGATTAGAAAAAGATAAAATGAAGTTGCAGTAGCCAAATTTATATTAATATTCAGCATTCACTTCCAGAAAGTAAAGTTGTACAAAACTCTTATCATTTTCACTTCTTTCAACAGATAGTACTTCATCACAGCAGTAAATAGCTTACCCACTTCCTTTCTACAAGTATTGCATTTCTAGATATTTCTTCATCTTTGGTAAATATATTACTAAGAGACCAAATTCATTAACTTTCCCTATTTTTTCATACTTTATATATAACTTTCAATTCTTCATTCCATTTTCAAATGTTAACACAACAGTTTTATCATTAATACATTATTTTTCACAAAGTTTCATACTCATTTTATCTGACATTTTGTTTAATGTTTACTATAATCTATTGAATTGATGGTAAACTCAAACTATTATTTCAATTTATAGTCTTCCCTATACTATTCTGATTATCAGAATGGTTCTGTAACTGTTGATGCTAATAATCATACTTTGATCAAAGGTAAAGACTAGGCCATCAGCCTTAGTCTTAGCCAACATGCCTACGCCTCTAGCAGAGTACCCCAGCCAGAGTAAGAACAATTTTCTAGGTATATTATAAGCACCAACCAAGCCCAGGGATATTTAATACACTCATCTATACATACTAACATCTGTAAACTAAAAACTGTGTTTGATAGCACATGTTGCCTGCATTTTACTAAATAGGATAAGCAGGCAGTGTATTGACCCAGAAGATGTAGAGAAGCAAGAAATCTTCCTTACAGAAGTAAATATGGGGAAAATTGGTAAAATATTAGAAGACTTTTTTAGGCTTGAGACATGAACTATAGGAGCCAATATCATGAACTAGATTTAAACTTTTATTTGATCTGTTATAGTTATGCTGAAAAAAGAATAGTTACAGCGTTCATTTAATGAAGGTTTTTTCTTATATAATGTATATAAAATATATTAAATGCTTCCAAGATAAGTTCTGAATGAAGGATTTAGTTGGGAATTAATTGCAATATTTGTTTAAACCTAAACAAAGATAGCAATGCTGTTTTTCCCACATCCTTAAATAATAAAACTTCTAGGGGCACAAGCTAGAAGGTTTTGTTCTGTTTGAATGTAAGCGTAGACATGTTTTGTCTTTTTACCAAATGTGTATTAAGGAAATATAAGCAAACAATATTAAAAGCAAACCTTTATCAAATATTGCCATCCATCTCAATACATAACTCTGGGGCATTCAAACAATTCAATGTACCAGACATACAGTGAAACTCAAAAAATTAGAATATCGTGCAAAAGTTCATTTATTTCAGTAATGCAACTTAAAAGGTGAAACTAATATATGATATAGATTCATTACATGCAAAGCAAGATAGTTCAAGCCGTGATTTGTCATAATTGAGATGATTATGGCTTACAGCTCATGAAAACCCCAAATCCACAATCTCAGAAAATTAGAATATTACATGCAATCAATAAAAGAAGGATTGTACATCGAAAAATATCGGACCTCTGAAAAGTATAAACATGCATATGTACTCAGTACTTGGTTTGGGCCCCTTTTGCAGCAATTACTGCCTCAATGCAGTGTGGCATGGAAGCTGTCAGCCTGTGGCACTGCTAAGGTGTTATGGAAGACCAGGATGCTTCAATAGCAGCCTTCAGCTCTTCTGCATTGTTCGGTCTCATGTCTCTCCTCTTTCTCTTGACAATGCCCCATAGATTCTCTATGGGGTTCAAGTCAGGCAAGTTTGCTGGCCAATCAAACACAGTAATCCCACAGTCATTGAACCAGGTTTTGGTGCTTTTGGCAGTGTGGGCAGGTTCCAAGTCCTGCTGGAAAATGAAGTCAGTATTCCCATAAAGCTCGTCTGCGGAAGGAAGTATGAAGTGCTCCAAAATCACCTGGAAGAGGGCTGCTGTGACCCTGGACTTAATGAAGCACAGTGGACCAACACCAGCAGATGACATGGCTCCCCAAATCAACACAGATTGTGGAAACTTCACACTGGACTTCAAGCATCTTGCAGTGTGTGCATTGCAGTGTGTGCATTCTTCCTCCAGACTCTGGGTCCTTGGTTTCCAAATGAGACGCAAAAGTTGCTCTCATCAGAAAAGAGGACTTTTGAAAAAAGAAAAGTGGACCACTGAGCAACAGACCAGTTCTGTTTTTCTTTAGCCCAAGTAAGACGCTTCTGACGTTTGTTGTTCAGGAGCGGCTTGACAAGAGGAATATGACATTTGAAGCCCATGTCCAGGATCCATCTGTGGGTGGTGGCTCTTGATGTACAGACTCTAGCCTCAGTCCACTCCTTGTGAAAGTCCCCAATACTTTTGAATGGCCTTTTCCTGACAATCCTCTCCAGGTTGAGGTCATCCCTTCTGCTTGTGCACCTTTTTCTTCCACACTTTTCCCTTCCACATAACTTTCCATTAATGTGATTTGATACAGCACTTTGGGAACATCCAACTTCATTTGCAATTAATTTTTGAGGCTTTCCCTCCTTATGGAGGGTGTCGATGATGGTTTTCTACACAACTGTCAGGTTAGCAGTCTTTCCCATGATTGTGATTCCTACTGAACCAGACTGAGAAACTATTTAAAGGCTCAGGAACCCTTTGCAGGTGTTATGGCTTAATTAGCTGATTAGAGTGGGATACTTTGATCCTAGAATATTGAACCTTTTCACAATATTGTAATTTTCTGAGATTGTGGATTTGTGGTTTTCACGAGCTGTAAGCCATAATCATCTCAATTGTGACAAATCATGGCTTGAACTATCTTGCTTTGCATGAATTAGTCTATCTCAAATATTAGTTTCACCTTTTAAGTTGAATTACTGAAATAAGTGAACTTTTGCATGATATTCTAATTTTTTGAGTTTCACCTGTACTACTATTGCATATGATAAATGCAAATTGCCTACCATATTAACTTTGAGTTTCATCCTGCATTTTATTGCTCATTCTGCCTACATATGTATCTATAGAATTCACCGACTTAATATCACCTTTGATAGATTGAAGAGTTGCTTCTCTTGTATTGTGGAGAAACAACTTTTTTGCTGAAGAATCTTCCTGTGGTTTTGTTTATTTTGAATTTCTAAGCATTAAATGCCTTTTCCCATTAATAGTTATTCTCCTCCAAAGGCTTCTTGATACAACAGCTGTCTATAAATTTATAAACAATAAAGATTCTTTCCATCTGAGATATTACCATCATATATGACTTGAGTGACTCTGGAATAAGGAAATGTGTCAACAATCTAATTGGGTGATTGACACAATTCAATATGTCTCCCTGCTGTCGTAAGCAAAAGAGTTCCCTAATTTTCCAGAGAATTAAGGTTGATGAGGCAGTAGGAAAACTCATTGTTGCTTAACAAGAAGACAGGAAAATGCCTGATGAATCTGCCAAACACATATTAGGGTACATATTAAATGGAGAACTGTAAAATGATAGGGACAAAGAAACCCTGCTCTTCCACTGTTATTGTACGTACACAGAGTATCTATGGTGAATATTGAGAACTATTTATTAATTAATTTTTATGCCATCTACAGAACAGTATCTCCCCTGTAAAATAACTCTTGGGCAGCTTACAGGATTATAAAATAAGTAGAAACTTCATTAAAACATTAAAACTACATAGATTAAGATTTTAAAAACCACATGGTGAATCAAGATCAGTTCAGACATAAAGAGAAAATGCTTTCCTGTTGCACAGTTTTCCAAGATGCTGATTTTCTCACTCTGATCTTTCTAAAATCCCAAGAAAAGTCTCCTTTCTAATAGATTGGGAACATGCTACATTAAGATGACTAATGATAGTGTTCTACCAGTGCTATGGAATGGTGGTCCCTTGAAGAACAGATGAATTTTCTGTTTTCTGATTCATAAAGGCAGTAATTTTCTGACAGATTTTTGCTTTGCCAAGTACTTGATGCTTTAAATAAAAACTGTGTTTTACCTGTGATTCTTGCTTCTGCTGTACATTTCTTGAATGTATTGTTTAATAAGCTATTATGATGTTAAATTTTTATAAGCAGCTCTAAGCCCTAGAACAGCAGGGAAAAATATTTATTAGATAAATAAATAGTCTCATTCAAACTACTAGAACAAGTTAGACATAACTACTTTAAATGCCACTGCTTTCACAGGCAGTTTGTTATTACTAACTTTAAATGAATTGGTGCTTTTGAATAAATAACAATGAATGCATTGCAAATTTAATTTCAGTTTAATCTTACTACTACATGGGCCTGTTATTTCCTCTTTAAATATAGTAAGATGGAGCTAAATATTAATTTTAGGAAGAAAAAAAATGTAGAAGAATTCTATAAGTTGTATCTGAAAGAGACTTTAACCACTTTCTAAGAGCTTTGTTATGGTAGCATCCAGATGCTTTTGATGCTGACATTCAGACCAATATACATGGTGTAAGAGGCTCCCTTTTTAAAACATTTCCCCTTAGAACTAGTTAGAAAATATTTCTTGCTCCCAGATGATCAGTACTAAACCAGCATATATATATGGTTTATTAGCTTAGCCTTAGCATTATTCCTGATATGTGACTTTACCAAAGCAAAAAAAAAAAAAGTTAACTGAATGCCTGGCCTTTTTTCTCTCATTAGAACAATAAAACATAGAGCATGTCAGCAACTGACAAGAAAAATAATGACATATGAATACAATGACACAACGCTCAAGTATTTTTTCTTCTTTATTCAAACCCTAATGATAAAGGCAAAAACATATTTGACAAAAAAAGAAAAATAGTTGATCACCTATTAGATTCTTCAGATTTATCTAACAAAAGAGGACTTTATAAAATATAACAAAAATAAAAAGTTATTTTGGCAGTGCTACTAAATCAAACACTGGTATTACTTATAACCCAGAAGGTATCTAAATACCAACTCTTAACTCAGACTAGTTAACTAGTCTCATGTCAACCAACCTAGACTTTCAAATGATAAAGTATGGCTGCTGAAACATATACAAATCCTGATTTCCATAATTTAAATTATGTTAAGCAAGTATGCATTAGTATGATGTATTTTGGTGGATTATTTTTGTATAATAATAACATATTCTTTCTGCATAATGTAATTTTCATATACTTGCAGGTATTTGGAATAAGAAAATAATATTTGGTAAATGAAAGTGAATCTTTAAATGTACTAGGAACTCTTAAAATTTTATAGAGTCTGTTAGGAAATATTAAATTGTCATGGAAATTATACTCATATTTTTAAGAAGAACGGAATGAACTCAGAATTAGTTTGATATGCCAAGGATTTTCTACTAATGAAGATCAACAATTCTTTAAAGAATCAGTTATATCAATTCTGATTTGAATTAAATGAAATACATTTAAGAATGAGGCATTTTGAGCCCAGTGCATACAAAATCCAATTTAAGTAAAATAGTAGAACACATTAAATAATCAGTCTTATAAAAATGACCTTAGTGTTTGGACCTTAGTTGCAAATAGTTATAGAATGTTATAAGAAGGTTTGTTGCTAAATGGCAGAGTTTGTGGATTCTTCTTCACAAGATCCAACATCTGTCTGTCAGCCTGACTGTCTATCTTTCTTTCATTCATTCATTCATTCATTCACTCATTCATTCGGTTACTTCATGACCCTGAAATGCTTACAATTAAAATCTAATACCCAAAAACACAGAATAAAATACAGCCATACAAATAACCACACAAAATACAACCATACAAATAATTCAAAACCTAAAAACATATAGTGCAGTAACTGGAAAAGCCTAGTAATGCACGAACAGCACAACCATGTTAAGGGCTCTACACCACTCTATGATCCCCAGGCCATATGACAAAGGCCAACAAGATCAAGGCCAGCTGACTGGGGCGGGATGGACAGAAAATGAGATTTCATAGGGCAGGTGCCTCAGATAACGTAACTGCATAAAAACTATAATAAAAGCTATTAATACTTATGTTTTATTGAGATCTAACCCCCATAGCAATTAAGGAAATCAGTTGTTATATTAGGAGCAGAACATAAGCCATAATACCGTTTGTCTTAATATAGATGAAAGATGATATCTTGAGAATATTCAATTTGCTATTCAGTGGCTTGCTATTATATAATTGTAATTGTTGGCAAGCTGGTCATTTTGAAGAGGTGTCAAATGATGATGAACATACTATATTTCCTCTGTTTTTGTGAACTTTTGAATAGTTGAAGAAAGCTAGAATTTTATTTTTATCATCTGGATAATAACATGAGTAATAAATGATTCTGCATTAATATATTAAAATGGCTTCATATCATCTTGGTATTTTTCACATAAATGTTGAGAGTAAGAACGTACAAATTCCTTAATTAAGACCTCCACCCTTGTTTTCTCTAGAAAAAGACCTATCAGTGCATCAAGTGCCAGATGGTTTTCTACAATGAGTGGGATATCCAGGTTCATGTTGCAAACCACATGATTGGTGAGTGAAGTACTAAATCTTATTGATGATAGACTGTTCTCCTAGATGTATTCATCATTGCCTCTAAAATTAAATTGAGTTAAGGAGAAATTAATTGTATAACTGTCAATGATTTACCCAGGTAATATTTTTTTAAAAAAAATATTATTAGGCCTGATAAAACATTAGCATGTTTTATTTTCTGCAAGGGCTAGTTTAGACTTCTGCAGAGAATCATATGCTACTGCCAGTCAAAACACAGGTGATTAACAAATTAAACTTCTAATCATTTTTGCATTATTGAAAACTAACAGGAATGGTTAATGAACTGGTTGTTAGCTTTCCACAGAGTTTTAGGCAGGTTTTAATTTCAGAAATTATTATGGTAATGACACAACTGAGTGCTGCTCAAGTACCTTGGTACCAACAACAAAATTGGCAAATTTTGACTAACAAACGTAAATAATTCAATTGGTCATAAAATAAGAGTCTATGTAGTACTTGAATAGCCTGAAAACCCTCTGGAACAATATTCAAGAAAATGAAATAATATATTTAGTTAAGAAAATAGCCAAGGTCTGCTACAAATAATACTCAAAATATGTAATTAACATTTTTAACAGTAATTTTCTTTAGTATTTCCACAAGGTATGGAATTGAAAATTTAAAATGTATTTAGTATATATAGCCTATTACCAAAGTTACACCAGATTAAAACCCTGGAATGCTATTGAATGCTATTGATGCTATTATGATAATACATAAATGCTAACCTTAACAATAATGAGGGCATGGGATAAATGTGATTCTATATGTATAATACAAAGATTCTTATGCTTCGATAGTAGATGATAAAGTATTTTGTTTCTCAGTGTCTGTAGGTTTATGAGAGGTCCTTGGTGCTCTCTGAGCTTTGATGTTTTCTTGCAGATGTTTTTATTACCCAAACTATGTTAGCACTGATTATGTTATCTAGTTTGGATAATGAAACGTCTGCAAGAAAACAATCAAGCCTGAGTTACAAATATTCTCCTTTATTGAACTGTAGCTCTATATTACTGTACAGCTATAGCAACAGAATTTGTGTTGATGCTTATCAAAAAAGAAAAAGTAAGAAAATAATGTAAATAGTCTGGCAGCCATCTAGAAGCTTTTTTAAATTATTAATTAGCTTTCCACTTGTTGATCAGTTTCTTAGACATCAACATAATAAACCTGTAAGATAACAAATTTATAAGATAGCTAATAACAAAAGTGCTTTATTAAAACCCATTAATTAAGATTTGTAACTGGTCAAGGTACTGATACTGGTTGATTATACCTAGTCTCTGAATCTTGCTGATACATGACAGTTTTTAATCCAAAATGCTCTGAACTTTCCAAGTAGTCAATTCAAAGTAAATTGTCGGTACAAAGAAAACTAGTATGTAGATGTAATATATACAGACATTTGACTGAATTTAAACTAGGTGAGTACAAATAAACTATAAGAGCTTTTAGAGAACTAGAATCATTCAAGAGGACGACTGAAAGAGGGACATCCAAAGAACTTTAACATGTCAATGACAGAAATGATTACACAAAACCCTTCCTGTTTTTAATATGCATCATCTGGTTGTAAAAAAAAATATGGAGCTTCAGTTACATTTTCTCACCCACTACTCAATTTTTTTATATCCCCTGTGAACATCACTGAATGCACCACACTTAACCATCTCATATCCAGTATCTATAGAATAGGTTTTGGTGTACCTTTTCTTTTGGCCTTTCATTTAATGTTTTAACTCTTACTTTACAATGTTAAGAGTAACTTCTTTGGGTTTGAAAGTGAAAAATGTATCACCTTATAGAAGCTAACTTCTGAAAGAAAAAAAAAAAAGAAATTATGCAGCTTTAGTGTAAAGTTGTATATGTTTAATCATATTAAATCCAAATGCATAATTTCAACCATATTATGTATTAAATTATTTATTGAAATAAATTTGGCAATATTTGGTCAATAAAATACATTGTTACTGGGGACACATTCTATGTTTTAGCCATGTCTGCAAAACTAGCATTCATATATTAAATCAATAATGTACCTAAGATATTTGACACCTGAAGTGAACAAAATAAAATTTTAACACAGATACACACGCTGAGACCCACATGCACACAGAGAGAGAGAGAGAGAGAGGGAGAGAGAGAGAGAGAGAGAGAGAGAGAGAGAGAGAGAGAGAGAGAGAGAGAGAGAGAGAGAGAGAGAGAGAGAGAGAGAGAGAGAGCGCAAGCTGGGTGCCAATCTAGAAACTGGGAGACTATAAGTTCTTGTCCCTGATTATGAATATGAAGCCAGCTGGTGTCCTTGGACCAGTCAATCTCTCTCAGGCCTATGAAGAAGACAAAAGTAAACCACTTACAGAATCTTGTCAAGAGAACTGTGCAGGAGATAATCATTACAAGTCAAAACTGAGGCATATTTTTTTCCTTCTATTATTGCTGTGCTGCTGCCAAACAGTTGCCCAACACATAGACACCACTGACTTTCTTGAACACTCCTTTCTATCTGCCTTGTGTCTTTGGCAGAACCACCCTTACTGCAGGTACCTGGGGCAGACACCCTTCCCTCCCCAAAGCAACATTGTATTGACTGAAGATGAGGCTTCAAAGCATAATAGTTGAGATCACACATTATGATAAACAAGTAGCAAGCAGATCACATTAGGAATTACTGTATATCTAGCTTCTTAATTTTGCTAGAGAAATGTGACAATGTTGATAAGCTGTCCTATCTTTATCCTATAAGTTGCTTTCTATTTACAGACAAGAAATTTCATCCAATCTAGTTTTATTATGCTATCTGTGAGAAGAACCTAGAGATTTTTTTTAATAATAGTGCCCAATTATGTTATACTACTACCATGATAGTGTGAATTGTTCTGAGGTAACTGATGACTGTGGTTTGGAAGATAAAGCCTATCTGGAAATTAATGCATGTAATTTGTATAACATGTTATGACCTAAATATATTATGATATAAAATAGCATCTTTTTAATACTATTAGCACGTAGTTATTTTAGAATAAGAGCAATAACAGCAGTACAGTTCCAGATATAATTTACCATGACTTAGATTTTTAAGTATTCCATTCACGTTTGTTCAACAGATCCAAGTCCTTATACAATTCTGTTCAAAGTCTCAAAAGAACTTGCACATTGTTAGCATGCTGTAGATTTTCACCCTCCAAGTAATGTCAGGTGATAGGATATAGGAACATTGATGGAGTGACCAGTATCAACAAATGTATTAGATCCTAAACATTCCCCAAACATATTGTTTATAGTCTCAAATCATCTCTGTTGTATTACATTAGAGGTAAAACTTGGCTTTTACCCAAGTCAAAAATGTTTAATTTAAAAAAAATACAGTGTGAAGTTCATTAAATGTTAACATCTATTTCGTCCAATGTTTCCTTGTTTACATCTTTTCATCTCACTATAGTTATGGAGGATTCTAAACTTGCAAAAGGAATCTTCCCATGTAAATTGGGAGGTCTAACAGGTAAGTATAGTTCCATAACTGCTTAGATTGTACAATTGTCAGATTATACTGAGTGCTGGTGATGAACAACTATTTTCTGATACTTTTTCAGTCCAATAATATTTGAGCAATAATATCAATCACCAATCAGTCTAATTAAAACTATATCTCTACAATTACAGATACTGGTATTATAATATTTGAAGAGATTAATATATTCCAAACAGCCATCAAAAAATCTTTTATGAAACATAATAAGCAAAACTGCATGTCACTAGCTGTATGAAATAGAAGTTCATATTCACCACTGAAGGCTGATCAAAATGATAAAATGGGAATAGAGGTCCAACAATCCTAATAATACAGGTCTATTCATGGAATTGTAGTAATAAAAATTATGTAAAAAGTATGGAGTATGTAATGGGATAAAAAAGATTCTAAAAAATCTTATGTGTATTTCTGTCTCCAGACTTGTTCTTTCAACAAATATCATTATTTCTTTTATTTAAGGGGGGAACACTCTTTATGTAATGCTCTTTAGTAATATCAAGATACTTCCAGTTATACAAAGGCACATTGAAACCATTACCACCTCACTGTGTGCATTTGAGGAACAATGATTTTTCCCTCTGAAAATTAAGCTCATTTCCAAAGTATCCAAACTTGGAGATCTGTAATTAGGATTATGAATTAACCTGAAAAGAAAGTTTCTTCCCCCAAATGATTTTGATTTAAAATAAGGGGAACACCATAGATTGACTGAAAATATGGCAATGGATAAAGTTATTTTTTTTTCTGTTTTCATACTACTGCCACTCTGAATGCTTTGCCTGTTTTACTAATCTGGAGAAGTTTTTACACAGCTTGGTTTTTACACAGACTGAAAAAGAATCAGTTAAAACTAGCAGCTTCGTGCATTCTTCAGCCAGTTCATATGTGCCTGCAGAAACTCATCTTTAATTTTATTTCGATTGATGTGTATATTTTGTGAAAACGTTACATATTGTATACATAACACTTATTATTAAAACGATTGATTGATTGTGTGCAATCAAGTCAATATTGAATTTTCTACATGATTATCTATCTTTAATCTGGTTCTTTAAATCTTTCAATGATGGACTTATCACACTCTAATTTGAGTCTATCCACTGTGCTGCTGGTCTTCCCGTTCTTCTCTTTCTTTCCACCTTTTCACCTCTCCAGCCATGGTGGCACAGTGGTTAGAATGCAGTATTGCAGCCTAATTCTGCTGACTTGCCAATTGCCAGCAGTTCAGCAGTTTGAATCTCACTGGCTAAAGGTTGACTCAGCCTTCCACCCTTCCAAGGTGGGTTAAATGAGGAGCCAGATTGTTGGGGGCAACATGCTGACTCTGTAAATTGTTCAGAGAAGACAATAAGGCACCCTGAAGTGTACATAAGTCTAAGTGTTATTGCTATTAGCTGTGTCTTCATATAGTATCTCTAAAGTATGATCATTTGTTATTTGAAAGAAGATTCTAAGTTGATTTCTTCAATGGTTCACTTCTTTGTTTTCTTGGTTGCCCATTATATTCTTAGGAAGTTTCTCCAACAACAAATTACAAAAGGATCAATATCTTTCTATTCCGCTTCATCAGAGGACCACTCTTCTTTGCATAGTGTCACAGGGAATCCAATTGCTTGAAATATTCTGATCTTTGTAGGAAGATATAGAGGCACCATGGCATCTGGATATCTTTCCTAAGGCCTTCATGGCTATTGTACCAAGTGCTAATCTAGGTATTTCTTGATTACTGATTCCTTTACTATTGATGGTTAATCCTAAAATACAGAAACGATCTACCCATTTCTGTATCTGAATTCTAAGGTTGGCTGTGGTTCTCTAGACACAAATAATCAGGCTCAAATTACCCTACTTCAAATACATTATGCGAAAACCTAACTCCAATAGAAAAGATCATCATCATCTTTATATTTAATCTTTATCTCATTTTTTTCACTGTAGTCTTTCATTTTATTACTAGAATTTGCAGATCCTTTGTATTTTAGCTATCCAAGTAGTATCACCAGCACAGGAAAGATTATAGATTTTCTTACTTTGGTTTTAAAACCATGCTCATTTTCTTTAAATTCCACTTCTCTTAATATATATTCCACATATACGTTGAATAAATAATGGGAGAATATACAGCCTTGTCTCCTGTGCCAACCTGGAGCCAGTCGATGCAAATGATGGATGTAGATAATTTAGTAGAAGTCATAATTCAGCATCATATATAAGTCTAGTAGTTTCTGGTAATTGGCTTATGTAGAAAAAAAAGATACTTTACTTGTTAAAATCGAATTTAATTTCCGATGAAATAGTAGACAAAGTAATACATTCTCTTTTGATTTTAATGTTTTCTTTTTAAACTGCCATGCTTTTTAATACTGATATTTTTCAGTAACTTAATAATGTTGGACTATAAGTGCAGAATTCCAGGATGATCTTTTATCTCATCTATTTGTCATTTGCTTCATGAAATGCTGAAGAAAAAAATGAAGTCTGCTTTGTTTAATACTATAGAAAGTTACCCTCGTGTGGGCAATGCTGGCTTATTTGAAAAGCTCATAAAGGGTTTCTGCCTGGACCATACAAAAGGCATACTTTCTCTTTAATAGCCATCTGTACAGGAGAGTTGAGAAGTGGGCCAGGTCATCTCTCCTCAGCTGTCATGGTATTAACGTAGGTAATGGAGCAAGCTCTGCATTCTGCTGGGTGTTGTTTTTCATAGATGTTCATCGATTTGCAGATAATTCTATTTTTTTCTTAGAGTTATAGAGGTAGAGCTAGAGTTCTTAGAGAGTAACAAACACCAAAACATTTTGAATGGCTTTATCTTTGTTGATTCCTAATATAACTTTGGTCTAAAAAATAGTGTCACACCCTACTGTGCAGATGGCTGCATGATTTGTAAACCAGCCAAAACATTTAAACAAATGTGTGATCTGGGGATAGATTAAATAAAGGATAAAACGGAATGTGGACCACAAATTCTAATAATCAGATGATTCTAAGTTCTGTGCAGTGTGCAGAGATGACAATAGTGACAGCAAGGAATGATTTGCCAGGCCAGCAAGGAGCCTAACAGAGCACATGATGGAGCCTGTGGCCTAGTCAGCCTCAGTTTGCAAGCTGCAGATTTGCTGTACAGCTGGCAACTCTGTGTGGGGACATCAGATAAAACTTATGTAAAATGAAGTGTTACTGCTTAACATGAATTTGTACGAAGAGGGGATTTGCTGACTATAACTGAAAACTGATTCAAAGTGCCAGTAGAGCAGAGAGTAAATAGGTATCGGTTTAAAGGATCTGCACAATTTAACCAAAAATAATTACACTGCCTCAAAAAGGACGTATACTAGTGTAAACAGATTGCCATTGCTTGTATTTAAAATCATTTGACATTTAAAAACCTATGGGCAGGAAGCTTCACATATGTTTTTTAAATGCCTTTCCATCTCTTATTTTACTACTGCATATTAATCATAGATAACTTAGATTTTACCAAAAAAAAAAAAAACCTACTATTAGCATTTCTCCCAATAGACAAAGAATGGTCTATAATGTGGGTGCAAGTATTGTGATAACCTTTTCCTGTGGCACCCCGGTTTTGTAATTTGCTTCTGCTGGAAACCAGGTTGGCACCAATAGTGTAAATCTTTCATCGTTGCATCCGTCCTGCAGATGCCCTCACAGTTTGCACAGACTTTTTCAGAAAAAAGTTCTTCTTGTGTTCAGCAGAGGCTCTGCAAAGGGAAAAATATTGATAGCATTTGTCCAATGAAACTCTGATTGCTTTTGCTTCATGTAAGCAAAATGATTTTGAGCCAGTCACTCTCTTTCAGCCTGACCCCACCTTATAGGATTGTGATGGGGAAAAGAGGAGGAAGAAGTATTAGGCATTGTGTTTCTCTGAAAATAAGATCTATCCCGAAAATAAGCCCTACCATGTTTTTACCATGCATGCTCCCAATATAAGCCCTATCCCCAAAATAAGCCCTACTTAAGTGCCTGAGCAGCCAGCCAGCCAGGGGAATGGAGCTGCTCCATGCCCCCCCACCAGCTTACATCAGGACCCCCATATCCAGGCCATCCACGCCCCAACACTTGCCTCACAATGGCAGCTCTGCCAGCCCCATCCAGCAGGCCACCAGCTCACTTCTTCTGCACTTCACGCTTGTGCAGCTGCAATGGAGCAGGAGGCCAAGCGATGTACTGGTTCCATGGCCACAAGGCAAGACAGGTGTTGGGGTATGAATGGCCTGGCTGCAGGAGCCCTGAGGTAAGCTAGTGCAGGGCACATGGGGCATCGCTGCAGCAATATTGGTGTGTCACGCAGTCTCCTGCCCTGCTGACAGCAAGCAGAAGTGGACATCCCATTTACTCTAAAAGTACATAGAAAAAAAATAAGATATCCCCTGAAAATAAATGCTAGTGCTTAATTTGGAGCATGTTCATGTTCATGACCTTGAGTTATCTACAAAAATAATAAAGTGGGACACACATACACACCGCTCATCTGTTACCATTAATGTTTTTAGCAAGAAAATAATTTCCTAGTAAAGTGACATACAAAGTTAAATATGTTTGAGAAAATCAAGCTATACCTAAATATACTTAACCCAAAATAATATTGCTATTTTTCAGTTCTTGCTTCCCACATAACCATTTCCCCCTACTCCCCAATAAATGATTCCACCGTGGCTTCAGATACATTTGAACATAAAGCAGGATTTACCAGGATGCCTGGGTTTGATAACAGCGTCAGGATGCAGTCAGCTAGGCTTTGAAATAACAAACCTTTCTGATATGTCAACATTTTTCTTTTTTTCTTTCCAGTAATGAAAGTATAATAATATAGAATAAATATAAAAGTATAAACACAGAAACACACATACAGTAAAACTGATTTATAATATGTTGTTTCCTTTGGCTTAAACAGGAAGATAAAAACAGCATTAGTTATTACTAGGTGACTGCTTCTGTGGCTCTTGCCCCCAGGTAACATCTACACTTTTCAAATGTTACAGGTAGGGTGAAAGCACTTAAGATGGGGAAAACTGCAACAAAGGTCTTTGCAGATGGTCCTTGCTGTACGGACTGAGTTTTAATAATGGAGTGGCTTCTCTTTCCTTTGGTCAGACTGGAATGGCAGGTTCTCTTTAGCAAACACAAAACTGTGTCTGGGAGCTTCCCTAATGGAGAAATCTAATTAGATGGATTTGTTATGGCACAATTTTCACATTTTTAGATATTGAATTAACACCATGGTGCAAAAGTACATATCAGGACAAGGCAGTTCTCTGTTTGCTGAAAATGAAACATGTAGAGTGAATCTTTTTTAAAAATGAAAGAGGATGAATTGACATGGCAAAAATGGTCACATCTCCTAGCTGTTTTGCTTGTGTGATTTTAAGTTGCTTCCTGTTGCTATAGTTGTTTTCTTCTGAAGAAAAGCAGATGAGAGAATGTGTGTGTGTGTGTGTGTGTGTGTGTGTGTGTATGAAGTATGTGCATGTCTATATATCTGTGTTAAACTTGAGCTGCGGCTGTTGCTGCCTTTGTGAGCGAAGGGGGTTTCGTAGGTCACCTTTAGAATTTTCTGCCTATGACAGCAGTAGCTACCTGCCAAGATTGTGAGGCATCTCACAGCTCTCAGGATGGAACTCGTGGCCTGGTAGGCCGCAGTTGGAGGGGTACATATTTGCTGTACAGCTGGCGGCACTGTATGGGGCAGCAGTGTGGGCTGTTAGGTAGCTGGAAAGGAGACAAGCATGAAATTTCTTCTAACCCCAACTCTGTTTTTCTATACTGTTGGCTGCTTCTCAGTTCCTTGACAAAAAAAAACCAATCAGGCACCCTTTAATCCGCCTGTGATTACCAGTAGTATAAAAAGAGAAGCATAATGAGGAAAAATGCCTCATTTTGTTGCCTTCAAAAGCCAACAAATTGGAGTTAACTTGACAGGAAGTGGCTTAATAATTAGATTATTTATTTATTCCTGACACATATCCCCCTGTTACTAGTCTCAGGAGACCCTGTAGATGGTACGATTTTCAAGCTGCCATTACTTCGCTGTCTTCTGTGAACAAAGAAGCTACTGTCTATCAGTCAATTAAATGCACTCTTTAAGCAAAGGCTGAGAAGTCCTCAATGGAAAGAGCCGTGGGACATTGTGGCTGATGATTCCTTTCTCTGTACTGTACATCACACTCTCAACTCTAGTCCCTGCAGAGATGGAATAAAGTCATGTATTAAAATATCACTTGTTGATTTGTTTGCTAATGAAGAGCTATTGAAATGTTGTGTATTTCTCTAGCTTAATTGTTGATAAAAAGAATTCTTGCTCACATATGTAGTTTTATATATATAGGTAACTATTATTTAAGACTTACTGAGTTAAGATTAGTAAATCAAGAGGAGAAAAAAATATAGAGATAATGCGGATTTACCTGTTATTCATGCCAAAGAATATGCATTAAAGATAATCTTTGCATAACTATGCCAGACCTTTGCTTGGTACAGCAAATACACTATTACAATTCAGCTTGAAACAAGTATAATGACCATGTTCATATCTCATTTTACTTTTGAGTTTATTTTAAACCATGATTATGGTCAGATTTATTTGAGGAAGTCGTCCAAGGAGATTAATTCTCTCTTATGCAACTCTTATGCCTCTAAATTCTCTTCAAAGCTGCCAAGATCCTGTCAATCGGGGTGGGGGTGGGGGGTGGGAATCTACCAGCACTCTTCTATTGTGCTGTATATCTTTGCGTAAACTTAGAAAAGGCTACAACCTCCTCAGCTAGATCATTTCCGTGATTAAAATTAAAGCTTATATTTAAAGCAAACAAATGTTCAAATATGAAGCAGAAGATTTCCCACCTCAAGCCTGTGAAAATATATGGAAAGAACTAATGGCTTAACAATCAAATAACCTTGTATAGCTACAATAATTAATATGCATTGTTTTATTTCTTTAAAGCTATGAATTGTTGTTTCTTTTAGCAATAGTTTTTTCTATGCTTTCTGTTCTATTGTTTCTATACTCACCACTTCTAACAACAAAATTACTGTGGAATTCATTTTCCTTCATGTGTCCTTCAGATATTTTGGACAAAGTCCTATCAGCCTCAGGTAAAATCACCAAACTAGATAGTAGTTCATTTCTATATTCTGTATACATTGGAATCAACCATACTAACCTTCTTATACATCACATGTCCAGCACATACTGGCTTCTTCACATTGCATGAAAATGTTGGGAATACTGTTGTCTACATGTTTGCTTGAATGTGATCATCTATTTAAATATTCACATAGGATGCAATTGAAATATTCATATTTGGAAGAAAAACAAATATGTCCCTCCTAGCATTGTCTCATGTTCCATTAGATGTAGTAAACAACCGATAGCTCAGGTATTGTTTCTGTTAGGCATCATTTACAGCAAGAAAAAACCAGCCAAAGATACAGATTGCTTGACTGCACAGGATCCATGGTGGGATTTATAATTTGTGTAGGTGGGCAGACAACCAGTTTGGAATTTAAAAAAAACAAAAAACTATGCTTCTATGCTGGGAGGATCAGGTGCATTGAAGCAGCACCTCTAATTTCTTAAAATGAACATCCTGTGGAGATCCCCTAAAGAGCTGTATGATAGTTTGCAGTAGGGGCTAAAAACAATACAGAGGAAAGGAGAACACAGATTTTGTTCATTTTCTTCATCTATTTGGTTCTTCTTCCAATAACCATATTCTTTTTAACTCATTTTGTAAACTCATCTGTTGCTGGGTAAACATTAGATTTTAATTTTAATCATAAGAAAAAAAATCATTCTATGACCCCTATAAATTAAGCTAACCTCAGAATAAAGGTTTCCTTTTTTCTTATCCAGTTATTTCAATTTACTTTGTTTATTTAACAAAGTTTAGAATGCTAAGATTCCATACAGAAGTGTGCTTTTTTCTTCTGGGGGAGGGATTCTTTCAGTAATTGGCAATTAATATGTATCAAGGTTAATTTAAGGAAGGCCCTACCTCCTATCCAGATATGTATGTCCTGGTTAATATCCAATTATATGCACCTTCATATTTACGTCTTAGTATTTTGGATATGATAATCAGAAACTTGAACAATGTTAATGAGGATCATGGACCACAAATTAACCAGTGACATATTCAATGATCCTTGCTTAGATTTTTTTTTACTCTGTTCCACACACTAGTAAGATGACATTATTCTTTGAGTATTGCTGTTGCCTTTTTTATTTAAGAAAAGAAATGTGCTTCACCTAGTTTGTAGTATTTACATCATCATGTAAAACAGGCAGTGTTATCTGTGATGCAGCAATGAAAGCATTAAGTTTAATATCTGATGGAAAGCATAATCATTAAAATAGGACAAAAGTAGAATGCAAAGTAGGATTTGGATAATATTAAAGAAAGAGTTCAAAAACCGAGGAACCTTTCTTTGTGTCTGATGGTAGGTAACTGTAAGTAATAAAATATTCTGCTATTCAAAATAGTTGTATCTCATGGTTCTGCAAAAGTTTCCACCTCCAACATTGACTTTCCTCAGTCATAAAGTGCTAAGCAATGGCCTTGCTGGTTTTATTAGAACAATGCAAGCGGGATTAAACCATTGAGCCAAAAGTTTCACCTTTGCGGGAGACAGGGCAGTGTCATAAAACATTGTATCACAACACTGCAGTGCTGCTTTTGTTAGTCTGGTCCACCTTCCCCGCCCTTCATAGATGCTATACGCCAGGGATGTCAAACTGGCGGACTGCAGGACAGATGTATCATGTGTAGGCCATGTCCACCCAGCTCCGCAAAGGTAAAAAAATGAAATGATGCAATCAAGTTTGACACCTGTCTGTATGTAGCCTTGACATATAGCTTCCCATGAACAAAGAACTGTGCTGACCTTTATAGTATCACAGATTGCATACTGTTGGCAGTTCAGGAGTTGCACCTGCATATATGTGGATGTATGCACATTCCTGAACCTAAAAATCCTAAAGGCTAGGTCCCACTGGCCGACGGATGCAAAACGTATGCATAAAGGACACAGCGGACAAGTAAAATTTCGGGGGTGGCTCCATCCATTGTCATCCGCTTCAAAAAGTGGTGAAAATTTGCATAAACAGAACGGAAAAGAACGGAAAAAACCAGACGTGGGTAGTATGTAGCCAGGATGTTAAATGGATGTTCATAGGAAGCCTAGTGGATGACAGCAGATGACACCTCCGAAGGGGTTCCGGGGAGAATTTCAAAGTGGACGCATAGCGGATGAAGCAGATGCATCACGTATGGCTAAAGGAAAGAAAGGGGATGCCGCGCGGATGTATATCGGATGCAAACGCATCCTTTCTATTTCCGTGCTACTAACGCTGTGTAGATGTTCAGTGTACCTTTTGTTTCCTCCCTCTTTCCATTTTCAGCTGCAGCAGATGTGAGTTGCAAGGATGCCCAGAGGAGGCAGAGAGGATACAGTGGACGTTTAACAGATTTAACAGACATAGAACGTTTGTTGCTTGTATGTCGTGGATTTACATCGTACACAGCGGAAAGTTCATCCGCTCACAAAGTTTTGTGCAGCTCAAAACTTCTTGCGCGGATGAAATCGCAGTGGACGGATCCTCGACAGAGAGAG
>BLBF01000002.1:56615441-56625441 GCA_015471245.1 Laticauda colubrina
AAGACGTATGCAATGAGTACACAACGGATGCATAGCATTTTCCAATGGATGGCAAGCTTTTTTTAACATTTTACATCCTCTTTGCATCCATAAGTGCAGTGGGACAGGGCCTTAAGCTACTCCCCCCTCAGTCCAGATTAGTGTACCATCTGTCCAGAAAGGAAAAATATTTAACAGAGAAACAACCATTTTGAATAGGGTTCATGGACTAAAATGGGTTGCAATGTGAATACTGGATATGCTTGTTGTGTGAAATAAGCAGATTCCAACCATTTTAAAGCTAAAAAATTACTATGAATTTAAATCACTGTAATAATGAAATAAATACTAACTATTGGTAGGAAAAGTATGGATGAATAGAAGTTTGTTTCTTACCCCCAAATTTACAACAGTTTCTTCACTAATGTTTCAGGAAGACTACAGCTTTTTTGATTTAGTACAAAGAAATTTAAGTACAACCTGGAAATAATATAAAACAGTTTGCTCTTAAAACAGTGGAAATAGTGATACTGCATATGAATGTATAGTATACCTGGCATTGAAACAGACCAACAGACTAATGGCACAGAAATATCTTCCCAAAAGTTGATCTTAAAACAACTTTTCATGAAAGCTACCAATTTTTATACCCCATCCAAACATATCATTTTAGTTTTCCTATATTAATTACCAATAAGAAGAATAGAAATGTAGCTCAATTTATTTGCACAATTTGGGGGTAGGATAATGTATCAAAACACTGTTACTGTTGTATTATTTAATGGGAAGCTTTTCAAAATGTTATCAATTTCCCACTCCAGTAAAGCTTCTCCAGCTCCCAAGGTTTGCACTTAATTGGATTTTTTTTCTGATGTTATTCCTTGCTTAGAAAAGTCCTGTTAAACTGTTGTCTTGGGTCAGTATTTACAATGGCTAATGCTGCAAATCATGTAGCTTTAAATAGCAAACCTGAATATTTTCCTCCCACCCCCTTTATATGCTTTGTTATAATGAAGCAACATCAGTAAATTGCAGTGAAGGGTGATGGTTGCATAGGGATGACTACTACACCTTAGGGTCCCTTTGTACCAGATTATTTTTTTATTGTTGTTATTACTTCCCATCTTCTTTATTCTCTTGCTACCAAACTTGCAGTTGAACATCAGCTCAGCACAAGGGATCTTTAAAAATGTTGTGGACTGGGTTTTGTTCCATTATTTTTGTTTCGTTTTGTTTGTTTTGGTCTCTTGTCTGCACTCGAATTACAGTTTATCTCTAAACACTTGATATTCTCAGTGGTTTTGGGGATACTTCATCGATGTCCCTTTAGTTTTGTTGACTACACGCAGAATATTGTTTGTTATTTCTTGATTACAAGTAGTGAATTTATGTTAAAATAACAGATAAAATATAATATGTACAGTATGCCTTAGCCTTTTTAATGAACTTTTTTCTGAAATATATATTCCAAACAAAATTATTGATTCAGAAATATTCCCTAATTAATGCAAGGAAAGTATATTTTTGAAATGATACTTTATAGGGAATTTGAGCTCTTGCTTCTGTATTCTACCCATTTTTGCATCTATATGCCAATAATCTGAATGTGGTATTTCAGCATTAAAAGGCACATGCCATTAAATTGATCTTAAGAAAATATTATATTTTAAATATATATGGTAATACTTAAAATAGTTGTATGTATTCTATTATATGTTACTTGATTTTTTAAAAATAGTATTATAATTGCAGAATATAAAGGACCCTGAGTTTAAAGATTGCTTTGAGGGTCTCAATTACTTTCACTTTGGGTATTTTTATTTGTGTTTGTCATATGTTGATTTATATTTATAAATTTATTCTACCATATTTTCATATAGAAAGTTGATTGCAACAAATTGTGATATACTCAGTTAATCAGAATTAAACAAACTGAGTCATAAGGACAGATACATAAAGTCTTGATGTAATTTTAAAGACAATTATGCCATGAACACTTGGGTCTTTAAAAGACATGATCTAACTTAAGCAGTCCACTGATAACAAAGACCCTAGTTAACTTCAGAACCATATTCTCTGGATGATGATTCTGTCCCAAATGACCCAGCAGGGAATAATGCTTTGGATTTACACTCCCAAAAAGATCAGTGATGCATTTATTTCTTTATTTAAAAGATTTGTATGGCTGGGCATCTCAAAACACTGCTCAGGGCAACTCATAATCACAATGAAAGCCAAAACTATAAAAAATATAAATTGTAAAACCTCTTGGAATGCCCCACAACCAACTCTAGACATCATCGCTCTATCTCAGGATAAAGAAGAAGCAAGTCTGTCAAAAGACTAAAAGGGGGGTTGGGACTGCCAAATCACTGGGAATGAGGGTATTTCAGCCACGGAAAAGACACATTTCCAAGGTTCTACTAGATGGGAAGATTTCAAAGAAGGGACCCAGGATATACCTGCTGTCTCTGATAGAATGGACAGACACTCTCAGTAGTCTCAGTGGTCTCAAAATAACCTACTCCCATGCCATGTAAAGCCTTAAAGGTCATAAACTTGAATTGCACCCAGAAGGAAAGTGGGAGGCAGCACAGCTTTTGCAATAAAAGTGTAAAATAGGCAAACCTAGAAACACCCAATACTGTGCACACTGCTGTAGTCTGACCCAATGATAGCTTTTCAAGTGGACTTCAAGCCTCATGTAAAATGCATTGAAGTAATTACAAAGATTAGGGATCCAGAAGATTACATTCCCAGTGGCAGCTCCCTATACTAAATGTGCCCGGATACTTTTGTTCTTTAGAAAAACAGGGAAGATGGCCCACTTTAGGAAGATATTCAGGCAGAAAGATCTTATATATAAGAATGGCAATTTTTATAAAAACAATATTTAGTGGTTTTTATTCTGAATATTTTTTATCATGCTTTAGGGATGCTTTTAGTTTATTGTAAACTACCTGAAGCAAGTAGCTTACAAACGCATATAAACAAATAAATATGTTCCACTAGAGTTATAATGATATGTTTTTCCAGATTAGCTGTAGCAAATATAATTTGCAGGTACATTTTGAAATGATGCTCAGCCTATTCACATATGTCTGTGAAGGCTGGAGATGCTAGAAAATGTGCTACTTCTTAGATGATTCCCCCTTCTCTTTTTCTTCTTCCCTTCCTCCTTCCCTCCCTCATTCTATCTGTCTGTCTATCTGTCTATCTATATCTATCTACTTACCTACCTACCTACCTACCTACCTACCTATTTATCTATCTATCTATCTATCTATCTATCTATCTATCTATCTATCTATCTATCTATCTATCTATCATTTATTGCCATTTTTCAGGCCTAAACCCAAAGATGACAATCAAACTCACATCTAATAAAACAGAATTTTCCCAGTCTAAGATTATAACCTTCTAACATGGAAGATTGCAGGGTATGGCTACAGTCTCTTGTCTTCTGACATCTGTCTAGAATCTGCTTCCCCCTCCCTAGGAAGTGACAGTGCTACTACTATATACCTCCCACATAGACTTTGCTCAGCTGCACATTCCATCACACCAAAGACAATCCTGGGCAGCCTACAATAATGTAATATTGAATTCTAAGACCAACTTGGTAAAGTTTGTCCTTCATAAATGTTGACTCTTAAAGTTGGCATATTTTACTAGATATATTATAATGCTATAAACTTTCTGGGAAATCTTTCTGACAGTCTACAGGCAGATACCAACAGGAATAATTCCTTTTTCTTCATATTTCACATTTTCACAGAATAGCATGGATACCATTTATTTCAGAGTCTATAGCTATTTGAATGGTAAGCCAGGATTCTAGAGAATCTTTCTAATCGCAAAGGAACCAAATGGTGATGGAGGTAAATCTCCATTCCCAATGTGCTCATCTCAATAACATGACCACTAAATATGCCAGTCAAGCAAGGCAGGATTTATCAACCAAGAACAAAATTTTGTTTATAGCATTGAAGCGCTAACAATAATAATAAGACTCTTGGTTTGAATGTGCAAATGAAAAAATAGGTCTTGCATACTTCCATCCAGCATTTATAGTATTGATATCACATATGCAGATAAAACAAATACACAAGAAAATATGTATACATACATGCTTCAACATTAATACTATTAGAGTTGATGTAATGCAGGCAGTATCATGTTTTTAACAAATAGTATCTTTAAGTGTTTTTTCCTTAGTGAATTCATAAGCCGTCATCTGGTCTGATTATACATATTATGTATTAATATGATACAAAACAAATTTCTACATAAACAGTAATCTGAACTTTATTCTGCTCATATGAACCATTCCCAATTTCCCCATTGTAATTCAGCTGTTTATTTCGTTTTCCTTCTGCTCCCAGTGAAAATGTGTAGAATTTAAATAAAAACTACTAAATAAAAGCTGATATTGTTCCTTAAGTAAGCTATCATGTCTAAAACTGCTTTACAGTGACGCCAGTTTCATGGTGTTTTGTCATACACACTTCCGATCATGGGCCAGAGAACATTGATTTTAGCTGTCATTTTCTAGCACACCCACTGGAGAATTGAAATTTAAACCTTAATCCACTCTTTTAAAGCAATTAATTTTTAATATGTAGTAATAGTAATTGAAACAGCCTGAATTTAATGAGACATCACAAGACATTTCCAAAATCAACAGTTTCTTCTGAAGACTGAAAGGACACATAATCTTTGTTATGTTGTTTACACAATAAATGCAAACTCTGCAGTCTATTCGGGAGAAAGAAATTTTATTTTGGGTTTTTTTAAAACTTTGTGAATGGAGTTTCTTATTTTCATTCCAGTCTACACTATATACTATAAACTATGTTGTTAGAATCTTTTTTAATATTATTACGTTCCTAAAAATGTATTTGATCTAATCTATGTATTTTTATCATACTTTTCATGGCTCTGTCTGATTATGAAATGCATTTAGGTAGGCATAGAATTTCCCTCCTGTAAAAGTTTCCATGCACTAATAACCAAGATGTATTGGCCTGTACTAAATTCCCTTTTCTTTTCTCCCACTCAATTTACCTTTTATTACATCTCTAGCATATTTTGTGCTGTGCTAGGAGTTCAGTGTATCAATGTGAGGCTTCCATAAGCACATTAATACAGAGTTTGTTCAATTAACAAAATAAATGTATAGTCATGTTCATAATAAGAGAAGGTGTTTAAGCACATTTATCTTGCTTGCAAGGAGTACTTTTCAGAATGTATCAATTTCAGTGATGAATGGCCTTCTACAGCATTCAAGGCAAGTATGAGTTTGAACAGAAAAAGAATGGTCAGCCTTACATGTTATTATCTGTTTATTGGTTTTCAATAAGTCAACAGTATTAAATATTAAGAACCATACAGACAAATAAAGATGTTAAGATACTTTGCAAGTGCAAAAGTAAACAATAAGTATAGTCCAATTTTTGGAGTTGTCTAATTATAAGTGGCTAGGTATTTTCCAACATGATATGAATGTTGTTAGCCATTTGAAAAGTAAAAGAATCTGAGTCAATTGCATATGATAGAATGGTAAAGTGCGGTTGATAATTTTATCAAGAATGAATATGAAAACTATAGATCTAACATGTATTCTTACCACTTAAAAATTCAATTTCTAGAACAATGTTGAGATGATTTTGTAGTTCGTAACTATTATTGTTTGAAACTTTTTAATGCCAATTTTTATAATAATTGGTACTTGTTTAGAATTTTTTATTGGGCCTTTATAAACCAAATTAGAAGGTGATGGTAATATACTGAGGTTTTTCCTAATACAGAAGTGACAATGGGGAATAAACCACAAATTAGCAGTGAATAGGATCCTCCTTCTTCCCTTCAGGAAAAATGACATTAATTTTATGCATTATAATATAAATAAGTAATTGAGGCTAATTTTAGCTTAAAATGTGTAAAATGAAAAAGAACACATGTTCAAAGAGATAGAGAAATAAAAACAAGTGAATGGAAAGTTTGCTGAGTTTTACTTAATGTTACTTATTGATTTCACAATGTTATTTTGGCTTCTTAAAGCTATTTATATTTTAAAAATCCATTCTAAGTGTTACTGCCATATGAGTGTGCACGGCGCACATGTGTACACATACATACACCTGAATGGTGGACAGTGTTTGATATTTGTATAGATGGATTTGCATACATATTTATATAGATGGATCTACATACATGCAAAATAATAGCACAAGCCATCATAGAAGAAATTTCTCTTTAAAAATACAATATGTAGTCTTAATATGACAGTTTTCTTTTTATGTGTATACATCCTGAGCATAGAAGATCATCAAGAATTGTATCATACATTTTTCTAGCAGAAGTAGAAATATTAGTGTTTCTTTAGATATTTCTACAAAAGCTAAGGGAATGGAAGAATAATTTTTGTCATCTAGATGTTGCTGAATTACAACTTCCAATCACTATTGGTGATGGGATTTGTAAGCAGGGGTGGGATTCTACCAGTTTGCACGTATTTGCTAGAACCAGTTGTTAACATTCTACACAGTTTGGAGAACCGGTTTTTAGAAATTACTGGCCTAATCCTGTAAGGAAGGCTGGAAGGAAACATTCTGGTGTTACTTACAGAAACTGCCTCTCCGTTGACCTTTGTTACATTCTTGGCAGGACTGGACTTCCTGTATCAGGAACTTCTGTGGAGTTTTTTTTTCCTCCTTTGCTGGTACTTTGCTTGTGTGGAGTGACCATTCAAAGTTACAACGGCACTGAAAAAAGTGACTTATCACTGTTTTTCATACTTACCACTGTTGCAGCATCCCCACAGTCATGAGAGGCCAGACAAGGAGATGCGTGCCTCGATGTGAGTGATGTTGAGTTGGCCACACCTAGCCAGTCACATGACCACCAAGCCACACCCACCAACTGAGCCACAGAACTGGTTGTTAAAAAAAATTGAATCCCACCCCTGTTGGTAACTCAACTACATCTGGGGAATCACATGTATTTTATCCCTTAAACTAACAAAACAACTAGCAAAATTAGCATTGACACATAGCCTCACAAAGCCTGGGTGTGATGTTGTGGTTTGCACAAGTAGAATAGAAATCTTAGATCAATGAAGATGAAAATAGGTTTACATGTGCAGTGAAAACATACTATTAGCCTGTAAAGCATCATTGAATCCAAGCCATTGTTTCCCATATAATGCACTGTCAGATATATTTGATGTTCTGAATGTTTGCTAATAAATTAGTAAAAAAATCTATGAGTCATTAAGGGGCCAAGAAAAGAGGAATACTTTTAAATATTAAATAAGAAATGCTCTTCAGAATTTGTATATATTTTAAAAATACATTACAGTTTTACATGGCACAGCAAAAGGGAATAAAAAATAAATTTTGAAAGTGTGGGGATTGATGAAATACAGAAATATGTTTCAACACATATATAGATTCCTAGGTGAAGAGATAGTTATAAAATGTTGATCCCAGGTTAGAGAAGTATAAAATCCCATTTTCCAGCTTGTTTCAAAAATAGTAAAAATGCTGCTTCAGTTGCTTTTTGCTGCTCACATAGGGAAAGGTGCTTATACTGTGATAATTATCATCAAGGAATATTAATGCGTTCAGCATTTGTAACCCAAAAACTCATTATAGCTTAAGCTGTGCATCATCTGTGAAGAGAGAACTTTGCCAGAATTCACTCTTCACAGGGGTTGCCTCCTGCTTGCAATGAAGTGGTCAGAGTATTGTAAGAGGTCACTTAGGCTATTTTTGAAAGCAGAAGTTTTGCAAATTTTGATTCACTACCTTCTGTCCAAATAGCTTAGCATTCTTACTATAAATTTGCTGCTTCCATCTCAAAGTCTGGTAAAATGTGCACATGCGGTTACGTACAAAATATTAAAGTATTGATATCAGGGTTGTATTTCAAGGTCATCGGGACTTGGTGTGCATCATTGTGAGTGGGATGACTGATATAGCATCTGAATACAGGTACATTAATATCTTAATGACTTGGCCATATAACACACACAAAAGTTCACATACAAGGTTCCAGCTATTGAAATATTTTCTATTCTTGTCCCTGCCTACAAAGTTTGTGGAAAAAATGGAAATCTAAACCACAGTCTCAACATGAAAACTTACATTTTCATGTTGTTTGTTTGAATTTAGAATAAGGCCAGTGGAATTTTATAGTAATATCAATCTGTTGTATAGGCTGTAATATTACATAATCAAATTGCCTAAATTTCCTTAATTTCCAGGGATAATTGACTTCCCTTTCTCTCCATGTTTTTTTTTTCAGAAAAACAAATTTCATTACATAGTCAAATAACAAACAAATTGTCATTGTTTTTGCTTTTTCCAACACACACATACACACACTCACACGCGCACACACACACACACATGCTTCCATACATTGAATCCAAATTATGTTATACTTTCTCATGTGTTGCTTGCTTTATGCTAAGAAGAGGCATCTATGTTCTATGATGATTTTTTTTTTAGTTTTTTTATTGTTGGAGATCTCTTTCTAAGAACATCCAATGAGAATCTGATCTTTTTCTTGGAAGGAAGAGAAAAAAAATCTGCTTCTTTAATCCTTAAGACAAAAAGCCCAAAACATATAAGCAGAACCAGTCAAAAGAGAAATTTAAAATAGTTGTGTTCCCATCAAAAGAGCAATCCTCAGTGTATTTTCACAGAATCAAATTGCAGTGAAATCATATAACAGTTGTATTAAGCAAATAATTTTATTATGTGTTGTAAGCTATGAGGGGCATTGAATTAGTCTTGAGTAGGGAACATTTGCCCTTATAGTACATCTCCTAGCATTTTAAGACATTATAGGAAATATTGAGCAATGATGGAGGTTTAGCAATATCTGGATTACTTATTTTCATCTGCTCATAACTGTAAGCCCTTTCAGGTAGGTCAGATAAAGAAAAAATATGTTACAGGTTTTCTAGGATGCTGTTTGATTGTTACAGGATATGGTAACAAACTTTTGAGAGCCTGTTTTACTTTGTCCAATTTATACTAAGAAAAATCAAAACAGGATTATTTTGATTTTCTTATGTTTGCATCAATTTCTATACTGGACCTTTTCTGCAAATTATTCCTTAACAGTTCGGTCATATGTGCATTAGGTCGTACCTAAATTTCTTCACAACACTGTTGTGTAATTCAAATATCCAATGTATTTTTCAACCATATATCAAAATATCTGCAATGTGCTAATGTGAAAGAACACAGTAGCAAATAATGTGCAAATAGCTTTGCTTGAACATTTAAAAAAATGTAAGAAATATTGTTCATTGCTCTAGAGAATTCATAAATCTGACACTATGATATGATTAGTTAGAAAAAAGAACAGACATTTATGATTGTGATGAATAAATTATCTTCACCAAACATGTTCAAAAATCAGAACCCAAATACTATCAAAGTTCAACTATTTTGTATCATATGCAAAACTTTACATTTTCATAAATATGAAATAACAGCAATACTTTTTAAAATATTGTAAATATATCACTTAAATCTAATAATTTTTAGTTTTATACTTTAGAATGTAATATATAACATATATTTTTCTGTTCAATGTATTTTTTTTAAAGTGAGATAAAATCATATCACACTTCATATATTATTATTCCATTATGAAATACACAGTTTGAATGGAAAAAAATAGGAAAAGGAAAAGAAACATTTATTTTTGAAAAAAGCTAAACAAAAATAACGAACTTTTTACCACTTCAGATTAAACACAAACGCTTCATATTTGAGAAAGTTTGAACTGAACAAATGAATGACAAATCAGCTTAGATCAGAGATCATTTTAGAGTGCTGTAAAATCACCTGCAATTCATCATTTCCAAGAACCTGGATGTGTACAGCAGCTTATATTGCAGCAGGTTGCTTGAAAGACAGAGATTGGAATTGTAAGGTTTTTGGCTGAGTTCCCTTTTCAGATGTAATTGCTGCTTTATTAGAACTTGGAAATGTTCCGA
>BLBF01000002.1:56630441-56635441 GCA_015471245.1 Laticauda colubrina
TGCCTGAATAATTTCAAGTTCAAAGGTTTTTAATATCTCATTAATGCAAGGTTATTGGGAGAATTCTTTGTGTTTTACTTTCAAAATATATTGCCAATACTTTTGGCAAAGTTTTTAGTTTCACAAAAATATCATAACTTATAGCCTTTTTAAAAAGCCAATTGTTTATAGATGTAGTAAAAGCTAAACCTTTTAATTTCATTCACTTTCATCACTAGACTTCAGTCATCTTAATGTTGTAAACGTTTTAGGAAAAATGAGAAGACTTGTACGTACTTAACATTTTATTGAAATTTAATTGAATAGTTAAGGGGTGATTAAAAATCTGAAATTAACACTCTTTAGAAATTAATGACCATCATTAAGATGTAATGGGGCCGCTCACCAACAGGCTCAGAAAGGTTGGGGGATTTAAAATTGCATGGGGGTCAGAGCAGTGAAAGATGTTGTTTATAGTCTCTTGAGTCTTGACAGCAATTTTAGAGATGAAAGTAATGGGTCTTTCTTTTTCTTTTTTTTGCCAGTGCTATTGTAACCAAATTAGAGTAAAGGTTTTCAATGAAACATTAGACTTGTCAAGTTAGATGCACAGTTACTTCCAGCTCTTTGATTCAACAAGATGTGTGATTGATTCACCACTTCCCAAATCAGCTCTAAAATGAACTTTCTCTACTTACCATTGTCTAATCTTCCCAGGTATCTGAGTTAGCACTAAAATCATGGGTCATTATGATTATATTAAGAGTTTTAAGGAAAATGTTCATATTATGATTCAAAGTAACATCAAGAGAAAAGTGGGGGGGGAACAAGAGGAAAAAAATATATTGGAATCAAGCCCATTTATATGGAACATAGGACAGAAAAGATTCAGCCAGCTCACACTGAGTAGAGAATGAGCACCATAGGATTCAATCTGATAGATGTTGCGGCTTTTCTTTTGCACAAAAACTACAATCCATTTAGAGGTATGTGCAATGCAAAAATTGTCGTCCTGATCCTCATTACCCCAATAACAGCAATTAAGTCTTGAAGAGCTTCAGTATTCCCTATTTGTGTGCCACTGTTATATTGACTACTTTCTACAGAAGTTTATAGCACATCACAAATTTTGCATGCAAGTGAGCTGTTGAGGGAAAGAAACTGAGAAGTCATAACTTTTATTTATTCATTAATAAATCTTTTCATTTAATCCATTCTGTTTGTTACTAAATAACTATTAATAACTAATTATTTAATTAGCTTGTAGAGCAGGCTGGCATTTCGGATCATATTGAGTAATCAGGACAGGCTATACATAGCAGTAAAAATACTGAATAATGTGAATGGTCAGTAAGCATATATCCTGATTTGAATTCTCTTCTGGATCAAGATTATATTTTGTACAGTCAAGAAGCTTAATTATAAAATGAAGCTTTGTTGTATTATCCACTTGATTGGTATTGATTACTGTGGCATTAGTCAATGTGTTTCAGTTCTTGCAGTTGGATTCGGAAAAGATGAAGGACAATAAGATTTTCACTATTAGAATCAGAAACCTGTAACCTATCGTATATCTTTTTTGTGTTCAAATGCACAAATTGGAACGAATTCTCATTTGGAAAGATCATAAATCTGCCACCTCTAATGTAATCTTTACAAGGCTATTGAATCCAGCTAAAAGCAATTGTTACTCCTTTTGCCATAATTGTAATCATAACATACATTTGATATTTCATAACTTTCTTTTGTTCAGTAGCAAATGCATTATAAAGAGTGCAGTGTTAATAAATAGAGGCATAATGAATGCGACTAATTGATTTTGGCAGTCAAAGACTGGCATACTTTTTGTGCAATAGGGAATCTATTCAAAGAAGCTTAACTGCTTTTGAGTGTGAGACTTCAGTATAATAATAGGATCTAATTTGGATTCTGTTGTATGAGGTGAGTAAGGCAATAGATGTAGTATTTATACACACTGTGATGGAGCATAACAATATATTGTTATTGCTAATAAGTAAACCTTTTTTTTAAAAAAGTACCAAATATCATGGGCTGTATTATGGAAAAGGAAAATGTGAGATGTTAGTGTTTTAAAATGTCTGAACATGTAGATATTACCAAACGAGCTTATCTCTTTAGTGCTGGACTCAGATTTTCCCTGTGTGAATTACTCAAACAGCAATGAAAATGCTGGGAGACAACACAAAAAGATTAAATTGTATGCCCAAGTGCAGAACACAGCCCTTTAGCAGGTGTTTAGTAAAAAATTAATTCCTTGAAATTCCCAGGGAGAAGCCTGAGGCTTTATGATGAGTATGACCAGTCTTACAATCAAGACTTTGGATGGATATCAAAACCAATTTTTGTATTCTTTGAGAAATCTTTATAGCAATAATCTACAGAATTGCAGTTGCTTTATATTGGGTATTGAATATGAAACTGTATGCTTTCGGTAATTCAGCTATACATGAACACACATACAACACACACGCACGTGCGCGCACACACACACACACACAGATCCTAAATCTGTAGGTATCTGTAGGTGATGGACAACAGAAAACAACTACTTCTTCATTCAAGATCCCCATTTATTTTTCATGCTGCATTCATCACGGCAAGCAAGAAAGCCAATCCTTCTAACCCTAACCCTAATCATTTCAATCCAGAGGTTTGTTTCACACACAAGTAATTCTTGCTTAATGACAGGTCTTTTAGCAACTTTACAAAGGTCATTTATAACAGACCTCCCAAAAGCTGCACACATCCTCATTTTGGGTGCTTGGCAACCATCTCATCTTTAGAGTCAGTTGCAACTTCCTGCAGTCATGTGATCATAATTTACGATCTCTTTTGCTAATCTCCAGCATTTGGGACTGATTTCCAATTAAAAAAGCCCATAAAAAACTTGGATTCACTTAACAACCATATCATTCACTTAATGACTGTAGCATTCACTTAACAACCACAACAAAAAATAGAAAAAAATGGGTTCAGTCATATGAATATTTTGGACTTCATGACTTAAAACAGAAATTCCAGACTCT
Organism: Laticauda colubrina; assembly: GCA_015471245.1. Taxonomy (NCBI): domain Eukaryota; kingdom Metazoa; phylum Chordata; class Lepidosauria; order Squamata; family Elapidae; genus Laticauda; species Laticauda colubrina. The sequence continues at coordinate 56,633,468 of BLBF01000002.1, forward strand.
ATTATGGTGATACATCCAAGTCTGTCTGTATTTCATGTTCTACCTTTAATTACCTATACATGATATATCATATCTAGCTATCTGTCTATCATCTGTCATCACCAGACATTAGTAGAATCACAAGTACATCTTCTCTTGAGATGTTTAAATATGAATTAAATCACAATTAACATTTAACTCAATTCATAGAGTCTTCAAGGAGATTATGCACAATTGCTGTAGAATTTATGCACAGCAGTAAGATATTATTGAAGTTTTATGCTTAATATACCAGAGCAAAGCATCTCCTTGATATTACACCGGAAAATTGTATTAACAAGTTCTAAGGTTAAACTAGATTGTTATTCTGTATTCATAATATCCATACACTGTCCATTAGATAGAGTAACAATTGATTTCTAGAAAGAAGATGCTCTTTAATTGTAATTAATTTTCAGCACTATAAATATTTCATAACTTTTGTTTATTTTAAAAAAATGTGTTTGTTTTATTCTTCATTGTTTTCTGGCACCACAGAAAATGCTGTGTCTGAATGCTGTTAGTAAATATCAAAAATCGAAAGCCAGTCATTTCCAGGCAATAGACAATTGATTTTCCACTAATCAGGACAGAAACAAAGAGAGTCTCTTCGTTTATTTATGAGATTGTATTAAAATAATTGATCATTATTTCTAGCACTAATCTAGCAACTAATCATTGTGTTTACAGAAACTGTAAAGAAAATGCTATAAATTGCTTGCTGAATATCTCTTTTGTATTGCATGAGTTTTGTTCAAATGTTCCTTAAATTGGGCAGTGTTCAAAGTATCAGAGTCCAGGAATTAATAACAAGATAACTCCTAGAATGTTTGTCTCTTTTATGGTAAGTAATGATTTGCTTGACCATGGATTATTGAATAAACTATAATTAATTACATTTGCACAACACAGCCAAAAATAAAGAAAACCACATTATCATTTAATAAGATTCTCTATTTTCCCTTCTGTAGAAGGGAAATCATTGAATAACTTTAAGAATCCTCTGAAACTTTAGTTAAAGGCTGAAGAACTATCAACATGCTCTCAGTAGCACTGAGTAATGTATACACTGAGCCATGTAGGCCATGTAAGACAGCATGTTACTGCTATTGTCCCTATACTACACTATAGTACTGTCCCTATACTATTGCTTTATCTTGCTATAGGTACTATCGGTATTTTTATTTGTTTTTTATATCTGAAATTTAAATTGGGTTTTCCCAAGAGAGTTTGTAATCTGAATCATATAGGGCTAGAATGTTAGAAAAGAAACATCATTTGTCAAAAATTATTTATTAATTAGTCTCATACAGATGCTACATATTACAATTGTTAAATATAATGTTAGGAAATTCAGTCATAAACCTACATATAACATCTTGTGGGTATAGATACCTTGAAATACAGTTAGAGATTTTATAATATTTTTCCAAGCTGAAAAAATAGTTTTCTTCTCAACATAAACTCAACACTATTTAACAATATTAAAAATTCTGGCCACAGATTTTAAAGAGGGATTAGGCAACTTAATGAAAGATAAAGCATTCAATGCCTAATAGTTACAGGGAAATTCTTAGGAAAATGAGAGAAATTGTACTATTGTGCTCATGCCCAAGTTTGCTGCTGTGGAAACATAATACTATAGAAGATAGGTCTCCATGTTCTTATGTAACCATATCAAGATTTAAATTTAATGAAGTAATCATGCTTTTTAAAAAATACAACAATAATAGGACATATTACTAAGTTTATTTGAATGTTATAACAGGATATAGGACTAGAAATTAAAAAGAGTATGGGGCAGGGGAGAATCAAAAAAATGAATAATAATCACAATAATTTGCAGTTGCTATTTTAACTGTATGAAAGTTAATGGTAGCTTCAGTTGTAGAAAGAACATAAAATAGAAGCTTCAGGTTACCTGCTGCTGAATGATAGCAACAGCCTAACATCTAC
>BLBF01000002.1:56640441-56664629 GCA_015471245.1 Laticauda colubrina
TCAGCAGTAGAATGTTTTCATATTTGCCCTCTAGTACTACCAAAGGCACTGAAATGAACTAAGGCAAAGGCTCTTCAGCTATTTATTTTTGAAATGTGAAACCAAGTAATAAGCAGAACCATTGCTATCTCTCCCATCAAACTTAATAACAATTTATTATTTTAATTAGATAGTAGTTGTATCTAATTTCATCAGAAGAGCTCAAATACTGATAAATACGATATCATACACCTCCACATTCCAGCTATTTCTAAATTGTATACCCTCCAAGAATACAATAGAGTAACAGAAATGTGATATATAATCACCATCTTAATACTGATGAGACATGTTGACTTATATTCCAAAATTGTCACCTGCTCAAACCCCTACTCCTTTACCCTCAAACTAACCTCTATTGACCTCACCCCATTCCTAAGAAGTCTGTAAGGGGCGTGCATAAGCACACAATCATGCCTACCGTCCCTGTCTATTGTCCCCAATTATTAGTCCTATTTTTTACGTTTAAACTTATGTTTATTCTTATTTCTATTGTATTGTAAGCTTTTGACAAAATAAATAAAATAAATAAATAAATAAATTTCTGGTAAGCATGCCCAAAAAGGTTTCATTTATAAAATGATCCCGTCCTCTAAATATTAAAAATGTGAAAGGCAATGCTGGTTATAATTTAAAAGATTAGAAGTTCAGCTCATTATCAGGCATGTTTATTAAGGAAAATTGACATATGTTTAAAGAAACTGAAAGAAAAAATTTAAAAACACAAATCCTTGTTTTTAAGTAGAGCACTAGATATATTCCTGGTAAAATTTTGTTAGTCCTCATGCATATTCTCAATAATTTTAAATCCTGTTCCAAATGGAAGAATGTAGTCCACCTTTTAACTTCAACTTAGCATTACTACTGGAATCCTACCAAAAATAATCTTTTTCCTCTCCCTTTTTTTAGTTCATGTTACTGTATGTCCTCCCTTGGACCAGAAATGTTTATGTCCCAATGAATGACAAGAGTGAATTGCTTTAAGTATAACTGATTTTGCCTGAAGTACAAAACGAACACCAACAATCCAAACAATGAAGGGGGCGGTTGCTTCTGAAGCAGCAAAAATGTGTAAGATACATATGAAAAAACAAAAAGCAAAGGAAGGACATTGGAGGTTTTCTAGTCCAACCCACTCCCAAGGCAGAAGTCCTTATACCATCCCAAGCAAAAGGTTATCCAATCTTTTCTTGAAAACCTCCAGTGATCGAGCACCCACAACTCCAAGAGGCAAGCTGTTCTATTAATTAATAAGTCTTACTGTGAGGAAATTCTTCCTTATTTCCAGTTTGGATCTCCCTTTGACAAGCTTCCACTCATTGCTTCTTATCCTGCCCTCAGGTACTATGGAAAATAAATCCAATACCATCTTCCCTGTGACAGCCCTTCAAGTATTGGAAGACTGTTATCATATCTCCCCTGAGCCTTCTCTTCTTTGGGCTAAGCACACCTACTTCCCTTAGCCATTCATAATATGGTTTAGCCTCCAAACCCCTTATCATTTTTGTTGCTCTTCTCTGCTAGGGCCTCAGCATCTTTTTTGAATTATGGTGACCAGAACTGGACACAGTATTCCAAGTGTGGTCTTGATGCAGTATAAAGTGGTACTCTCACATCCCATGACCTTGATGGTCTTCCTCAGTTGATACAGCCAAGAACTGTATTGACTTTTTTGGCAGCCATAGAGCACTGCTGATTTCTACTTAAGAGGTAATCCACCAGGACACCTAGATCCCTTCCATCCCTCCTATTCTATACCTATGTATTTGGATTTAATAGGACATTCTCCAGAAAGTGGGAATTGCAATATCCAAAATTCCAGGTCAGTGTGATGACCCGGAGTTAAACACAAATGTAACAAAATCCAAAATGTAAATAAACATTTAATCCCTCCAACTTTGCCCCACTGTTTAATAATTCTCAGTTGGAGATAAAACTTACCCAAAAATAGTCTTTAAAAGAAAGCAATACAGTCTGAACTTAAGCAGACAGAGGTGAAATAAAAAACCCAAAAACAAACTACAATGAAGGAAATTCCACAACGACCAGGATAAGTAATTACCAACTTCAAGGAGATAACAAGGCACAATCTGTTGGAAGGACGCCAGCCAAGATAATTTCAGCCCAAAATAAAACATGCTTTGCTTCTGGCAACACTGTGTTGTAACTCTTATATACTATTCTCCCTAGCTGCCACCAATGAGGGGAATCATGGCCACTTCCTCTCTTGTAAGCCAAGTTGTTTCCTTCTCAGTTTCTCCCTGCCTGTTCTAGGATGGAGAGGGGATGAGCCTGGGTCCTCCTCTGACTTCCCAGCTGGCCTCTGCCCTTCCCCAGCCTCCTCCATAACCTCCAGAGCCACACTTCCACTCCCTGTCAGCTGTTCCTCCTCTCCCTCAGAGTGCGACTCTACCAAGGGCATGACAGTCAGCAAGGCCAAAGAATACCAGATATGGGGTTCCTGTTACTGCATTCTTAATACATCTGGAGGTTGCAAGAGTTGCTTAATCTATTCAGTATTATGACATCCTTCTTTCTCTAGGCATCGAATAAAGTAAGTCAAACTTTTTAGTTTGCTTTTTTAAAAAAACCTTTTGGTTTATCTTATTATGCTTTTTAGTTTGCTTTTTAGTTTGCTTTTTTAAAAAAACCTTTTGGTTTATCTTATTATGGATCACATTAATGTAAATCAAAACTATAAGCAGAAATATAGGCCAAAGAATGTTCCCTATTTTCCCACACACATATGTAGATATCTAAGTTGGAAGATGCATACATAACTGATTCAGCTATAATTTAAATGCTATTCCTTTGAAATTAAATGAGCAAAGCCTTTTCCATTGTTTTTCAACAAGCCTTCAGCAAAATGGACTTTCTTACTATTTTGCTGTTATCTGAAAAGTCTGACTGGTATTTTGTAGGAAAGCTACAAAATGGTTTTCAGAAAGCTTAAGCCAATTAAGAATACACAGTAGCTATATATACAGAATATACAGTAGACACTCTTTTTCTGTGTCACTTGGCAGTAAACTGTGAAATGTTATTGTGTGATAAGAAAGAGCCATGGGTGCTCTGTTTTTGCACACATATGCTAGAATCACTGCAACTCATAAATTAAAGTTAGCCATGATACATTTGCTCATTAACCATATGGAAAATGGCATTCAGGAATTTTCTGCAGTGTAGTTTCAAAGAAAGAATCCAATTGCAGGCAGACATTCCATAGTACAATGTTTATGCAGCTGTACTTGTGATTAAATTACAGCCAACTAGGCCCACATGTAGCCACAATTCTTATTAGTTTGAGAACAAGGTACCTTATAAGTGTGTAAAGAACTCTCCTTGTGATATTTTCTGGCCTCTTGGCCACTGTATCAAGCAAGCATCAAAAGTCATGCATGTGCTTAAAGGCCTCTGGAGAGGGAGCAGTGGGACAGAGCAATGCCTCTCACGTTGTATAAGGAACTTTGACAGCCTACCAGGAGGAATTGTGGGATTGCTGCTGTCAGCAGTTCCAACAGTGCAAACAGTATGAAGAAGCTTCCACAGGGATTGAATTACTGAAGACTTCTGCTCCGTGTTTTTTGGTATAATTGAGAGCACAGAGGGAGCTTGATTTCTCTGTCTTATGATTTGAAGGTGAAGACAAGAGCCTGCAGGGCTCTGTCAGAGTTATGGGCATGCTCAACACAGACTTCAAAAAATCTAATTCCCATAAAACCGTACAAGGCTGAATTGCTTACCTGAATATAAAAGATTTACTTTCACTGAATCATTTAACACAAAACTATATTAATTGCATTTTGAAAAAAAGGGGATGAGTGGGAGGGGGATGAGCAAAAGGGAGGAAGAAAGACTAACAGAATCAATCATAACCAAGGTATCATTTGCCATGAAATTAAGTTACAAATAAATACTGTTGTTTTTGCACAAATACTTGAACATAGGGACGCATATACATTTGGTTCACTCTAGATCTAATCACCATAAGAAGATGAGTTTACATCTACTTGACAGTTTACAGAAGACAGTCACCCAAATTGAAAGTATGAAAGGCCCAGTCTGTGAATAATTTTTTTTAGATGGTAAAAGCAGTCAACGTGACCAGTGAAGGACTATCAGAGGACACCAGAGGTCTTTAAATGGCAGATATCCACTATGTTGCGATCAATCTGCCTTGGTAAATATAAAGAAACCTAAGTGTCTTTCCTTTCCAAAAGGAGCCAAGAATAAAATTTTTGCTCAACTAAAATGAAATTCTCAAAAGATGGCCAAGGAGACCAACATGCTTCACCTCTCAAGTAATTTAAGTTGATACAAAGCAGCGTTGTTTTGATTCTCTGTTTCTTTATGGTAACATAAATATACAGGTTTGTGGGGTGGGCTGAACAAAGCAATACAAAATTGATACAAAGTCAAAAGCAAATGCAGGCATTCATCTTGGAACTGGAGGATCAAAGTGCATGGTTTTTAGTTGTGGAAGGTTGTGGGAAAGCTGGAAAACGAATGAAAGGCAAAGTAGACACAAACAAGAGCTAGCTGACAAGTCAGTTGATAATTTATCTTATAAATAAATATAAATGGTAACTTAACCCAGATGGAAAGAAACCTGGAAAGATGTAAGATTCTGTCAAAATGTACTCACTATAAATATGTAGTTTTCAAAATTCTCTATTGAACCCAAACTAGCATTAAAACTTGCCCAAATTTGAGTAGCTCTTGCTTCCTTCGTGTTATCCTGATTTAGGGGTATTGATTTTCATAGAAAGAACTTATCTTTGACTTATTTCTATATCTGTATCCAATTCTCTATAACCTTATGAAATTGTAGAGTATCTCCTTGTTTAATATTTAGTGAACCAAATGGATGTTGCCTTTCACTCTTCTTGGTTTTGAAAATCTAGGCAATTTAGTAGAAAGATTAATTTACGAAGAATAGAAATACTTTCCAATAAAAATATAGTACAAACTATTGTAAAATGGAGGAGGAAGGAATTATGTGTGTGCATGTATGTATGCATGTATCTATGTATCTTAACCTGAGTTTTAAAAGTTACCCATGGTCTACAATTTGATTTCTATGCTTTAAATTTGATTGTACCATAAAAAGACAGAAGGTCAGATTAAATAAACAAATGGATAACAAGACATGGTTTCCAATGCCATTGCTAGAGAATAACATAAGCAGAAGGGTCTTCCTCAGGTGTGGTGTACAAAACATAGAGCTATTGTTACCCTTTTGAATAAATGGACAATTGTATGGTTCGTATGAACCTGATAACTCTGTTCCAATTGTCATTGTGTCTAACAACAAAGCCCCCCCTCCCCGTGAAACTCATAAAATTACCAATTTCACAGTTCACTTTCTTCCTGTTTTGCTCAGCAGCCTTCATGCTCCTGGCCTGCCTCCACTCACTGCAGGAGATAATGTTGGACCAAACTAATAATGCTGTGTTTAAAAGGTTTTAATACACACAAAAGCTATCTTAATTTTGACCAAAATACATTTTCTCCTTTACAATTTTTTCTTAGATCTTTCTAATTTGATGCTGTAGGATGCTTAAACAGTACATCAGGAGGATAAGTGTTAATTGTTTGTTTTACTAATCTACCTGAAGATTTTATATAATATGGTAAAAAGAAGGTATGTGAGCAATCATTCATCCGATGGGTATCTGAGTTATAGCATCATAACCATGCTGTCATTTAAATCCTTGCTGCTGTCACTACAAACCTTCTAAAAATTTAGTGGATTTAATTTTTTAATGTGAGAGAAAGCTTTCATTAACAAATGTAATAAATAAATTGCCTAATAACCTACCTTAAGACTTGTTAATATAACTTTCATTTAATTGGAATTAAAGAATACTTTCATTTTAATCACACCTTGCTCATTTCTGTGTCTTGACCCTGCCAAGGCCCCAGACTAAGTATTGTGTATCTGATTGTGCTATGATTTTTGATAGGGTGGATGTTGCTTGGGTTCTGAAATATAAGGGTATGCTAAGAATATTACTAATATAATAACTCAGGGGTGTCAAACTTGCAGCCCACGGGTCAGATGTGACATGTGCTGGCTACACCCACACCTGGTTAGGAGAAGGGGAAAAAAGCCACAATGCATCACGTGATGACATAAGTTTGACACTCCTGTAATACTCAGTTCAAATTGATCTGAATGCAGGACTGAATTTGATCAATTCATGAAGGAACAATTTTGATATAAATTCTATCCCCATCTTGTAGGATACTAGAACCTGAATATAGCAAGTAATCAGAGCAAAGATCTGATTTTCAGTTTTATTCTTAAGGGTTTTTTTGACAAGAGCAGAACTCTGTTCTTGGACAATGGATAATCTCCCTTTGGCATTTAATTTGATTGAATAATTTGGTTTAAAGCAAGGGTGTCAAACTCACATTGTCACGATGTCGTCATGTGACAAATTGCAACTTTTTCCCCATTTGCTAAACTAGGTGTGGAGGTGGGCAGTGCATGACTCACCCAGCCTGCTGGCCACAAGTTTGACATCCCTGGTTTAAAGGTTCACACTTCAAAAAATGAAGATTTTTTTAAAAAGTATACATTTTTAATGAAACTACATTTACAATTGCATACAAAGTGATTCCTAATCAGCTGAGTCATTTTGCCTTTCATTTCATCTATCTTTTAAAAAACATGCTGTACTGCATATGTTCTAAATATGAACTAAATCCATTGTATTATGGGTTACCTATGCTTAGGATTGCAGACAACATTACAAAAGTAGCAGTTACACTGTATGTTCATATAAAGACACCAGATCGTTTTAAGTGGTATTTGGAAAAAGTAGACAAAAAAGTAATATACATGTATGCAAAAAAAATAAAAATAAAAAAAATAAAGGGAACACTTAAACAACACAATGTAACTCCAAGTCAATCACACTTCTGTGAAACCAAACTATCCACTTAGGTAGCAACACTGATTGACAATCAATTTAACATGCTGTTTTGCAAATGGAATAGACAACAGGTGGAAAGCATAGGTAGTTAGCAAGACATCCCCAATAAAGGAGTGGTTCTGCAGGTGATGACCACAGACCACTTCTCAGTTCCTGTGCTTTCTGCCTGATGGTTTGTTCACTTTTGAATACTGGCAGTGCTGTCACTCTAGTGATAGCATGAGATGGAGTCTACAACCCACACAAGTGGCTCAGATAGTGCAGCTCATCCAGGATGGCACATCAATGCGAGTTGTGGCAAGAAGGTTTGCTGTGTCTGTCAGCATAGTGTCCAGAGCATGGAGATGCTACCAGGAGACAGGCCGGTACATCAGGAGACGTGGAGGAAGCCGTAGGAGGGCAACAGCATCAGGACTGCTACCTACGCCTTTGTGCAAGGAGGGACAGGAGGAGCACTGCCAGAGCCCTGCAAAATGACCTCTAGCAGGCTACAAATGTGCATGTGGCTCCTTAAACAGTCAGAAACAGACTCCATGAGAGTGGTATGAGGGCCCGATGTCCACGGGTGGGGATTGTGCTAACAGCCCAACATCGTGCAGGACGTTTGGCATTTGCAAGAGAACACCAAATTGGCAAATTTGCCACTGGCGCCCTGTGCTCTTCACAGATTAAAGCAAGTTCATACTGAGCACATGGGATAGATGTGACAGGGTCTTGAGACGCCGTGGAGAATGTTCTGCTGCCTGCAACATCTTCCAGCATGACCGGTTTGACAGTGGGTCAGTAATGGTATGGAGTGGCATTTCTTTAGGGGGCCACACAGGCCTCCATGTGCTCACCTGACTGCCATTTGGTACTGAGATAAGATCCTCAGACCCCTTGTGAGACCATATGCTGGTGCAGTTGGCCCTGGGTTCTTCCTAATGGAAGACAATGCTAGACCTCATGTGGCTGGAGTGTGTCAGCAGTTCCTGCAAGATAAAGGCATCGATGCTATGGACTTCCCCGCCTGTTCTCCAAACCTGAATCCAATTGAACACAACTGGGACATCATGTCTCACTCCATCCACCAATGCCACATTACACTACAGACTGTCCAGGAGTTGAGGGATGCTTTAATCCAGGTATGAGAGGAGATCCCTCAGGAAACTATCCGCCAGCTCATCAGGAGCATGTCCAGGTGTTGTAGGGAGGTCATACACCCACATGGAGGCCACACACACTACTGAGTCTCATTTTGAATTGTTTTAAGGACATTATATCAAAGTTGGATCAGCCTGTAGTGTTTTTTCCCACTTTAATTTTGAGTGTAATTCCAAATCCAGATCTCCATGGGTTGCTAAATTTGATTTCCATGATAATTTTTATGTGATTTTGTTGTCAGCATGTTCAACTATGTAATGAACAAAGTATTTAATAAGAATATTTCATTCATTCAGATCTAGGATATCTTATTTTTGTGTTCCCTTTATTTTTTGAGCAGTGTATAAGAATTTTGCATTCCTTGAAATTTTTTTGTTGATAATCTTATCTTTCAGCTATATTTGTATAAGATTTATGGAATATTAAACCATGTCTTGCAAGATTGAGATTAGATCCTATTCATACTGATTGACTGACTGACTGATTGATTGACTGTATTTACAATCAAAGAAAGTACTGTAAATACGGTCAAGGCCATTACAGGACTCTAAATTTTGGGGTTTTTTTAATCGATTCTTTGGTAGATTTACTGGAATGTTTTGGATCATTGTGACTGTGCTGTCCCACTCACTCACATGGACACATAACAGTGGTTTAGTAGGTTTATTAATATTTCCCAACAATTCTCTTCACCAAAAACCCAGAACTGTCCCAATTAATTCCAGCCAAAAGCAGGCTAATGCTAGTCCACAGAGCAATGGCCAATGAGTCCACAAGACACTTGAAAGTTTCTCAAACAAAACTAACCTACCAGTCAAAAATAAATAAAAAACACAAGATTTATGAGGCAAGAAAAATTCAAAAGGCAGGATCCAAAGTCAAGGCACAGTGTCAATCCAAAGCAAGGCAGGGGTCACAACAACCAGGAAATACATCGATAGGAAATCAACACTTTGTTCCCAGTATCTCCATCTGTCTGCCATGCTAAATATATAGCTTCTTATGTAGCCCATTAAGAGGGACAAGGCTGCCTCCTTGCGAGTAATCAGGCTGACCTTCTCTTGCTCTTGCCTTTATTTTGCCCTACAGTCCCAGTGAGGTATGTTATGGTAGACCAAGGGGCACTTGTGTTGGCTACATTTACAGCTATAGCTACCAGATTTAAGTTGCAAAAGAGAGATCACCATTGGCAACAGTTTTCTACCTCCTTCATTTTGAGAATATTGGCAAAATAATATTTTATACTGTTTCATAATCATAATTCTCCTTTATGCTCAATGTTTTCCCAGCTCTGTAAGTAGGTATATGTATTTTATTTGCTTCTTAAAATTTATGGTACCAATGCCTGTCTTTTTCTTTGTTTTGGTTCCCCTTCCCTATTTTTCCCTACTTTTAGAGGTTTTTTTTATTTTAAAGGAGTTTTTTTAATTTAACTTTCTTCTAATTAACCAAAATATTCACCTTTGTTGCTAGATTTAGTTCAATATAGGCCTTTTCTAAAATAGGGTCAGTGTTCCCCAAACAATGTATTAGTTTTGAATAACTACTGCTAAAATGTTCTTTTATATCATTAGTCCTGAATTATTCCTCCAACCAGGGAGAAGGAGGGAAACCCACTTGTAAATTTCAGTGTAATATTTCATATAGTTAACCATTCCCGTATAAGCAATTCTACAAGCCAAAACTACCCTTTTGTTTTATGTAATATTTTATTCAGTACAAATTACATAACAATTTCAAGAATTCTTCCTTCATTCTATTCCAAATATATTATGTTTATTTTATTTCCACAGATCTATTCTTGAGAGAGCTATATTCTACTATAAAAACAGAATTTTGGCATGCTCTTCTTTAATCATACATGAGCAACACTGATGCCAATGAAACTTCAAAACATATAACTTAAAGCAGGACTGAAATTGCAAGCATATTTTGTATGAATTGACCAACAGCACCACAGATAATTTCTATGAGAAGAGCATTGTCTGTGTTTTCTTTGATATTTTAGGATTATACAGTACTAGTCATCTATTTACTATCATTCTAATGGAGACATTGTCAGTTCCATGCTCGTGATTTGTTCTCAATAAGTACCTTTTACCTCTGCATTATTCTTTAATGTACATTCTTTTAGCAAAAAAGCTGAGCTGAATATTGATTTCTCCTATTTCCCAGGTTGGCATTGAGGACTCTGCTATGGCTCACAATGGGTTAAATATCACAGGGCACTGATACAGGTTCATTTAGCTTTGGCACCATAGGATCTGGCCATGAATACAGAGCACATTACTTTACTGTGTGCATTATCATGACTATGACCTGTCTCAGGAGATCCTGTGCCACCACTGTATTAATGAGTGCATCTGCTTCCCAATAACCTTATTAGCTCACTGCAGCTGAGCCAGTAGCCTCATAGGACTTTTGCCTTTGTCCCTGGAGAGAGGTGATTCTGTTGTACTTGAATCCAGTTTGATGCCCAAATTTTAATAAGTTCTTTTAGATACACACTTTTTCCTCCCTCCCTGTCCCTTCCCCCCAATTATCATCTGCTATAGGGATTCTCAAATCCCTGGTTATTTTCCCAGATGCCATCAATAATTCCTGAAATGCCATCATATTGGTGGTCCCATCCACAACAAGTAATGTACATTTTAAGAGATTTTATATACCATTTTCCTTCTAGAGAGGTGTTTATTAAGAAATATTTCCATATCCTTTTTGAATATTTTCACCTAACCATCAAACCCTAACCCCTCACAGAAAGCAAAAATTAACTTGGTTTTCTAGCAATATAGGCACAGCTGTTTATGTTTGTGTGCGCATGCGTCGAGACTCCCTCTGCCTTAAGTTTACCATGATATTTCTTATCATCTGCATCACTCAATGGAGAGAAGCAACCAAAAAGTGAACCCAGCAAGGTGTCTGTATAATCATTAACTTATTTGCCCTCTGGATAGGACAAATGATATGCAAGCCTAAACTCACCAGGGATCTTCTTTGGAAGTGTATCCAGAGGGAATGTGTTCCTGTGAGTTAATGGCATATTTCTAAATGGGTTGACTGCTTTCCTTCTGCTCACCAGCTCTTTCCTAAGTGGTTTTGTTCTCAAGACAATATCTAACATTAAAAACTCAACTATTGCTGTATTTAATCAGCTTTTAAAAAGCATCATTTAATGTGAATTCTTTATTAGTAGATATTTAAATATTTCTGTAGTCATGGCCAATATGGTAGAAAGGGTGACTTTTCCCACCCTTTCCTCAGCTGCCCTGTATACTGTTCTGTTTTGAATTTTCCTATGCAAGCTGCTAGAAAATTTGTTAGCTGCTAAATTGCAACCTAGCACTTTCCATTACCTTACTGGAATGTAGGAAATTGCTTTATAGCAGATCAGACCACAGGTCCACCTAATTTAATATTGACTTCTATAGCTAACAGCAGGTCTCTGGGGGTTTAGAGAGGAACTTTTCCTCAGTTCTGTCTAAAGATGCCAAGAACTTAACCTGAGATCTTGACATCTTTAGATAAAGGCATTCAAGGCATGTAATTTACCACTACTCAGTTTCTGAAATGGCCAAGAAATCTTGAATTATACTTGCCTCTTTTTACCAAAAAAATTTCCTCTTATTTTGTAGATTTTATTTTCTTTATTTTTGCATATATTGTTGTACTTTTTGTCAAATAAATATTGGCAAAGAACTGCATCAATTGTTGCATTGTCAGATTTTAGACAAAATCAACTGTTTCGGTCAGCATAAATGGAAGGGCGATCCCTATATCCTTTATTGCTTCTCAAAACATACTTGTAGAATCAGGAAAAACAAGTTTTTAAAGACCAGACAAGGAAAGTAGCATTGCATTTCATCCCTTTGTTCTAATGTTCAGTATCTTACCTGATTTTTCTCCTTGTGTGTTTTTGCAATATTAATAGTGCATAGCATGTTTGTGATGCTTAATGAGAGTTACACACAAGTTAAAAGGCAGAGTAATATATTAAATAAGAATAAAACAAATAATGAGGAGTTAAAGGCATTAACTCAGCATTAGTTATATCTAGAAATATTTTAATGAAATTTGAATTTGTTTTCCATCCATTCATTTGTCATCATCTTCATTTATTTTCAGCGAATAGATTCCATAAAGAAATATTCTTTGACTAACTTCCTCTTTCATAACATTGGCTCGTCTCTTATACCAGTGTTTCATTGATACCGTTACCATGCTTATGACCTTTTCATAAGCATTTTGGAATTGCTGAAGTAACAAAATTGTGTTGTCTATGAGGGCTTACTGTCTTCATTATTAAAGCTTGAATATTCTGTAGTACCAAAGAATAATTTATGTTTCTGGAATGTTTAACTGTACAGAACATGCTAAGGAAACACTGCACTTATTTCTTTTCCCAGATTTTTTTGTTTTTCATGATTCATCTGTCAGGTGTACATTTCATAATAGTGAGAATAAACTGTTTATTTATTTATCACTCATAATAGTGAGAATAAACTGTTATTCTGTCCTCATAAATTAAACTTAGGTCATTTAGTATTGTGTTTTATATTGGCAGATGTTGAATTCTGGCACCATAGCAGGAAATAAAAAAATGTTTCCTGTTTGTGACAATAAAATACATTTTCATCAGTAGTCAAATCACTTTTGGTCCTAGTTTATGTTGCTTACCTTGATTTTCTCTCCCAATCTTTTGTCACCCCCAAAATTCATCACCATGTATTGCTTTAAAACTATTGTACTATCTGGCTTAATGTCGCTTTATACAGTATATTAACTCCAAATATACCCTCCAAATATATGTATGATAGGTACATCCCTGTTTATTACAGTGAATGGACAATTGATCAATGATCAAAAGAGAATTTAAATACCTAACTGATATTATTTAGGAACAGTTGAAGATCTCTCTCCAATGTTGGAGATATAATAACCATTGGAATTTGCCAACACAAACATCTAGCAGAGTTGGTAGCTCTGTGAAAAGAGAAATTCCACCCTCCTGTATGTACCAGCTATTGCACAAAATGTTTCATAAGCTATTATCCTCATTGCTCCATAAATTTAGCCAGCCATCCCACAATTCATATTATCACCTTACTAAACTTGATATTCCTTCTACTAATACTCAAACTAGTAGAACAATATCACATGTGATTTGTCCAATAGCATAATGTTGAATACAGTCCAGTAATTTTTGCATACTATTCTAGAGACATCACATAGCTAAGCGTCAATTTAAAAGTTACAGTTTGCACATAGCAATTAAGCTAAGCAATTAAGTTAACTAGTAACCATACACCTATTAAAGAGGACCAAAAAAAGTCACATGTAGAAAGGAGAAAAATGTAATGTGCCAGGTCATCCACCTGAGATGGATAGCTAACAGACTCATCTGACAGCACTGTGATTTTATTTTATCTCTCATTTTGGGACTTATTTCAGCTGTGGGGACACAATTGCCCTCTTGTTTGGAAGATCCTATTTGCTCCTTCCTAATCTGGAAGCTAAAAATGTACTCTGAAATGGGACTTAATCATTGTGGCACATATATAGTGTCACATAAAGCAATTGCCTGTGTTATTTTTCCTCCTTGGTTTGCAACTTCCAATAAAACAAATAAGGAACACTGCATTAAATGGCATCTTTTGTTACTCTTTCAAAAATAAAAATAAAAAAGGAATAGTAATTGGGGAAATTCTCAAATTATTATCTTTATATTCTATCTATTACCAGGCAACATGGGGAGTTGTATAGATTTTGTTCTCGTGCTAGACTACCTAGTTCTACTTCACCAGAGTTCTTCATTGCTTAACAAGGCATCTTTTCTTCTAACCAAGAAGAGGCTTTCTTTATGCCTCTTAACTGTAAAGCAGATTGCACCCCAATGACTTCTTCCTTTAAATAGTTCCATGCTGTTGCTTTATTAATTGGCACCAAAAAAAGTTACAACCTTCTGTTTCTTCTTTATGTTTCAGCTTGCCATCCTATTTCTCCATTTCTCTTAGTACTATACCACTTTTCTTACTTCATTCTTCTGTCTAATTAAGAAAATGGTTTAGGGTGGTGCATCTCTGCCTTTGCTCTAGTCTCACTTTAGATATCTTTGTTTTGGAATAAATGCTGCAATTGATGAATTCTAGAAGGATAAATTATTTGCAAATGCTGTGGTTTCATTCTTTCTATTGTGCACAGACCATAAGCCTTCTTTGTGTAATGTTATATGCCTATATATTTCCTTTTAATGTTATTTATTCTATGGACATATCTTGTTATTTTTATCCAGAATGCCTCTGTCACTTTAAACGTAACATCAAATGATTTGGCTTCTTGCGAAAACCAAGAAAATGTTCACCAGGACTTTCATAAATGACAAAAAATGTACCCACCCTATTAAACCTACTTTAAAAAGGAATCATAAACTGGTTCTGTCAGTCATAAGGAACATTTAAGCACCCTATATTTTTTAAAAAAAATGCTTTGGCAGTCCTTCCAAATCCAAAGATTTCTCCCTCCCACTTTAATATAAATTTCTCGTTTTTTGATAAAATTATAGATGGTATGATATTCTTCATTTACTGTTTTATGTTATTTACTGGCCTGTTTCACTATTTTTCTTTTTGTTAAGAAATCTGTGTTCATGTAAGTGACAGTTGTTTTTTAAACATAGGTAGCTTAGAAATCAATTAATGGAGATACTGAGTTTCAATGGCATGCTTGAAAAGTCTCCCTCAACATATTTTCATTGTAAGGAAATTAGACCATTACATACTTCACCTAATAATGACATATTACACATTGTTTTCCAAGCAAATTCAGTGGTACAAAGGCTTTTTGGAATATGACCTCATTGGCCATTATTTTATTATACAGTTCCTTGGCTCCCAGACTGTACTTCAGGTCTCTGGAGCATTACATGAAACTCATAGGCGCATCATGGGATAGTTGAAACTTCATAAACTAAACTGTTAATGACTTTGCTGGAGTGCCCAGGGGCTTTGCAGTGCATAGTTTAAAAACAACTAGAGGTACTTTGAACCAAGAAAGTCTGGAAATCTCTGATAGAAATTTTTATATGATATTCCATACTATGAACTTTTGATTAAAAGTATTATGCACAAGTCACTCCTAAGTCACATCAGAATCTGGCTAAGTAAAAGACTTAAGGAAGTCTATGCTGTGAAAAGTTGATTTCCCGGGGCTATAGTCCAGCAAAGAATTGTGTCAAAACCCATCACACCTTATGCAGAATTACAGATTTTTATGTGAAAAAGAGGATGGTCGCATTAACTATATAAAATTATTCTGGCATTCTTGCCAACTTTTTTGGAACGTTGCCCAGGGCAGGCCATTCATATTCCATAAAAACTGCACTCATATGTTTTAAAAAGCCACAAGATTGTACATTGCTTAATCTAAGGTTTCCAAACTTCCAGAAAAAGAGGATGTATCCTCATTTTTGTGTTCATGTCCTCCACCCAGTTTTAGTGGTTTTGTTGTTGTTGGGTTTTTTGTTTTTTTTTCACAGTAGTAATCATTCAAACTTCTAGATATTGTGGAAATTCTGTGTTTCTTTTGTTTTATCTTTTTATTAACAGCCTAGATTTTGATTATTTAATTTATTTCTTGATTCCAATAATCAATTTCAATCCAACCCTTCAAATCTATGATCACTGTGGTCTGTAGATCACATGGCTCATCATACATTTGTCAAGTGAAATTTGAAAAGCATGTCATCAATTCTACATTATCACCAATATATGTTCTTGAAAATAAAGATTGGTTAGAAAAGGTATTGTAATTGAAAAAACAGTATTTGTAATGCTGGAAAAAGTAATTTCACTTACATGCCAGGATTTTTGTTGCTACAGATATCAAAAAGATTAAACAGAATGCCTTTCTTATCTCCTACATAAAACGCTGAGTCATGTTCAGTTGCATATCATATTGATGTAATGGTTGAATTGTTTGAAGTTGCAATCCTTGCCAAAGTATAATAATATGAATATGAATAATGCCCCTACAAATACTCTACAGCTACGTACAAGATGATGCAGCAACCTCAGGAAATGGGTAAGGAACACAAAGGAAAAAGGGTTACTAATCCCACTAATTTCCTTTGACAATCAATCTGTCTGTTGGAATTTTACTCTGAACCCCTCTTTAAAATGCATCAAATATTAGCCTGTAGTTGTTTCCTGACAGCATCTGTGACTCTCAGTGGAGACATCTGCTTCACTGTTTCCAGACACTATCTGTGTTCACAAGAGAAGAGCTTGATCCAAAATCCTTGCTGGAGTTAGTGACTGTAGAATTGAAATGAATAATTTTAGCCAGATCTTACAAAGCACGAGAAAAGGCCCTGTGGAGTGACAGCACCTACTTTTATGCTACATGGACATCAGGATTGTTTCTATA
Source organism: Laticauda colubrina (assembly GCA_015471245.1). Lineage (NCBI taxonomy): Eukaryota > Metazoa > Chordata > Lepidosauria > Squamata > Elapidae > Laticauda > Laticauda colubrina. The sequence continues at coordinate 56,656,989 of BLBF01000002.1, forward strand.
TGTGGTGTTCTACAATTACTGAAAACCATTGTTGTCGTCACTATAATATAGATGCAATAGCTTAGAATGGGAGGGGAATGCTGCTTGGACTCCTATCGTTCTGTGCTGTGCCTGTAATAAAGATTGAGAAAATAATCATCTTCTGGTGACAACATAATCTCATATGATAGGATTGCATTCAGAAGAGAAAAAATTAATGCTAATGGTAAAATTCATAATTTAAACCTAGTGTGTTTATACTCCTTTTCATGTAGTAATTGGTTTGACATTGCTTTATATCCATCAGTTTGGACTTTTAGAAGATTGTCCTACCTCTTTTTCCATCTGATTTTCAGTGCTCCCATCACTTTCTTCTCAGTTCTTTAAACCATGTCCAACCTCAACAGGAATGAAGAAATTTTATTCTAATTTTTTCCCCCCCTGATTAAAGTGATATAACACCTTATAGACATTGGTTAAAATGAGGCCTTTAAAAAAAACTTTGTATATATAATAACTTAACACTATATAGATTTAACACTGGCATGGCTAGTCTTCAGTACTGATATCTTCTCTGTCACAATTATCCCAGAGACCATTTTAGGAGAGTAACACTCTGCAGCTTTGGGTTTTAGAAACAACTTCAATAATTGTACTGCTTTCACAAATGCCAGAGGCACATTAAAAATAAGCTGGAGCTGTCTTTAAGGTTATGAAACAGTCTGAATTCGCTCCTCATGAAATTAAATTTAGAGTGGTTTAGACCTTAGAGTAGAATTGTAAACAGTCTTCAGAGATAGCCTCTTTCTTTATAGAGCATCTATTCATTTATTGTATCACATCACAAGATAATAATATGCTCAACTGTCATAGATATCAATTAAGTTACAAAAACTTACTAAGTTTTATCCTATCTTTTGTCTGAACTCATGTTCTACATGCAAGGTTGATACATAATATGCATGTATGATGTTAGAAATAATCATTTTAAAGCAAAATTAATTGACATAATTATTGTGTGCCAGTTACAACAGTGCCATGTTGTTGTTATTTGATATACTTTCAATAAATAGACAACCATGCTAAATCGACATTTACAAAATATCAAACATATCATTCCTTTTTTAAATTTTGAGGACCAGTAATCAATTGCTAAATAATTATAAACTAGTACCATCATATATTTCCATATAATGGAACTCAAAAGGTTATGAGTATACAGAGGGATAATTTAAATCAGTCTTCTAATATGGTCCTCTACAGATACATTAGGATCACAATATCTATAATTCCTAGCCTATATATTTTCTTGGAATTATGGATATCACAATCGCAATATATCTGGGGTAATCTGGGGCAAGATTGAATAAGAATGGCCTAGATCAGGGTGTCAAACATAAAGCCCACAGGCCAGGTCCGGCCTGCAATGTGGTTGTATCTGACCTGAGGGACCATCCTGGAAAATGTAAAAGACAGCCCACGTCACTTCACCCCAATCTACCCAATGCAAAGAAGAAACACCAGGCCAGCATGACTTTGACCCGGTCTTCCCAGTGTGAAGAGGAAACATGCCAGCAGTTTGAGGAGTGGCATCAAGCTGGCCACGCCCACTCAGTGGGCCACACCTGCCCAGTCAACCATGCCGACCCAGCCCCCTGAGGTCAACCACAGCCCTGATGCAGCCCTCAGTGAAATTGACTTTGACACCCGTGGCCTATATGAAACTCATCAAATCGCTCTAGTCAATCAAACTAATCATGGGCCTTGCCTGATTATTTGATCTGATGTCTTAGTATTATATTAAATATCCCATTATGATATTGTAAGTATTTCTACTTGGTATAATCATATATTTTCACAGTTCTTAACTCTGGTATAGTTCTCATTTTCCTTTTCTGTTTTCCTCTTGGCTGTCCACAATTTATGACTGTAAGGAATGGAGCTGATGAGGCAGGAACTAGAGGTTCCCAAGCCAAATAAAATTTATGACAACAGTGAGCAGATATCTTTCAGTCTAAGGCCATGAAGAAAGCTCTAGGTTTCTGTTGACACAAAAGACAGTTCTGTTTCTTTAAAACTTTTTAGCTCTTTGTTTTGAAGAACCCAGTGTTCTCTTTTTTAATATTCTCCTTTCTGTTAAACCTCTCACTCTTCCTTCCTAGATTTTGCAATCAGTCCTTATTCATTCTCTCTATATGACTGAAATACTTCAACATGCTCCTTTTATACTGGCTACTTATTTTATTTTCAATCCAAATTTATTCAGCACCTATTCGTTCTTGATTCTTTGCTCTCCTCATGGACACACAAATGGACGTGTGCACACACACACACACACATACACACACAACCATTCCCATTGCATCTAGCTTGATTTTATGTCTTTCCTGACATACCTAATTCTCAGTCACTGTTAGCACTGTTAACTCTAATGCTAGACTTTGTTTAGTTTTAATAATAACATAATAAATGTAATGTTTAATAATATAATTTTACTTTTTCATGATTTTTTTCCTTCTCTATCTTTCTCCATGTTCCTTCTTTGTTCATTTATCTATACTGAAGAAGGATACAGTCTCTTAAAGCTACTTCACATAAATCAAAGCTTTATATTAGAAAATAATTTATATATAGGCAACTGCTTAAAACATAAAATCTTAATTTAGTGAACCTCGATACAGTGAATAAAGTGTGTGATAGAGAGAACTATGTGCAACTGTGTATTTAAATGATATAAAATGATTTAAATAATATTACTTGTGCAACAAGTGACACAAATCACCATGATTATAATACCTTTATATATCATCCATAAATGGTGGATATTGTCTTTCCCCAAATAGTTCGTAAAAACCAGATTTCACTTTGCTACATGTAGTTTTTCATGTGTGACAAATGTTCACATCATTGTTAACTGCCTCCAGGCATGGCTTTCTGGCAGGTCTATGGAAATTTTTGTATTGTTTTAAAGCTTTTAGCTCAGCTATATTTGTGCTTTGCTGCTATTTTTAAATTAATTAATTACATTACAGTTAAGTTTAGTGACTACCTGGGCATATCCAAATTTCCATGTTGTTTTGGCAACAGTTTGGATGTATTTCGACGCTACCTTCTTCTGGAATTTTTTTTTTTTAAATTCTCAATTTAGTTTACAATCTGAGGGTTATCTGGCCATCTTTCATTCAAGTACTGTCCAATCCCAATCTTTCTTCAAGATCAGTCAAATAATCCACTTACTAAATTCAAGTTACATTGTTTTACCTATTTTGATTTTGCCTGCTTAGTAATTTTTTTTAATTATACTTAATAAACTTTTATTTTATTAAAAACATTAAAAATAAATAAATATATCACTCAACAACAGCAATTTGTAGTAATTCTCTTATGACAATAATTTGTGTGTTATTTACAGATATTAAATTATGCATAATTACATTGTTATTTTATCTATTACTTATGGTTAATAACTATCTTTAATCTATCTTCGTTCTATCCACTATACCATTGTTCCCACACCTTATAAAATATCGATGTCTCTTTATCTTTTGAGCTCAATGTTAATTTGTCCATTTCTGCTTAATAAATCTTATTGTCACCAGCCATAGGGACACTGACATGGTGATATCAGGACAAGGTTAATGAAAAAATAAGAATGAATACATATATGTGTTCCTCCTTGGCCTAAAGCCAGCTATGGATCTCATTTACCAGCCAACAAGGTTGAAACTTCTTACAAGTTGACACATGAGACAGAAAAAGACGCAAGCACCTTTCCCCTTCTAAACTATTCTCTTAATTAAATTGCTAAGGAAATCCTTAACTTTAGCTAATTATGGAAACACTTTTCAAGTGAAACCAAGGAAAGAACAGATACTTTCATTAGTGTTTTTTTTTTCCTATAGGCTATTTATTCAATGAGAGAAATAATTGTGACAAAAGCTTCATATTTTATATATGATTGGCATAAAAGAAAACTTATGTAATTCAATTTGCTGCTCATTAATTTAGTTAATTTTATTAGGCTTGCATCTTATGTTTAAGCAGTCTTTTAAAAAATAACAACAGCAACAGATTAAGACTGTTATTGTTTTTTAAATCCAGATTTCCGAAGAGATACTATTGTTCATGCATTCCAGAATCTTCATTGTGGATTCTCAGAGAATGTAATAACTTTCTTGCCAAGACACAATTATTGGTTCTGGCTGGTAGATTAAATCTATTACCTTTTAGACTTTGAAATTTAGAGAAGTGTCACATGTGTTGCCTATTCTTCTATCATCATAGATGACATTGATGTGTCTGTGTATTTGGAGAACAATATGAAGCATAGATTTTACTCAGCATAAAACAGATGGCGCATATGAATTAATTGTGACCAGAAACTTTTGAACTTTAGTTGAGTTCCAGGCTACTGGAATATTTGTCCCAATTGTGTCTTGTATCTCTCTTCAGCTAAGAAGGGCACAAATAAGTCCTATGCAAATAATTACGTTGGATCAGCTTATGCCTAACATTTGTATATCGTTGTCTAATTGAATTGAGTGTCTAATCTGATCCCAGGATTCATTATCTATTTCCCTGTCTAAGTCTTTCCCCCATTTATATTTAGCACCCATCTGTCCCTCTTCTAAATGGTCAACTGTAGTCCCGTAAAAGGTTGCAGATTAGCCTCACAAACTAGTATCACATGGCACAGCAATTTTGTCGACAAGGGAGCATTTGGATCTAGACCTGTCTTTACTACCAGAATGAAGAGAGTCAAGAAGAAAACCTGCTTTGAAAAGTGCATGACAGAACAGATTATTTTTCTATCTGCCTTGGCATAGATACAACTTTTCCCACCAAGAAGGGGGGGGAACCCTAATGTGTTATTTATTTGGACAAAATATTGCTACCTTTTCTACTAGTCAGAATAAAGTAATAAGAAAGTTCAGTAAAAAATACTTGGTAGAAATTATTGACAGAAAAAATTCTTTCTAACCCAAAGATTTAAAAGCAAGTGTTATCTGAAGATGGATTTGTTTTAATTTGTCATTGATGTATTTGATACCTGGTAGGATCAAAGAAAACGGAATCAAAGGGAGAAATACAAGCAGTTCTGGTTCCCTGAATATTGGCCTCTTTTATGGATATAAAAATCTCAGGACTGGAGTGCTCAAATTTATTTGTACTGATGTTTGTTTAAAGATCAATATTAAATAAATTGGTCTGGAAGCTATAGTCATAAAGCAGCTGTCGGACTAATGTAATCCCACAATGCTATTTTGTCTACTGCTTGAAACCTGGTTAGCTATGTACTTCTAATAATGTGAAAATCTAGTGAGAAAGGAAATAGCCGAACTGGATTTTTTTATTTTTTTTTTTTGCACTTGGAATAATCTTGAAACCAAAAAATTGTACTCGCTTTTTTATTTAAAAGATACATGCCATTTTTATTTGTAAAAATGTAAACTGTATATGTACATTTTAACTGCTTTACTGCAGAAATAATAGTATACAAAGCAGTATCTAAAACATATTTTTTCTTTGACTCTGGATTGCTCCAAGTGGGAGTCCATTTTGAATTTCAGAACACAGATTGTGATTATGGGAAGGAAGAGGTTCAGATTGTTTCTGAAAAAAAAAGTAATCCTAAAGGAATATTCCTCATGGATATATAAATGTCTGCATATGCTTATTTATGTACCTTTCCATTAAATGTAGCCGCATAACTACAAAGCCAATTCATAATGAAAGGAATCAACAAAGTCTATTCCTTACATTATTTTCTAAATTACCTGAGGGAACTTTGGCTTAACCAGTCATTCACAGCTTACCTACATCATAAGTATAGTATTGTGGGGATAAAGTATGGGGAGATTCCTTTGCCTTGAAGTCCTTGGGAAGGCAGCATAGAAATAAATAAATAATTGTTTTTTGATAAATTGATTGCATAGATGCAAACAATAATCATGTTTAAAACAAAACTGGTATGACTTTGCTAGAGAAACCATATCTCAAAATGCAAGAACAAAACCACAATTGTAGCATAGGTTATATTTATGCCTAGGAATTACTGTATAGCTAGTACATTATTCAAATAAGTATTTTATTTGTGTCATCAGAGTTATGGAAAAGTCCAGTCCGTTTGCTTTTTACTTCAGTTCTTGAATACAGTACAAACTTAGATATAAGCTGAAGACAGTGCCAGACACCATTTTTCTGACTGGAATACAATGTAAAAAAATCTACTCATTGAACTGCAATCCATCCTTCCACAAATTTCCACTCTCCAAACCTATTCTGCTGCAATTTCCAGTGTACATAAAATGTTTCTGATTTGCCTGGGACTTAGAGGGTTGAGTACAGAGAAAGGAAATAATTGCTGGAAATTTTTAGATATTTCTAGTTTTGCACCAGGTTTTGCTGGCCTCATCTAACATTTCCTAGCAAAGTTCCAGATATTATTTGGAATTAACCAGTGTGAAATCCAGTTGCATCACTGATTAGAGTAGTAGCAAGTATTTTATAATAATAGCCTAGAAATAATAACAGTCTTCAAGTGGCATGTCCACAAATGTAAAAAAAAAAAAAACAGTTCAAAAGTTTTTTTAAAATACCCAACTCTGTTGTATCATGAGACTCACCCAAAGAAAATCCAAATATTGTAGGAGTTTGAGAAGCTGTCAAAAAGCTTCTGAACAAAACATATGATTTGCTTGTACATTACAGAGTCATTTATCTAGAGTCCTCAAGGGACCCCTGAAATGTTCCAATAAACAGTTTCAGATGAATAAGAAAGTAAAGTAGTGGCCCAAGAAAAAAAGTGTATTTCAAGGTTCCAAGCCCCTGAGAGCACTAAGAGATACCAATGTCTTATGCATTGCATTCTGATTTTGGAAACATTTAGTATTAAAGGTGCAAAGCTGCAACCTTTCACAGATAATTGACTAGTTCTTTTCTTTAAGGAAGCAGCGCTGAACTCCCCCTAACTGATCACACATTCAGGAAAATCTCATCTGACCAGTTAAGGTTTATGCTCAGTTTAAGCTTTGTAAATTTAAAGCATTGCAAAATCAATCAGTAATTTTAAAGAGTCTAATCTCACAGGGCATAACCAAGCCTTGTAAAACCAACTGACCTACATTCAGGGAAGGTCAATTTAGACGTGGGAATGACATACAGCATTTCCATGCCATTCCAAATGAATTAAAGCCCATGTCACACTGAACCAACGGATGCAAAGAGGATGTAAAACGGACAAAAAAGCCACCATCCTTCTGTAACAGTGCGAGACCATCTACAGGCTCTGTGAACTCTACTACAGGAAGAAAAGGAGGCACCCAAAAAAAGTCTGGGTCCAAAGATGGTTCACCAGAAGAGCAGAGGACAGACTGTACAACAAGCTGATGGTGGAGCTCAGGAGCGAAGACACTCGGGCGTTCCAGAACTTTATGAGGATGCCTCCAGCCATGTTTGACAAACTTGTTCAGCGGCTGACACCCAGGTTGACCAAGACAAACACCAACTTCCAGCCCAGCCTGGAACCTGGGCTCAAGGTGGCACTCACTCTGCTCCACCTGGCCTCAGGGACCACCTACAGGAGCATGCAGTACGGGTAGAGGGTGCCACCCAACACCATCAGCATTGTGGTCAGAGAAGTGGTGCAGGCCATCATCGAAG
>BLBF01000002.1:56674730-56701212 GCA_015471245.1 Laticauda colubrina
TCAGGCTTCTGTATTGAGTTTGTCTATGGTAGCTTGACCAATTGGGTGACCTGAGGCTAGTCACTTTCTCAGAGTCCTAAGAAGGAAGCAGTGGCAAATCGCTTCTGAAAAACCTTGCTAAGAATACTGCAGGGACTTAATCCAAGCAACCAGACATAATAGAATGGAAAGGATGGGGACAGAAGAAGTCCTTATTGGTCAGTGGTATCAGTTGTCAGTGTTTAAAAATTCAAATGCTGCTACTGGATAGCAGCAAAGATAGCTGAAATATTCCTATTATATTTGCATTCTGTATTGACCACTATATGTTGCAGATCCTCAACAATGTTACCTATAACCCAGTCAGTAGCTTCACACAACACCTATTATTCTCTTTGCTGTTCTCCACATCAGCAACTCTGGAGGCACATAGATGCTAAAATCCAAAGTAATAAAAAAAGGACTATACCACTTTGGACAACAATTAAAAGGAACATTCATTTGTACAGTAAAATATAAAAGTAAGCTTTTGGAAGAAGATGGTAGACTAGGGAAGCAGGTACTTAGTCTAAGCATCTCTCTTTGTTTGGATACTTTGATTTATAGAGCCTATTTTGAGTATTGAGAAAATTAAACATTAAATTTGTATAAACACTTTTATTTTGAAGTGATATAGCCATTCTACTACCATATTCTAATGAAAGTACAAAGCTAGTCTCTGTCATTATGGATTGTCTGAAAGCAGCTAGAGCTCCCTCCTGTCTGGGCATTTACTGTCTGAAAATGCCAACAGGTATTTGAATGAGTTTTGTTAACCCTGTTATATCCTCCTGACATTTTTAGGTATTTTGTGTACGTTTCCTGTTGACCATTAACCCTGTGTATTTGTTACTTTCAGCCTTTAATAGTACTCAATAAAGATGAAAATAATACAAAGCTAACTGATTTTGTTGAATCACAGAAAATACATTCTGTGCTTTCACATTTTTACATACCCCTACAGTTGTTTACAACTGTATAGGAGCATAAAAATGATTGTGTTGACATATAGATTAAAAAGCGTCTGAGGAATAACAGATATTGTTTTGTTTCATTAAATAAATAAAATAACCTTGCTAGTGGTCTTCCAATGATTAAAGTTGCTTTCCTGGTTAATCACCCTGCTAAGCAAAAGGAAATGCAATTTCCTCACACCTTTCCTGAGGCTCTCCAATCAGCCTGGTCCTCTGAGAAGTTCCCTACTGTATATTCCTTCATCAACATGGCATTCCTCAAGAGGCCGACACAGACTCTGTTAAAATTAGCTGTGTTCCATAATAGTGACAGGAGCTGCCTTTTCCCTAGAGAAGTAGAGTGATGTGGTGTTGCTTCATACTTGAATGAAATCATCTCTATAATTGCAGAAAATATTTTCACGATCTGTTAATTGATAAACAAGGCTCATTCAGCCAGGAAGCATATTGACACAGAATTTCCCACTACTGTATATCTCTCCCCTCTGCAGTTATTACTACTGATGTTACACAGGTGTATAGTCCTTTTGTACAGGGGCTTCTTGAAGGAAACTGAAGAAAGTTGTAAAGAATGCATTGCTCATGCTCAGGTGAATGTCTACCAAGGAGGAACTTGGTTGCATTCCTATTTATCACTGTGAAAAAGAGCATGAGGAATGGTTGAACCTGACTGATTTATGTCTTTTCTTCTTCAGATGTATTTTTAAACCCCCGGCATGTGTCATACTCAGACAGCTGGAAAAACTGCAACTGGTATAATATGGAGTTCAAAGAGATGCCACTTTAAGTTATACAAAACATTCAAATTCAAACCACTCCAAGTTTAAAATGCCATGTTTTAGGCCCAAAACCCATTGATTGGAATATGATCATTTTCAAATGATTTTGATCATTTTGATCATTTTCAAATGATTTTGATCAAACAACTTCTAAAATGATCAGAAGAGTCCATTTGGCATTCAAACCCCCCCCCCACTGTTTTGCCCTTCAAAACTACTGTTTTGCCCTCAGAATAGGATATGTGTGATGACCCGAGGCATGGCACAAAAATCTTTAACGCCTTCAACTTGGCCCCCAATGTCCAGTTATCCTCGACTGGAGATCAAACTTTTCCCAAAACAGTCTAGAATGAAGAAATGCAATCTGAACCCTAAGTAAAGATAATTAGAAATAAAAAAAAACCAACACAAACCATGCTGAACTAATTAACACAACAGGCCAGGATGATAAATTGCAGACTTCCAAAAGATAACGCAGCACCAACAGTTGGGAGAACATCAAAACCCAGATAAGCCTCAACAAAGATAATGCATGCTTTGCTTCCCTCAACTTCATGCCATGGGCAGTTTGCCCTTTTAAACTTCATACCATGCACAGTTTGCCCTTTTAAACAGTCTTCCCAGCTGCTGCCCATGAAGGGGATCAAGGCCCTCTCCTCTCCCGTAAGCCACCTTGCTCCCTTCTCTCTTCCTCCCTGTGTGCCCTAGGATGAAGCAGGGATGGCCCTGGGTCTTCCTCTGAATGCCCAGCCAGACTGTGCCCTTTCCACATTTCTTCCATAGCCACCAGATCCACACTCTCACTCCCTGTCAGCTGCTCAATCTCCCCATCAGAATCGGACTCCAACAAGTGCAAATTTCTGGCATCACATATGTATTATGATTTAAAATACAAAACCAGATTATCATTTTGCTAACTGACATTGCAATAATCCAAATAATCTATGTTCCTATTATTAAGCAAAACACAGTGGCTACTTCATTATTGCCTGGTATGATAGCCATAGTAGTGTTCAAAGCAATAAACTAATAGTTTTTCAGCAAGAAGAATGGTGTATATCTGGTTGATACATCACTAAGTTATACTGTGATTTGCTTCATTTTAATTCAACATAAGTGAATTCTCTCATTATAATTTATTAATTATGATTTCTAGCATAGTATGATAAGTGAATGAGGCCTTTATGGCCTATTCTCCCCAAAGATGGTTTAACAAAATGTATGAACCAGCTTATGATTTGTAGCATAATTCAGCTCCGCAATTGGCTGGATAATATTTATTGTAATTTTATTGAAACATATTTATGAGAGCTAAATTGAGAAACGCTATCCTATGTTGCATCACATTCTGAAAGTCAGAGATACTATTATTATAAGATGCTATTGTTATAAACAAAACTGGCAATGAACTATTATATTGCATGTGTGCATGGCTATTTGTTTGTTTAATTTATATATTGCCAAACTGACTAATGTCCTCAAAGTGGTTTGCAACCATAAAATCAAGAACTTCAATTAAATTAGATTAAATTAAATAGCCCCAAGACAATAGCAGGACCAGTATAAATAGTTTAGATTATATTTATAAATATAGTATATGGAAGCTAGAATGTGATAGAAAATAAAAAAGCATTCTTTTTGGCAGTGCCAGTCAATTGTGTTGTGTACTAAATTTTACAAAATTCCTAGCCAAGATGGCGAAATGTCTATGCTTGAACTGGAGAAATGAGGTCCAATGTAAATGGAAACAGTTGAAGTTAATCGGTGCATTGAAGATTGCCATAGTCAAGCTCACTAAATTCCTTAACTACTTCTTCATTACCTTCAGAGAATCAAGATATGTTAAAACTGCATTCATGCACCACATTTGTGTAATATCCAGTGGTGGGATGCTGCCGGTAACTCTGACGATCAGCTGGGAAAACCGTCTGATTTAGTTCACAACCGTCTGATGTAGCTCTGACAATCAGATGGACCCATCCACTCATACCCGCCCTATCCTGTCCTTTATTTCTTGCTTTGTAGATCATCTGAATTGTGCAGCACAGATGATTCCCCTCCTTCCTATTTTACTTACCATTGCTGAATTGGAAGATAAGCAGCTGAGCTTCTAAACGCCCCATTTTCAGCATTGTGTGTAAGCGCCTTAGATGTGTGTGCGTGCACAGAGCGCATGCTCACCAAACCAGTTGTTAAACCGGCAACACCCCACCACTGGTAATATCATATATTGAGCAAAGCATAGTTGTGTTTGCAGTGATTTGGAATCACACAACATACAAAATGAAAATCTAACAAACCATACTATGGTAGTGCAGTTTCAAACACATCTTTGCTTTTGCTGATAAGGAATATTGCAAATTGCACTCAACACATTTGGACAGCAGTAAGTTATGGACATGCAGTTTACTTGTTTTCTCTTCACATAATGAGTAATAAACAGTGTGAGCTTGAAATTTGAGGATCATGTGGATACACGCACCTGAGAGCATATATTTTGTCCATAGAAGTTATAGAACTAGATTTGATTCCTTTAAAAAGGAATACATACTTTAAAATACTTTAAAAAGGATTCCACAATGGAATACATTGTTCATTAGAACAACAATCTCTAAGTATGGTTTTGAGAGTTCGGTATTAAAAGATTGGGAGCATGCTTGCTTTGTGGAAGGTTTTTTCCTCTCTCTCTCTCTCTCTCTCTCTCTCTCTCTCTCTCTCTCTCTCTCTCTCTCTCTCTCTCCCCCCCCCCATGTCACTTCTGTTCTTTTATGCATGTTTCTATTACAACTAGCAAGAGGCTGCTGTCAAGAGAGAAACAGTAAAAAAAAAATCCTGAGTATAGTGAAATAATTTAGCTGATAATTCCCTATTGTATAATTTTCTGCGCTTCCTGCTAGCTGACCTTGTGGGCTCTTGTCAGGTTGCTAAGGGAAATCCAGTGGGGCTACTGCTCTGCTCTTCTACTTTTAAAGAAGTATTACAGGGTATGGGAGGAAGTTTATGTCAACTTAATGATGCACATAGTTGATCAAATGGCATTGTGAAATTCCATATTCTAGTATTAGTAATAGCTACAAGAGACATTTGATTCTTCTTTTCCTTCCAAATATATCACAATGAATTCTAATCTAACTGGGTACAGGCAAAAAAATGAAGATGCTTAATTGAAATATTAATAGGAAATTATTTAGATTGGAATAGAGAGGCTCTTGAGATTCATCACAACATTACAATATTTGTAGAGTTAAAGAAAAATGCCCCACTTAAAGGAATATACTTCGTTGTTGTGTATTTATTCATGGTGTAACATTTGTCGTCTTTTTCTGTCTCGCAATAATAATGATTATAACATCACTTGATATTTCCATTTTATCAGAGATGAACCAAGGCAAAATTGTGTCATCCTTAGTGCACCGTGAGTTTGGTTATTTGCTTGAAAATATTTCATTACCCAGCTATGTAACATCATCAGGGTTAGTAAGTAGGGCTTTGTTCCTTGTGTATATACAGTAGCTTGGCCTGCCAGTTTAGGTGGGGTTGTATGTGGGGGTTTTCCTCAAAAATCTTTTGATTTAGGGAATTGTTTTCTGCTTAGTTGTTTGACAGGTGTTAATCCCTGCTTATCTGGTGTTAGCTGCTGGAGAGGATGTGTTGTAGTCCTTCTGTTTCCTCCTTAGCTATTTTATTGTCTCTTCTGAATGGATGAAAATGTGATTTATCTCTGTGTGTCTTTTATGGCTCATTTGTCCTAAAAACAAGCTTCCAGGAATTCCATAGCATTTTTATATTTATCTTGGTCTAAGATGCTTAATTTCCGAATTGAAAGTATAGTTGAATCTGTGAGATTGTGTGCTGTGAGATTCAGGAATTTGCATTGTATCTTCTGACAGCTAATTGATGTTCATGGATGCACTTTGCTAGTCTTCTGCCTGTCTGCCCTACATAGTGCTTGTTACAGTTCTTGCACTCTGTGTTATAGGTCAGTGGTCCCCAACCTTTCTAGCTTTCTGAACTGGTGGGGAGGAGAGAGGATGGTTCTGTGCAAGGGACGCAGCTCCATTTGCACAAGAGGTGAGCAGGTGCAACCACCACTCGCACAAATGGAGTTTCACCTGCTTGCACATGCACCTGCCACTGCACTCATCTACCGTTTGCATGCCCCGGTTTTGAACCGGCTGCAGCCCGGTATTGGGTCACAGTCTGGCCACCTGGGGCTTCGGAATCTCTGTTGTAGGTGAGTCCTGTTTTTTCCTTCCAGGGCCTACTGGATCTTTTGATTTACTTAAGAGGGCTTTAGTTGGCTTATGTTCTATGGTGATGCCATGTTTTGTAATTGAGATTAGGTTGTAGAACTTGGGTTATCTTAAGCACTACACAGGTCAGCCATCAACTGCTTATATTTTCTTCTGTTGAGGCAAAATCAGAAAGATTTTGGCCAAAATGATACTAGATTGATTTAGTTCTCACAGATATGCTTACAAATAAATAAAAGGAAGCTCACATCTCAAGCCTAAAACATATTAAAATATATAAGTCAGAAGGTTATTTATTTATTTGTTTAGATTTATGGCCATCTAAGTCCAGATTTCTCAGATTAGTTTATGTTATAAAATAAAACATGGCAAAAACTGGAAACAAAATCCCTAACATCCAAAGGAACAAACAATACCACAAACAACACCCCCAAACAAGCTAACAGACTCAGTAGCTACCCTATCTCAGGCCCGAGAGGCAAAACCATTAAGGTGGAAACCATATGAATCTTCTTAGGTAATGCTGTTCCAGAGAGCACATGCTGCTCCAGGGAAGGTATCCTTCCTCTGTGGATAATGTTTAATTGAAAGGATCTTAAGCATGCCTACTCTACCCAATGTTACTGGGAGGGCAGGAACTATCAGAGATAACTAGGCTCTATGTCTTGAAAGGTTTTAAAGGTGATCACCAGCACCTTCAGCTGCTCTTGCAAACTGGCAACCAGGATAATTAATGGAGCAGAAAGATAAATAGGGATATAGGCATTCTACAGTTAAGTGATGTCAGTAGAAGTTAGAGCTTAATTGGCGCACTCATGTGAAGAGTGTTCAGGTTTTCTGAATGCCAGAGTACCAATGCCATTGAAATACATTGGCCTCAACTAATGTATTTAAGTATCATACATAAAATATCAATGTCAGTAATATTAATTCTGCATATTATAACTCAATGCCTATCAAATCTATTGAATTCAGAAACTCTGATAAGCCCAAAGCCGCCTAATCATACTACAATATTTTTGAGGACATTTTTATTTCATTATAGTATATCTAAGTTAAATTTTAAGTTTTATTGAAAGATTTTAATATAAATTAAAATAGAACAGATGGAAAACAGAAAAGTGACAGAAAAGGCTGAATGCAATAAGAAAAAAATGTAGAAGGAAGTAGGAAAAAGAAAAGGCTGTAAAGATAAAAAGACATGGCTTCTGATACTCTACACAGCAGTTAAACTGCAAATATATTTCCCCTCACTAAAATTACATTATATTTTTCTTCTAATAAATAAACTATCTTGTCTAATCATCAGTATAAGAAATTACAAGTTCTTTTTTATTATTTTTATGCAAAAAAGTTCTTAAAAGGCTTCTGATCAGAACTATTTCTTTTTCAAACTTAAAAACCACTGGATTGTTGTCTAAGAAAACTTCTGGTAATGTCTTCACTTTATGAAATTAATGGCCAGAGTCTTAGAAATCCAAATTACTTCCATTGTTGAAAAAGATCTATGTTCTTTCAGAATAATGGGTCTGTTCTTTTGAATCACTGTTTTTATATACATAAGCAAACTCCATATTATTCATTATTGGAGAAGGCTCCTGCATATTCCTTGGATAGCAAAAGTAACTAGCAAGCAAGTAATGGAGCGCATAACACCAGATGTGTCACTAGAAGGCAAAAATTCTGAAACTTACTCTCACTTTGGCCATGTCATGTGGGGGAATTCACTGGAGAAAGCAATTACATTTGGAAGAGTTTGCAGCAAAAGAAAATCAGACCATCAAAGAACACGGTGACTAGACACCATCAAAGCTGAAACAAGCCAGAGCATAGAAAAACTCAAAGAAGTGCTGTAAGATCAGTAGAAAGAGTTGGCCCACAGAATCGCCAAGAATCGGACACGACTGAATGGATAACATCATCATCATTATTCATCATTCAAAAAAATCCTTTGGCAGTTTACTTATGTATTTTTAATATTTAAATAACTTTTTTTTTGTAGCAGAACCATCCCATTCTAATCTCTCAAGAGATACCACTTTTCATATAGAAAGTTTATTCGTAAGTCCTTCATAAAATAAATGCAGTTTTATCATCGTTTGAGACATGAATTCCCAAAATTGACCCCTTTTAGATTAACTTCCATACCAACATATCTGTTATGCTTCCATGATTGTCAGTCAATATAAGTTTTCAATAAAATCAAGGATTTATATACAACACAGTTCCATTTCTTTTTTTTTTTCATTCCTGCTAAAGTAAATTCTTTACCCAAATTTTAGTCACATTTTGTTTTAACTTTTTACAATAATATTTTTCTCTTTTGAGAAACACTTGTTCCATTTAGATATCACTTATAAACCAATATGTGTAGCACCCAGTGTGGAATCTAGGGATTTCTAATCTGCCATAAATCCTCACGTGGAAGCCATTTTTATTTCATTATCGTAAAGAAACACTACATAGAGCTTCAGCATTTCTTTCTGCATAATTTTCTCTAGCCAGAAAAGTTTGCCTGCAAAATGTTTACAGGCAGTAATAACAATTGATTTGCGTACAAGTTGTTCTTAGGCAATTATAAGGAATTGATCTAGCCAAGCTGGGGCTATGGCATTGAGTGTTTTGCAGCTCTTGTTACCTCTGACCTCATAACTATAGCACTGACCCACTGGGAAAAGAAAAAAAAAGTCTTGCCTCTCCAGATAAGATTTTAATTTTAACTTCTAGGAGATACAGAAAAATAACCATTGAGATTGTCATTTAAAAAAGACTTAATTGCATGAGGAAACCTTCTGCAAATTGCTATGTACTGAACAATGGTAGGTTCAAAACAAAGGGGCTTCCACTTTTCTAGTTAAATTTTGTTGTAGCCTAAGTGCCTAGGAATTTCATCAGTTTTGGCTTTACATGTCAGCTGTCACAAGAAGAATATGCTAATAGTCATGATTAAATGTCATTAGTCTTTGTGACACAGGAGCAGAGATACTGGTGTTTTTCTGGAGCAGCTCTTAAAGCAGCCTTTAAGGCCCGGTCCCACTGGCCGACGGATGCAAAACGTATGCATAAAGGACACAGCGGACGAGCAAAATTTCGGGGGTGGCTCCATCCGTTGTCATCCGCTTCAAAAAGTGGTGAAAATTTGCATAAACAGAACGGAAAAGAACAGACATGGGTGGTATGTAGCGGGGATGTTAAATGGATGTTCATCGGAAGCCTAGCAGATGAAAGCGGATGGAAGGGGATGACACCTCTGAAGGGGTTACGGGGGATAATTGTGAAGCGGATACATAGCGGATGAAGCTGATGCATCACGTACACCTAAAGGAAAGAAAGGGGATGCCGCGCGGATGTATATTGGATGCAAACCGTTCACTGCATATTCTTTCTATTTCCGTGCTACTAACGATGTATAGACGTTCCATGTACCTTTTCTTTCCTCCCTCTTTCCATTTTCAGCTGCAGTGGATGTGAGTTGCGAGGATGCCCAGAGGATGCAGAGAGGATGCAGCGGATGTTTAACTGATGATAATGGACATAGAACGTTTGTTGCTCGTATGTCGCAGATTTACATCGTACACGGCGGAAAGTTCATCCGTTCACAAAGTTTTGTGCAACTCAAAACTTCTTGCGCGGATGACATCGCAGTGGACGGATGCTCGACGGATAGAGCATATGAAACATGTTTGCAATGAGTACACAACGGATGCATCGCGTTTTCCAACGGATGGCAAGGTTTTTTTAACGTTTTACATCCTCTTTGCATCCGTAAGTGCAGTGGGACCGGGCCATAGTAGCAAATTATGTTTCAGATTAAGCACAGTTATTTTTGACCAACATTCTATTGCATAATTCTTGAATTCCTGTCAATAAGCTTATGCCTTATAGCCATTGATTTTTGCCAGCCTTTTGCTAAATAACAAAAGAGGCACTCAATGGCTGAATCTGGGAAACTATTGTTCTTTATTTAAAAAAAAAAAAAACATTTTCGGAAATTCTAAATGAAATCAGCCAGGTTAGTAAGTTTCTAAGCATGTATTTTTCAGAGAAATTGGTGCCTTTGTTTATATATTCTTTTGGAATTGCCTCTGCTCTGTACTACCCAAGGTATCTACCCAGAAATGGGTATGTGAGGAGTGCCATTTGTGTATGCAGCAAAAGTCTTTCTTTTTAAAAATGTTGGTTCTTGTGTGTTATTCAGCAAGGTTATTAAGCAGGAGAACAGTTACTTTTAAACATTTCGGTGATGAACCTCATTTAATTAAGCAGAATATATTTTAGTAATTCTGAATTCTAAGTAATTGGAAAATAAAACCTTCTGGTATTCTATTGCATATATACAGCCTGCAGTTGTTTATCCGACCTATTGGCTTCTTCTCCATAGATTTGGGGCTCTACATGCTGTCCCTGAAGTTGATGCACCTTTCATTCATTGTACTACAATCAGTTTCTGCACTATTGCTATAATGTATCTAACCATGGTTAGCAATTGAGAATAATTTCATACAACAAAGGCAGAAATCTCTGCCTTGATCTGAAAACTGTTGTCCTAAAAGTAGAATGTTCCTCCTACTAATTTCTAATAAGAAAGTGTTTGTGAATCCCAATTCTTGCATTATCTAGATTGCTACATTTCAACTAATATCGTTTTTATCTTCAAAACTAAGAATACAGGTAATTGTTAGTTCTCAAACAGTTTTTTAAATAAAATTTACATTTTAGCCCTTTTTATTATTGCAGTTCAATGCATAATGACTTCTCTTTAAAGATAAGTCATTATGCATTGAACTGTAATAATTGTGAAACAATGTGGAAGAAAAGATTTCATGCACATGGAATGGTATGCTTTGTCCAAGGTTTAGAAGCAGATGACGGATGGTCATCACTTAACTATTTGTTCAGCCACCATTTGAACTTAGGAGCTGAGCAAGTTGTACTTAGAACTGGTCCTCATATGAAAGACATCACAGTGTACCTATAATCAATTGTAATTTGAGATCTTCTCTGGTTGCTTCTCTCAATGGTGAAGCCAACAGGTCATTGATTAAGCAGTGAGGTCTGCTTAACACTGGCAATTGAAACTGCTGTCATTAAGTGGTACGGTCACATGGTTTTTAAAACCACATCACTTAATGACATAGTTTATGGTCCCAATTAGCATTGTTAAGCGAGGATTACCTGATTCTCCAAAAGTGGTATGTTATTTGTCAGATTCACTTCGGGTGAGATGGGCAGCTATATAAATTAGATAGATAGACAGACAGACAGACAGACAGACAGACAGACAGACAGACAGACAGACAGACAGACAGACAGATAAATAAAAAGAAGAGAGACAGAGACAGAGAGAGATGGCATTTGGGTGTATAAAGAGCAACTTTCCAAACATTCTGTCTCAACTATAGGAGGCCTTCCCAAAAAAATCTTTACTTGGTGTTATTTTGTTATTTCTTAAAGCTTTGCAAATACCAGTGATATTTTCTTATTCTGGGCAAGATAGTAAGTCTTCATTCTAATATCTCTAGGTAAGAATTGCCCCAGGTGTTATATAATTATTTTTGATTTCACAGTACTGCTATGGAGGTGTGACTACAAAACCCTCATAGATACAGTCAAAATACAGATATGAGGTTTACTTGTGTTAGATAAGAGGAAGAACTTTGACTCAATGAGATGGAACTAAAGGGAGAGGGATGGACAGAATACTGATAAATATACACCAGGAGAAAGCATTGGAATAGCAGTTGACAATACTATTATCAATATCAAAATTTAAAAGTACTCCATCCACAGACATCTGGCACACTTGTGATCGATGCAGATAACATAACAAATTAATTATTATAATATTCAATATAAAATTAATTACAATATAAATAGCTGTAGTCTTCTTAAAGAGCTATATCATCGAATTCCAAGTAGAAGAATCTGATCTACTTGTCCTTGCTGGCTACTTAGCCTAGGAGTATCAGAATGGCAGAAGATATAGCTTGAATCAGTGTCACAATCCTGTCACTCAGGCTACTGAGAAGTTGTTTCGAATAGTCCTTCACAAAATTAAGCTGAAGGGCCCTTTGTCATGAAAAAATAGCAATTTTTCTATCTTGGTAAAATTGGTGGATTTATTCTGATTACAATTCCAGATAAAATGTACACTTGACATCTTTCTAAAAGAGTAATAAATTTATTAAAATTTCCAAACTTATAGTAAAACATGTCATTCAGCAGCAAGTCATTCTAATATCAGTCTAATTCAGCGGTTGCCAACCAGTGAGCTGCAGCCCACTGGTGGTCTGTGAGAAAATTTTGGTGGTCCACAGAGAAATGTCACCCCCAGACCACCCCCCAAAGCAATTAATTCAGTCTGCACAGGAACACAAGGCTGTGCCACCCACATGGCCCATGGGAACCCTCCCTGCCCACTCACTCCTTACCTGGCAAACTTGCCTGCTAAGTTGCTTCTTTTTCTGACCATCAGCTGTTCTGCTGTACTGGGAGATTTAGATTAGCAAGAAAGCAGGAAATTGTTGGATTTCTTGCTTTCTCGCTAATCTTTAGATCTTCGGCTCTGCTTTTAACCAGAGCCAAACTTTCCTTAGGACTGAAACAGTGCAGACTCAGCTAGCCGATGGCGGAAACACAGATCTTTAAGTGAATCTCTGATTTTGTGAGCAACTCAATCTGCCTGCCTGTTTTGCCTGGTTTTGGGTAAAAGTTGCTCTTTTTTATTATAAAAAATTCAATATTTACATAAATATTTGTAATAAACAATACAAGCCATGACCAGCCAGTCACATGACCACCAAGCCACACCCACAAATTAGGCCACTCCCACAAAACCAGTTGTTAAGAAATTTGAATCCCACCCCTGCCTGTGTGTGTGTGTGTGTGTATGTGATAGATATCTCTATCTGTCCCTCCAATGTCAGCAAGCCACTGTCAGTCAAAATTCATATTAGTGGTTCCCAGGATTTAAAATTATGAGTTTAGCGGTCCCTAAGGTCCAAAAAGTTGGCGACCCTGGTCTAATTGACAGAAGTATAGATGCAGCTTCCAGTTCATTTGTTAACAAAGCTATTCATTTTCATATATCCAGACACATTCTGTATTGGTTACTCAGAATTTCTCAATTTTCATACCAATCCTGGTTTCTTGCCACTATGATTTTTTGTATTTAGCCAAATTGCTATTCTGGAATGGTGTGTATGAACCAGATGCTATAGTGCCTGTAGAGTCAAGAATTTGTAATAAGCAAGAACAATAGCATGTTGTTGCCAGGCCCCAAATTAGAACATCTGGAAATAATTTTAGACATGATTCTGGATAAGATGAGACTTGTCTTCCAAGATCCAAATAAAGAAAGGCCTTGCATCTCTCCTCACAAATAGTTCAATACGAGCATATGGATCTCATGACACAAGTCATGTTCTTAGGCATGAAAGTATTTGCTGAGGAATGGTGTCATGTTCCAGTTGCCACATCTGTTCTTTGCACAGATTTTTCCATTACTTTCCAAGATAACTTTGGCAAAGTGGTAACATTAACCCATTTTGTCAAATTTGCATTTCAGTGAGTAAGGTTTACATCAGTCTATAAATGTTTTTAGTTTGGAAACCCACTTGTCAAAATTAGACCATCAGTAGACCTGATTCAAGCATAGATGCCTTTCAAGATTATCAGTTAGGTAAAGACAGGTCTGCTGGCATTGGTCCAACAAGTTCTATAAACATATGATCAATAGAAGTAATGTCTTCCTTTGTGCTCTTAAAGAACTTATATGTAGATAAATATATGAGATATCTTCTTCTACAAAGCTAAACATGTCACTGATGCTGACTGACTGAACTTTCTAACTTTGAATGAAACAGACTGAACCTGTTGGTGTTGGAGAATTCTTTCTTTTTTGTCTTGGTAGTTACCAAATAAATAAAGAAGGTTTTTTTTATCCATGACAAAGATATTGAGAAATTAAGAGGGTAAATGCCTAATTAAACACTTGTGCAAAACTGTGTCTTTTTGTAAAAGATCAAGGCACTCAAGCTATACAAGAATAAATCCCCTCTTATATTTGGAATAAATTATTTTGAATGACGACTCTTTCAGTTGGACGACTCTTCTTCTGATAGGCAGATCATCTGTCTGTACAATTTTTAAATCACCTACTTTATCAACAAACAACAATATGTGAATTTTTCATGGCTAAATATTCTCATGTCTTACTTCTGACTTTATGACTAAGATGAATGTAGTTTTCACTACTATGATTACTTTTTAATTCTAATCTATTGCAGTTATGTAAAAGAAACAGCACAGACAAAAGCTTTACCAGGTATGAGCATTATAGGAAGAATATCCTCAATTTGGAGTAACAAATTTACTTTTGTTACATAATTTTTATTTTTTTAATTACATTTGAGTTACATTGAGAAAACAGTGAGAATTGCATCAGTCACATCTAGATCCCTGAGCCATCAAGTCCAGAAATCTGTTTTCAGAGTGGTCAACCAATTGCACAGGGAAGTCTACTAGTTTCCCAATAGATGGCCTTCAAAGCAGTTGCACAGCTATTGATCCTCATGACTTCCATGAATTAGTCCAATCCTTTTTTTTAAGTTAGCCAAGTAGTAACTAGCACTATATCTCATTTCCCATTTTATTGTGCTTTTAAAGAATGAAGATCTCAATATTCCTCAACCTGTTCCATCTAAATGGAAAAACTACAATATTGTGTTATGAATATATGAACAGCTGTAGTCTTTATGGAGCTATATTATCGAATTTCAAGTTGAAGAATCTGATCTACTTGACCTTGCTGGCTACTTCAACTAGGAGTATCAGAAGGGCAGAAGATATAGTTTGAATCAGTGTCACAATGTTGTCACTCAGGCTCCTGAGAAGTTGCTCCACATAGTGCCTCACAAGATTATGCTAAAGGCCCATTGTCTTCAAAAAACAGCAGTCCTGAAGTTCCTATAAGTCTATATATTCAGTAAATAGAAGATAAATAAAAAGCTTATTTTATCTGTCAAAAATCCTTCACAAACACATTTTTTTTTAAAAAAAAGTGTGGAGAACAGGAAAAAAGCACCAATAATACTACTGTTCTTATTTAGCAGGATTAATGGGGTGGGAAATGTGGGGCTTATTTGCTGTGGGTGAATACTCCTATGTAAAGTGAAACATTAAGATCCAAACCATAGAATAAAAGAAAAAGTTATTTATTTATTTATTGTTTACCCTGCCATTAACATTTGCTTTAAGGGAAGGAACCATTTTATCCTTTTTAGTTCATTCCGTGTTTCAGATTCTCAATCTGACCAGTGATGAAGCGGGCATGTCAGCCTGAGGTTAGAAAAACTGCATTAGGAGTTGTTGGACTCATTTTCTAACCTCTCTTTCTCCCTGGCTATTGCCTTTTTCTTTCCCAAACACAATTCTGTCTGTGGGGTGTGTGTGCGTGTGCGTGTGCGTGTGTGTGTGCACGCGCGCCTGTGTGTCTCCTTTTTTAGCTGAAATTATTCCCTCTTTCCCCCATCTAAATTTACTTCACAGCAGATTGTCTTGTAGTAAATCACCAAAAACCCAAATAGCACTAAAGCATTCTGATACAACATTAGCATTTGCTTAACAAGCACAAGATAAACATTAAACAAAGAACTGCATTTCTTTATTAGAGGCTGCAAGATACATAATCCATGAGCACAAGAAACATGGGACCCAGTGGATATGCAGATGCGTGTTATTTCATTGGCGCTGGGCGGCCTTGTTAGAAAAGGTTTTCATCTGAAGGCTTGGGGGTGGATAGTTGACTGTCCCTGGTGGGGCTGTAACTAGATACAGAGACTGTTGCAAGCTAGGCTGGGCTCCCTGGTGGATGTGCTGATTGGACAGCCTGAGGAAAACTTGGGAAGCATCAGGAAGTGAATTCAGTCACCTGGGGGATGATAGGGTAGAACCAGATGAAGGCATTTGACTTCTTTCGTAACTCCCACTAAGGGCAGATTGCCAGTGTGATCCAGCCTCTATAACTGCAAATCAGGCCCTTTCCCCTATGCCGATTTCATTAGAATGGCCAGCATGGTGCAGAGAGAGAAGGAGGGGGGGGGGGGGAAAAGGGGGGGGGGGTTAGACACAGTAATTTTACAGGCAGGCGGGTACAAAAAATCTGCATAATTAAGCAGTCAAGGCTGCTAATAGGGGAGTTTATATGCTCTGGGACCAGGCAAGGGCAGCGCATATGGATATAGCACTGGATATTAAATCTACGGCATGCAGACTTACTTTGGAGCCCTTAGAGAAATGGCTAATTATAGAGAGAGGAATTGTGTTTACTGGTCTGTCTTGGGCAAAGATGTTGAAAGAAGTGCTACCAAGTTTTGCAGCTAAACATGAGCATTCTGTTAATAGAGATATCAAAACAGGGTTTGCTGGTTGCCATGTGTCTAATTATAGGAAAAAGGAGACATTCTTTGCACACCTAAGTAGAAATAGATATTATCAAGGTTAGGACTTATTTTTGACTAACTGCGCATAGAATTGTTTTGCCCACTTTTTAAATTACATGATAAAAGAATAAACTCATAAACACACGGCACTAAAGGTATTAATTATTAAATGATTGTAATTTAAATCGCAGCCAAACTCTTTTATCCCATCAACAGTACTTATCAGGTTATTCTAATTTAATGATTCCTATTTTAAAGTGAGAGAAAATTATTTAGATTTTGATTCCTAACTTGTGTGATGCAGCATGCCTACAAAAGTATAGGCCATAATAAGCCAATTGGTCTTTGTGGTGCTATTCTGTTTAGTTACAACCACATTAATATTTTCCCACATTAGAAAATCAAATGAAATAGCCTTGCAGTGCTTAGAATCCAGTTTTCAGGCCAAAGTTGCTCTCAGTCTTTTGCGTCACATAAACAAGTATTTGTGCATAAGTGTCATAGAATCATAGAGGTCATTAGAGTATATCTGACAGATAAGCATCCACTCTTGTTTGCCTCTTCACTAATTTTAAATCTTATGTTACTTTTATAATACCAAATGTCACTGGTTTCCAACAATTTACTATATGTATATTCTTCTAGTACATCTCCATAGTTTTCATTGTATTTGTGCCTAAGTATTATAGAATCATAGAGGTCATCATAGAGGTTTGTCCATGAATTCTATAACCTCTTGCATTGGTGATTTAATTTTCATTAGGTAGAATGCTCTAGTTCTTCTTTCTCTAGCATGAGGCCTTCTAGGTGTATTGGAACTACAATTCGAAGTACATTCAAGCCATGCTGCCATTGGCCATATTGATAGAAATTTAAGGGACTAAAGTGTTATAATCTGAATTTGAAGAGTATTGTATGGGGGAAATAGATGCTTCTACCTGATAAATGGATCTAGGAATGGGAAGCATGTGTTAAGTTCTACAAGGTATGCCAGATTAATAAAATAATATTTTAGACCTTGAAAAAGATAATTCAGATTGAAGCATAAACATACATATGTACATGCATGCATGCATACATAATGTTGATGATGCATGTCTAGGAGTGTGATTTCTCACATCCTGTTTTACCTCTACCCATTTTCTGCCAATTGGAGTAAAAGTTGGAGAGAAATACATGAATCTGTTTTTGAAGAAAATATGCCGCTGAGTGCTTTTAATTTCCTTTTCAGTTGAGCAGCCCAAATCAAACATCAAGCTGCTTTTTAAACACTAGGGAATGACAGAATGAGGCTCATGGGAATGAGAGATTGCTTGAGTTAAATTTGTTATATATAATATTTGTATTATACTATTCCTCAAAGGAGTTTAGAGTTGTATCTATTCATACCAGCTTCTGAGACTGCCTAAGCAGAAAAGTGTACCTTGTCTAAGACCATTAGAGGAGCTTCATAGTCTGAATGGAGCACTCAACCCAGTCCATTATGTGGTTGAAACCATTTTTGTAGACTACTCATCACAGAAGATAGAAATTGGCCAGGGCACATCACTTGTGAAGTAATATCCATAAGTGCCAGTGGAACTTATTTCTAAATAGTTTGCCTTAGTTTACAGGCTAAACCTCTATGAAATAATTCTTTGAAAACATTTGTTTTTTATGTGTGGGTTTATAAACATTTAGTAGGTATTGTAAAGTGAATTAACACACTGTATATAGAAACTTTACATAAAAGCATTCAGTGCTGCCAGAAACTGAGTAAATTTTCAGTTCTTTGTATCTAATTTTCTTTGTATCATTTGTAATTTTGAGCAACTGACAGAGTTGTAAAGAAATATGTGAAGTCTTCAGTCATGGTCAAATTTCTCCACTTTTATAGATTTCCAAGTATTATAATAGATTTATACCGCATATACCAGTTGACAAGGATCGCATGTAAAATATGTATTTAAATTATTGCCTATTTAAAAGTTCATACCGTCTATTTTATTAGTTCTGTATTAATACATACTCAGGAATTGTCTGCATAATTAGTTACACAAGAGATATAAACAGCCTTGCTGATTCAGACCAGTGATTCAACTAGTCTAATATTATTTTTTCACGGATACCATTAACACATTGCAGAAAGTAATGATTTGTTTTAATCCTAATTTTTTGAAGAAGCCACAGAATCTAAGTACATGTATGTAGTTTTTAAGTTTGCACACTGAACGTAGACGAAACCAACCAGATTATAGCAAGATGTGATTTGTGAACACAGACATAGCAATTAAAAGTTGTCCCTGGAATATCCATAGGAAAAACTGGAATCATGAAGGTGCTCTTTCTTTCACAGTTGTTTTCTGATAAATGGTATTTGGGAAAAAAATTGGTAGCCCTAAACTTAGAGGTATCATATACCTACAATGAAACTCCTTTTCTTCATGAACTTGACAATGCCTTTTGAAAGATTTCCATGGTAATGGCTAGAACTTTGGCAATAAGTACCATCAATGAATTATGTACAGAATAAAGAATTGGTAAATCAGTCCATAGACAATGCAATAAGAAGTCGACTTCAGAACCTCATTTCTCATATCTTGATATTCAAGTTGCCCACCAAACATTTCTTACTCCAGTGTCCATTTTTATGTGACTATTTATTCACAGAATGCTATCTTGAGGTCATTGACAAAAATGTTGATCAAGCAAATACTGATTAGCTCCTTAATCGTATGTAGTGTATTAAAGGTGACCAACTGTTCTCCTTTAGGGAGGACAGTCGTCCTTTTGTAAGTTCTGTCCTCTCTCAAAAAGTGTCCTCTTACATGTCCTCCTTCTTGATATTTGAAGACTAATCTGTAAATCTCCATATTTGATCGATGCCGAGCCGATCTGTTGTGAGTGATGTGACGTATTTGTATTTGGCATGACTATTCATCAAGGCTCGGTCCAGTGCAGCGAGATGCGATTATGTGATGCATGCACTCCACACAGGAGAATTGTTTGAGAGAGTGTACCATGCGCAAGAGTACACTGTGTGCAAGTGGTCTTTTTTTCTTTCTTCAATTTATTTGTGTCCTCCTCATTGTAAAAAAGTTGGTCACCTTAACTGTATGTATGTGTATATGATCAGAAAATTGTGGAGTTGGAAGAGAATCACAAGCAGCATCTAGTCTAACTCTCTGCCAATTAAACCATTCTCAAAGGATGATTGCCACGGTCTTCTTCAAAACCTTGAAAGATGGGGAAAAACGTAACCTTCATAGGAAGATTCTTCCATGTACAGATCTTATTGTCAGGAAGTTATCTTTAAATTAAATTTAGAAAGGCTACAACTTTCACCCATTATTTCTTGTCCTAGTATCTGTTGTAAAGCAAAATAGTTCCTGATCGTGTTTTCCTATGAGACTCTTTTATATCCCTGCACACTGATATCACCCCCTCAGTCTTTTTTTTTCCTCCAGGTAAAATATTCCAAATGCGTTTGGATGATCCTCAGATTGTCACAAAACACATACTAACATGTTCAGATGTTCATCATATGTAATGTGGCTTTACATGAATTGAACAACTTCATTT
Organism: Laticauda colubrina; assembly: GCA_015471245.1. NCBI lineage: Eukaryota > Metazoa > Chordata > Lepidosauria > Squamata > Elapidae > Laticauda > Laticauda colubrina. The sequence continues at coordinate 56,694,758 of BLBF01000002.1, forward strand.
CACCTGCTCTGCACTAGCTTTCACAAAATGTTTATTTTAAAAAAAATTACCCAAGAACATGCAGTAGCTTACATTTTAGTGCCAGAATCAAATTTCACAATCCTATCAAGGGAGCTTTCTGTAATGTTTGTAATGTGCTGCTTTCGTGCTTTAGTAAAGAAAAATGACACTGCTGGGCTTTATTTTTAACAGACTTTTAAAACATCAATTAATGCAAGCAAATGTAGTAGAGGGCTTTCTTGCATGTTATTTATATGAGGGTGTGAGAAAGAGGAGAGAGAAAGAGAGAGAAATGACAAGGGAAAGGGGGGTTATTTATTTTTAACTCCGAACAATTGGAAAACAAGAGAGTTTGAAAGGCATAAATGGTGGTTATATGCCAAATGTCCACTGGCAGACAAGAGGAATTTAGGCCTTTAACTTTGCATGTTGTGAAGATGGTAATTCTTATTTTAGCTTATATGTTTAACTTTAAAATCAATTATTTTTCTTTTGTAAAATTCCCAGTATTGTACTTTCAAAAGTACAAAGTTAGGCATATTTTGATTTTATTTAATATAGTGAAAGTAAATTAAAGTTTTTTTTCAGGTAAAATCTCCACCTGTTTTGTAATTGGAAAGTGTTATTTCTGATATTTATCTCTTGTATGTTTGGTGGTTCTGTTTATTTAATCTCTATATTTTACCATTTGCACCTTGGATTTATCATTCTATTAAAATAAATCTGGAATCTTTCAGTTGCACAAAGTAATATTCCACTTATGATGAAGAGGTTAGAAGGGAAAATAAAGGGAGTATTGTTTGAGCCTTCACTTAGTAGTTACATTTAAAGACTCAGGGCAGATCAAGAAAAAATAATTTAAATCATTAATAAAATTTGATAAGATTCCAAACACATACTTTCAAAAAAATCAAATGTGACAAATAAGAACATTCCATCTCAAATTTACATAAAAATTCACCCTGACTAGAAAAGCTCCTAATATTTATTACATTACTAAACTAAAACTGAACATAACTTGGACATTTGAGATTTTCAAGCAGATTTGTGAGCAGAAAAATTGGATCAAGAATTTCTATAGGGAAATGAAAAACTTCCCAACAGACCTTCCCAAAGACCAGAATTCACCTTTAGTAATAACAGTAATACAGGATGGGATTCAAATTTTTAACAACCGGTTCTGTGGGTGTGACTTAGGTGGTGGGCATGGCTTGGTGGTCATGTTATTGGCTGGGTGTAGCCAACTCAATATCACTCTCATTGAGGCACGCATCTCCTTGCCTGGCCTCTCATGACTGTGGGGATGCTGCAACAGTCGTAAGTGTGTAAATGGTCATAAATCATTTTTTCAGTGCCATTGTAACCTTGAATGGTCACTCCACACAAGCAATGTTACCAGCAAAGGAGGGGAAAAAACTCCAGAGACGTTCCTGAGACAGGAAGTCTAGTCCTGCCAAGAATGTAATAAGGATTAACGGAGAGGCAGTTTCTGTAAGCAACACCAGAATTTTTTCCTTCCTGCCTTCCTTACAGGATTAGGCCAGTAATTTCTTCCAACAACCGGTTCTCTGAACTGCTTAGAATGTTAACAACCGGTTCTAGAGAATAAGTGCAAACCTGTAGAATCCCACCCCTATAGTAATACCACTGTTGAAGAGAGCCTGTGGGGGAAAGTATTTACATGATGAAATATGAAGATTGATATGAAATACTAATGGGATGCAGATTCCTAGAAAGTTAATTATACCATGGGAGATAAGGTATTCTCCCACATACTTTCAGGAACTTGCACTGATGTTGGCAGCTGATGGGCAAGGGCTAAAAATGTGGTTCAAAACACAAACTGTCCCTTTATACTTGCATTTTGACATGGACAGAGCTTATTTAATAACATCACAATAGATATATGTAATCATTTTAACAAAATCCTCAGCTTGGTGCAGGACACACAAACTCCAATTTTGTGTAATGATGAAACACCATGAGGCTGTTTCTGAAACTACAAAAGCAGTTTGTTTTCATCAAACTGAATCAGATAAGTTGGGGGGAAGGGGAGACAGGCAAAATCCTTTTGAAGTGGTATCCTTTCTCTGAGACAAGGTTCCATTTTGAAGATACTGAAAAGCTTCAATCTTATTCTGAAGTTCTTAATTATTTTGGGGACATAAAATGGGAACATCTAACTCTTATGGCTTAGAGAAGTATTTGTCTTTGCAGTGTGTTGTATTGAAGTTCCCAGCTCATATGCTCATGCTGCCTGGGAATATGGTGACTTCAAATATCTGGGAATTTCAGGTTGAAGAAGGCTGGCCAATGATTTTCAGGGTTGGTTTTTTTTCCATAAGAGTTTTTACCATCTCCAAGAGCTGAACACAATGAAGCAAGTAATGTGTTCCCATAGATCTCTTCACCTCTTTTTTTTTCTGAAACAACCTTGCCTTCAAAATATGACAGGGTTAATATTCCTTTGTGATCTTGCCATGCTATGGCCATGTAGGAAATCCCTGCACGTACCTGTAGAATTATGAAAACTCGAGTTGCTTTGTGTGGAAGGAAAGAGAGACAAAACAATGAATTCCAACTGCCTTACATCAAGCGTACTTGTTTTCCCTCTCTGTTCATAGAAGACTGACATGTAAGCATGACATGTCAGGAAGAACATAAATTTGCTACCTTCAAGATTTCTCACAGAGACTCTTAAGCAGTTCTAAAGTCAAATCTGAGATTCAGAACTGGCAGTCCAGAGGCTTCCAGAGGAATTCTGTCCAGTTATATGTATTAAGTTTTAAAAGGATTACTGCATCCTTTTATTTCTACATAAAAGTCTAGATTCTAAAGTTCAAACTTTTTAAAATCTAAAGGCCATAGCTGAGTGATAAATCAAATGGCTTGACATTCAGAATATCCTTGATTTAATTATTGGGATCTGCCATTAAATTAATTCAGTACAGATCCTGGAAATCATTTTCCTCTTGGAATATTCAGTACCAGACCAGATGGATCAATTGTCTGAGACAGTACATAGCTATTTCCAATCTACATCATTACAAGCCATCAATATGATTTCTATTTCAAGGTGAAGAACAGAGCCTGTGGATATATGAATTGCTCAAGGCACTTAACAAATGGATGAGGCAGGATTTGTAGTTACTAAGTTTTATTTCTCCAATTTTTCATCTACTAGGCCACATTGAAATCAATAAAATATATATTATATATTTAATAAAATTACATATATGGCTATAGGATCTTTATTATAAAGAGTTTCTCCTTCCTTCCTGATTCAGAATAATTTCAGAAATCCTAGAGTCAGATACTTTGATTATTATTTTGCATTAGCCAACACTCTTTGTTTACAGATGCCTCATTTGTCTTTTTACCGTCCTGACATTCTACATTGACAGATGTATTTTTGTTTGATTTCACTTTTATCAAGGATTTTCATTCCTAATTGTGTTATGATAATATAGGGCAAATGACTCATTCTTATAGTCCTGTCATGATAACCATTATGTTGATATTTCTACTTTGATGAAAGCCCTGTTATAGCAAAGAAAACATATTTGTGCAATTGTGTTCAGAGTACAATGTTTCATCTATTGGAAATATATGGCATATGAATGTAGGAAAGGACAACCTTAACAATAATATACTTGTTATTCTTTGTGGTGACACAATTACTCTTGCATATATGTTTATGGATATAGTTAATACATTGGAATAGTCTTTGTCACTAGATGCTTCTAAAAAAATCCTCTAGATATAAATGTGTCTTGAGTATTATACCATGTGATCAGTGGTGTGATTCAAATTGCTTTACTGTTGGTTCTGTGGCCGTAGCTTGGTGGGCTGGCTTGGTGGCATGCTTTGCCTAACGCCAGTGTACAGCTTTCCCCATCTCAGTTGAGACCTGCAGTGCCAATCAGCTGAGAGGATAAAGAAGAGAAAAGTGCAGGGGCAAGTGAGAGGGCTGATCCTGCACCTTTCTTTTTCCTCTCAGCTGATTGTGAGGCGTTTTTTCCTCCTCTCAGCTGATCGTTGGGTTTTTTTATTACTGGTTTGGCCGAACCGGGTCGAACCAATAGCATACCACCACTGCATGTGATTAGAAAAGGGAGGAGTACTTACCCCTTTTGGTGATTTATGATCATAAAACAAGAGGGTATTGTACATAAACCACCAAAAGAAGGATTGCTAAAACATCTTGTTAGAATTATACTTTGCCAGTTCTGCTCTTCGAAAGCTTTTCACTAAAAAGTTCCCACACCCCATTTATCTCATCACTTCTTCATTAAGCTTCCAACTTGGGCATATTGGTAGGCCAAAAATAATCAAAAATTATATTCAATATTTTACTCAAAGTTCAGAAAGTGCTACTCTTGCATGATTTAGAACACAGGTTCAGAAAGTGCTACTCTTGCATGATTTGGAACCATGTTAATTTGTGGCATTTCTACAATTAAAAGTTCCATGTGCTCTGTTTTGCTGTGTACATTAATCGAGATAACAGTATGGTACTGGGTCATTAATCTGGCCATAGCAGCTTGCATGCCTGTCAGAAGATTAGTGCTCCCAAACAGCAGATGGACTTCAGATTTCAAGATGAGTTATTATAAGTTTATTGCTTCTACTAAGTTTAGCTTGCTTTAGGAATTAACTACCCATGTGTAAACATGGTGAATTGGCCAGGGAATTAGTATCACCATAATGTCATCTATGCCTTGTTGGTATTGGTGTTGGTCTTATAATGTGGAATAAAATGCTTCACTAAGGGCCATTTTCCTTCTCTATTATGTACCTATGGCTCAAATTTTGGATAAGGTTGGTATTATGAAGCTTTCATAATTTCATATATACAAAGATTTCATATCTTTGTATATATAGTAACAGAGCCTAGAAGAAAACTTGTCCATCTAACTCTGAAACTCAGTTTCTATTTCCAGTGAATATAGGTTTGTCATCAATAATTAAATAGATAAACTATCAAAATGCAAACAAAAGACATTCCAAAATATAAGATTGCTATTTAGCAACCCCTGACAATGAAACATATTCTTAAAAATAATGTATTTTGATAAAATGAAAACAGGAAAGAAAGAGGAGAGCAGAAGAAGAAGGAAAAAAGAGGCAAAGGAAAAACCCAGTGTGATCCAGGTTCAAATTTTATTGGATGAATATTCAAAGGCATTTATCTCTAGACAGAACCCTGGCAATTTACTGCAGCTCCACTGGCAATAATAATAAATGCATTTTTATAGCCAAATAGTTCAAGCAGCCAACAATGTTACCACTATATAATTAATAACAATAAGCAATTAAAGAGAACAGCAGGTTACAGCGATAAAGCACAGAAATATATTAGCACAAAAACAAAAATACAGAATGTGTGGGAAAAGGAGAGCATTGGGTCAATTTATGTCCTTTTTTCTTGTGGATAAAAGGTGCATAGCTCCAGTTGCTGCTGCTCCATTCATTTCAGAGTCTTTGTAGGAGTCATGCAGGCTGCACTGAAAGAAAGCCAATATAGTGAACTAGAATATAGTATCCAAAATCTACCAGTTTTAACAACAAAAATAATGGTGTGTAATTAAGATGATGGATATGAGTATACCATATCAGAAAGTTATGCCGAATGCTATAAAATTGAAATATTGCATAGGAAAACAGAACTGTATTATTTTTGAAGTTTAGGTCTCTCTAAAGTAAGACAACATCATAAGTATTCTTTATTTTACATCCAAACAAATGATGCTTTGGGTCTTTCAACAGAGAGCAGAGTGTCCTACAAAGATGCTGAAAGCTGGCTTTAAAAGATGCTGAGGGACATGATATATTCTTGCTAATGCAGAATGGATAACTGAGAAAAGCCAAAGAATACCCAACAGAAGTTCAGCATATACTTCATTGTTTATAGACAGGCATTCCATTGTGTCAACCATGTGAAACTGTGGAATGTTCTTAAAAAAAGAGAACATCTCATCGTCATCATGCTAAACCTATATGCAGATCAGGAAGCCATAATTCACAGAGAATGTGGTAAAATGGGCAGGCTAGCAAAGAAGGGAGACAAGCTATATAATCTCGCCTTGTTTATCCAACCTATATGTAGAATTTTCAAGGGGAGCTGAATTGGAAAAAAATGTGCATGGCTTTAAAATTGGAAGAAAAAACATCACTAGCCTGTGCTTTGTTAATGATGCTACTCTGGTAGTTGAAAATGAAAATAATCTAGAAGTTCTAGCCATGAGTCAAGAAGCACAATGGAAAAAAAAAATGGAACAAAGATTAAAACTCATAGTAGGTACAATTTAGAAGATATAATGAAGATGTTGAGATGATAAATATATTTCTGCCTTTTAGGATCAACTAACAATAGTGAAGGTATCAGTAGTCAATAACAGACAAGCAGAGTAGAGTAGAGTAGAGTAGAGTAGAGTAGAGTAGAGTAGAGTAGA
>BLBF01000002.1:56701222-56719806 GCA_015471245.1 Laticauda colubrina
GAGTAGAGTAGAGTAGAGTAGAGTAGAGTAGAGTAGAGTAGAGTAGAATAGAGTAGAGTAGCCAGGAACACTTTAGAAAAGATATTCAGATTCCAGGATGTGTCTTTCCCTAAAGCCCATGTCACATTGAACCAACGGATGCAAAGAGGATGTAAAACGGACAAAAAAACCTTGCCATCCGTTCGAAAACGCAATGTACTCACTGCCTACGTTTGGCTTTCTCTCTATCCATCCAGCATCCGTTTATGGACGTTTCATCTCCTCCAAAAGTTTTGGGCTGCCCAAAACTTTTGCGTGGAAAATGTATCCAGTTTGTCCATTCTGCATCTGCTACGCATCCGCTAAGCATCTGTTACGCATCCATTATGCATCCGCTATATCCGCTAGGCATCCGCTGCGCATCCGCGCAACTCGCATCCGCGCAACTCGCATCCACCCGGATGCAGGGAGGAAGCGGAACGGACACGGAACGGATGCAGAACGGATGCCTAGCAGATGCAGCATGGAAACAAAGCGTTTAAAATGGAAAAAATGTTCGCAGAGGGGACCTATCTCAGATATTAAGGATGTCTAGAGGATGCCTAGAGGATGCCGAGCGGAAAACCTATACTGCCTATAAAAAGGGGGAGCAACTCGCCTGCATCTCACTTTCAGAACAGCAGCGCAGCGGTGCAGACCTCTGCAGCCTTCATCTGGCTCTTCCTCTTCCACAGCATCCAGTCATGTCCACCGTGGATTGTAACAAAGTCCTTTCGGCAGCTACCATCGTTCTGCAACAGTGAGAAGCCATCTGCAGGCTCTGTGAACTCTACTGCGAGAAGAAAAGGAGCCACCCAAAAAGAGTCTGGATCCGAAGATGGTTCGCCAGAAGAGCAGAGGACGGACTGTACAACAAGCTGATGGTGGAGCTCAGGAGCGAAGACATTCGGGCGTTCCAGAACTTCATGAGGATGCCTCCAGCCATGTTTGACGAAGTTGTGCAGCGGCTGACACCCAGGTTGACCAAGGCAAACACCAGCTTCCGGCCCAGCCTGGAACCTGGGCTCAAGGTGGCACTCACTCTGCACCACCTGGCCTCAGGGACCTCCTACAAGAGCATGCAGTACGGCTGGAGGGTGCCATCCAACACCATCAGCATTGTGGTCAGAGAAGTGGTGCAGGCCATCATCGAAGAATACAAGGAGGAGCTCCTCCAGTGCCCCTCCACTGAAGAAGGATGGAAGAAAGTTGCAGAGCAGTGGTATCAGAAGTGGAACTTCCCCTGCACCGTTGGAGCCATAGATGGCAAGCACGTGGCCTGCAAATCTCCAGCCAAGTCGGGGTCCACTTATTTCAATTCCAAGGGCTTCTTCAGCATCATCCTCTTCGCCATGGTCGATGCTGACTACAAGTTGATGTACATCGATGCTTCAGGCAACGGCTCATCTTCAGATGCCCAGGTATACAACGCCAGTCACCTCAAGGAGGACCTGGAAGGCAACCTCATCGTGGGCTTCTCAGATCCAGAACCCCTGCCCAACGACACACAAGATGTGCCCTACTTCATCGTGGGGGATGATGCCTTCTCCCTCACAACCTACCTCATGAAGCCGTACACTTCCAGACTCCTCACCCGTGAAGAGAGGATCTTCAACTACAGGCTGTCCAGGGCAAGGCGGGTGGTGAAGAATGCCTTTGGCATCCTGGCCAACAGGTTCCAGGTACTTCTCACCACCATGCAACATTGCCCAGAGACCGTGAGGAGGATCATGGAAGCTTGCTGCATCCTGCACAATCTCATGCGCACCCGCTACCCAGTGTTGCAGAACAGGCTCGTGGACCTCCAGCAAGGCAATGGGGACATGGAGGCTGGGGAATGGAGGCAAGGGCGAAACCTGATCGACACTGAGGATGTGCAAGGCCCCAACAGAGCCTCACATGAAGCGAAGAAGCAGCGCAAACTCCTGAGACACTGGTGCAACTCCCCAGCTGGAGTAGTTGAGTGGCAAGACAGGATGGTAGATGCTTAATGGATGCTTCCTTCAGCCTGTCTCATCACACGGATGAGATTGGGCCATGTATGTTTGGTTGGCCTACAATGAACAGGGTGTTTAATAAAGAGTTGTGTTTGTGTTGACATGTGTGGATAATTATTACATTATTATTGATAATAAAGGGCCGTAGGTGTGGCACCTGGGAGGGTGGACCATACAGTCCCACTATGCTTGTACTGGAGGTTTATCTATCCCACAGCTATTACCCATCCCACAGGTATCCCTGCCCATCACACAGCTATCTCAACCCATCCCACAGCTATCTTAACCCATCCCACAAGCATGCAAAGACTTAAACCATTTCTAAAAGTTTCCAGCAAGACTTTATTAAAAAAAAGAAATGAAGCAAGTGTGTGAATCAAAGATAGACTTTATTAACAACAAGCTATAAAACAAAAATGAGTCTCTGGCACTCCTCTTGGTCGTTCAGTCTCAGGGGTGAAGGGTCCAGGTGCTGTGGAGGTGGCTGGTGCTGGAGTGCTCCTCCAGAAGCAGAAGCAGCAGAAGCCCCAGCCCCAGAAGAGCGAGCCCGTGCTGCAGAAGCCCCAGCAAAACCAGAGTGAGGGCCAGGGGGCGGGATGGTAGCCCTGTCCCTCTTGCCAGGGCTGGCAGCAGATGGCTGAGGCTTGCTGTGCTTCCGCATGGTTGTGGGGTTGCTGGCTGGCAGGGAGACTGGCAGGAACCAAGGCTGGCAGGGAGGCTGGCACCAAGGCAGGCAGGAAGGCTGGCAGGCAGACTGGCAGCAAGGCTGGCAGGCAGGCTGGCTGGCAACAAGGCTTGCAGGCAGACTGGCAGCAATGCTGGCAGGGAGGGTGGCAGGGAGGCTGGTAGCAAGGCTGGCAGCAAGGCTGGCAGGCAGATATGCAGGCAGGGCAGGCAAGGCAGCCAATCCATCCGGCAGCAGGTCTTTTCTCTGAATGGCGACCTGCTTCCGAGCTGCTTCCGTTATATCCACCTGGCTGACACAATGCATCCTCCCCGCATGCGCAATTCGCGCCAGGCATCCATTAGGCTTCCGCTGTGCATCCGCTTCATCCGTTTGGCGTCCGCTGTGCATCCGCTGTATCCGTTCCGCATCCACTTTGCTGAGGTCCCCCAGAAGCCTAGCGGACGCGCCATCCACTCCCATCCACTTCCATCTGCTGGGCTTCCGTTCCGAATCTGCTTTGCATCCGCCCTGCGTCCTCCCCGCGTCCATGTTATCCGCTCCGGTTATGCAAATTTTTGCCCCTTTTTAGAGCGGATAACAACGGATGGAACATTTTGCTCAGCCGCTGTGTCCTTTTTGCATCCGTTGGGCAGTGTGACATGGACTTTAAATGATCAGGATTGTCTATTGTCAAGTTATTTTCCTTGTGACATAATAGAAATAAAAGTGGGATTTTGAGAAACAGGATGAGAGACTCTGTTGAAATTTTATCTGGAGAAGATTCCTCAGCATATTATGGACAACCAACAACACTGAACAAGTCAACCCAGAGATCACAGTTAAGGCACAAACGTCCAGGTTCAAATTATCATACTTTGTGGACATATTATGCAAAGACCCATTCTCTGGAGGGTAATAATGCTGAGAAAGGTAGAAAAAAGAATTAGCAGCAAGGTATGAGGGCTATCCACAAAATAGATTTCGTTTTGCGATAGAAAAAAAACAAAAAGTAGGAAAAAAATTATTATATACACTTCAAAGTGACGCTTAAATACTACTTTTCAACATATTCACCAAACAAATTGAGGTACTTATCATAGCGGTGAACAAGCTTTGTAATTCCATTGTCATAAAATTCAGCTGCCTGAGATTTGAGCCAGTCAGTCACGCCCGCCCACAGTTCCGCATCGTCATCAAAGCACTGTGTTCCAAGCCAGCTCTTCATCCTCGGAAACAAGTGGTAGTCGCTTGGTGCAAGATTGGGGCTGTAGGGCGCATGAGGAAAAATCTCCCACTTGAAAGCATTCAGGACTTCTTGAGTGCGATTTGCTGTGTGTGGTCAGGCATTGTCATGCAAAAACAAAATTTTTGAGCTTAACTTTCCTCCACGCTTGTTCTGAATTGCTTTTCTTAGTTTTTGCAATGTTTCATGATACCTCACAGAGTTTATTGTTGCACCATGTTCCAGAAAATCGATAAGAAGCACACCTTGCTTATCTCAAAAAACAGTCGCCATAATCTTCCTTGCAGAGAACCTTTGCAAACATTTTTCTTGGTTTTTTGGGGGAATTTGTGTGCCCCCATTCCATAGACTGCAATTTGGTCTCGCTGTTCACATGTTTGACCCAAGTCTCGTCTCCAGTTACGATTCGATCAAGAAATGAATCACCATCTTTGTCATAAGAGTACAGAAATGTCAATGATGCGCCCATACGCTGACTCTTGTGGTTTTCCATCAGGATTTTTGGCACCCATCTTGCACAAAATTTGTGGTAGCCTAGCTTTTGTGTAACAATTTCATGAAACAAACTGCGTGCAATTTGTGGAAAACTAAGCGAAAGTTCCGTTACTGTGAAACGGCGGTTTTCACAAATCTTGTCATCAACTTTTGCGACCAGTTCATCAGTCATAATACTCGGGTGACCGCTCCACTGTTCATCATGAACGTTAGTTCGTCCATTTTCAAACTTAATGCACCATTGGCACACTCCACCTTCAGTGATGATGTTGTCCCCATACACTTCACACAGTTGCCGAAAAATTTCAATAGGTTTATGTCTTTTTACCAACAAAAACCTTATGTTTGATCGCACCTCACAACTCATGGAATTTTCAATTGCAGCACACATTTCAAACGTTTGCTGTGAAATCACGGGCAACGATACGAACCTCGCACTAGTACAACTAGATGCAGACTAAGCGGCGGACATGCAGACCAAAGATGGCCACGCTAGCTCCACCCCTTCTTGCTACAGACGAAAACATAATCTATTTTGTGGATAGCCGTCATATATGGATTCAATATTGGAAGAACTGAAGAAGTTTGGGAATATGTCCTAAAGAATATCTACCGGTACGTAGTTGCAAAGAGTCAACACCGGCTTGATAGCATATAGTAAAAGATGAATAAAATAAAGTACATAGAGGTATTATATTGTGTTGTTGAGCTCCATAAGTTTTGTTTTATTATTACAAATTAAAAAGTGAGCAGAGATCATTTTTTAAAAAGAAAACTATTTCTTGATTGAAGTTACTGGCCTCAATCTTGGCTTTAATATTTTATTTTTCCATTGGTTTTGTACTATTTCCCTTTTTATTTAGTATTTAAGAAAGGAATATATCATTTAAGAGAAATTTAGTCGTTTATGTCCTTGATACTATTTTTGGTCATTTGATATTTTCAGAATCTCATAATCATCATTGACTGAAAATTATGTATATCCAGATTCTACAAATTAGCAACAATGATTCCATAGTTTCCATTTAGTGATTTTCCTATATTCAACAAAACATACTATAACTAGGTCCAGTTAGGGCCTTTTATTTAGTACATTCTGATTGAATGCCAATTACATTGCTGACATGTAATATGCTCTGATTATGCAGCAATAGGAACCAGATTATATCACTTGTGCTATGCCCTCAGTCACACATTCTCTCCATAGTTTTCTTCAAATGAATGGTTTGGATGTGACAAGTTGCTTTGAGATGGTAATTCTGATTTAATAGATGTAGTAGTAAGTCCTTGTTTAGCAACTGCTCATTAAATAACCATTTGCAGTTACAACAGTGATGAAAAAGTAACTCTGCAATCAATCCTTAAATTTGTAACCTTTACCAGTCTGTAAAACAAAAGAAAACTGGAGTAAGATTATAAAAACCAATGCAGTTTATTAACTACTTCTTTAATTATCGAGTTGCTGGTTCCAATTGTGATCACTAAACAAGGACTATCTCTACAAATCTAGAGATACTATAGATGCCCCAGTCACCTGGATTCTCTTATGTAAGCAATTCCTTTTGTGTTTTTTTCCACACGTATGTCTTGAACTATATGTAGGCATTATAGAGCAAGATTAGATAACAAAAATAATATTGAAGGCTGGCTAGCTAGAAGCATGATTTTTTTTTTTAATAAACGAGTACCCACATCAGTAACATATCAATAGATTATGATGCACTGAATAATAGAAAAATATGAATAAGATCTGAATCAGTTTGAAAAACTGAGTCACTTTTGTTTTTTCCATTTGATTTATTAAAACACAGTTTTGATGCATTTCTTTCAATAATCTAAATTTTCAATGACAGGCATTACCTCCAGGGGAAAAAATACCAAGACTGAATTGTGTTTTCCTATTTTCCCTCCAAGTATAAGACCCAGATGTAGCCCATACAAATAAGTCCATACTTTTTAAATTAAATGATAACCAACTGTTAGTCATGATAATTTCTGTCTGAGAAAACTTTAGGTAAAAGATGCAAACAGACAAAATGATCTTGGGTTCATGATGATAATTTGGAAACACAAATAATAGTTATTAATTTTCAGTGATTCCCTTTCTTCCTGCTATATCCCTAAGCACAATATATTGAGTTCTGTTTCAGGAGTAGATTTTCATGGTGCATTGGGACATTTTGAGCACGAGAGAGGCAGTTATGATCCCAGCTTTGGTGATTGATGCACATCTCAGTCTTATAATAAATCTCACTGAAATCAATAGGTGTATATGGGATAGTTTTTAAACCAAAATATTGGTTCTGAGTTAAGACAATGATATAATACTTAGGGTGTTGGTTTATTACTAGAAGGATCCCAGCTGATGTCAACCCTCAGCTATTCAAAGTCCTTGGGTAAATTTGGACATGTTTTTTCCTTTATTCTTTGTTCTCTCCCTTCCCTCTCCCACTCCAACCTACTTGATAAGTTGATACGGTTTGGGAAAAATGAAGTACAATCCTTAACTAAGCCACTTTGAAACTTTGGAGGAAAGGCAAGATTTAAGGATAACATTATGATTGTGGGATTGTAATCTCAATTTGAAATTACATGTAAAAACATCCTTTTGGTTCTTATGATATAATGCTATTATGCAGGCATTAAACTCGGACAACCTTTGAGAAGGATCTCAGTTTTAAACCTTAGATAACTTTGAGGTATACCTTTAAAGCAACTTTGACTTTTATCTTTTTTTTCTCCCCATTTTAAGAAATAATAAAACAATTTTTTCTATGTATCCATTTGGCATACTTTGAAAAGTCACATTCCCTGTCTGTATTATTCTGCCAATATGACAATGTTGCTTTCCCTGTCAACATTATTCTGCTAAGTGACAATATCTTAAATACATTAAAGATACAGTACATTCCACTGAATTTAGAATAATAAACCATGAGGGAATATCTGAGTTAATTTTAAGTCACCAAAATATATGAATGAAATTTTCAAGTAAGTTCAGTACCACGAGAAAGACTTGTATGAATTCCCTTGATCATGTCAAAAAGCATTTAAACCTTATTGTTTAAATTCAGGAACCAATCACAGAAAAACATGCCCCAGCAGATTCATTAGGTCCTTATATTAAAGACTAGTGACTTTTTTTTTTTTTTTTGCATATTACTGGAGCATCATGTGGGAATGACCACAAAGGCATAACACTCTAGTAATAGGCAAAATAGAGTCTAAAAGTAAGAATTGCTCCAATGATGTTCTGTTGTTGCCTGAAAGCTTTAATGAATATAACCAATTTGTTCCATTTGTTTATATATCCTGTACAGCCAAAGGTACAACGCAAGAAAAAGGCAATAAAACAATGCAACTTTATGCTAGACTTTGTGTTTTGATATACTACACTGTGTATGCTGACCATTATCAATAATTCTGTGTCAACTTTATTCACATATTTAATGTGCAATGTTTAGAAAGACAAAAAGAATTTCCAAGAGTACTTCTGTGTAATCTGCAGGCAGCTATTTAGGCATTTTCTTGTGTCTCCTCAAGAAACATTTCTTGATAGAGAGAAATATGTGTTGTACGCAGTTTACATACAGTATAATATGGAACTCATACTAACTACATGGATCAGTTTTAGAAAGTGTTTCCCCTAGATCTGACAAAGGGTAGTGTTTTCTTTATGCTGCATGAAGTATCCATAAAGTATCTTTTTTCAATTTTACCAATTTGTGTTTTTTCTGTGTAGAACTCGATGGTAGATATACCAGTACTTCCACCAGTTCCAGAATTCCCAGACAGGTGGGCAATACTAGTAGGTATTTAACCTCAAACAATTAGAGAAAGCTATATCTTGCAAGTTGACCAATTTTAAAACAAATTTATAGTTGACAAAACAACAAAGAATTGCTTTCAAAATTAAGAGAACCAATGCTTTAAAATAAGCCAAAGTGTTTTGATTTTGAATAAATTACATTTTCCATGAAAATTAATGTAACTTTTATTAACACGGATGTGTGGTATGCAGTTTTTTATTGCTCATTTCATTGTAGTTGTGTGTATTATATAGAAAGGCAGAACAAGGAAGTGTTATTTCAGAGAGAAATAGACGTTAAGGTGTCAAAGCTCACAATTAGAAACTGGAACATAGGGCAATACCTACCTACACTTAGCTTTTGCAGTTCTGTAAAGTAGCCAAATAATTGTTATATAGAATAATGAACATATCATACAACTGTGATATCTAATTTGTTTTGCAAAAGAATTACATTTAAATTTGTATTGATGTATCAATGTATTTGTTAATTTAATACATTAATGTAGTAATTTACATTAATTTAATTCTCCATATAGCCTAATATCTTATCATTATAGGATCTATGCCCTGTATTAGATTTTAAATGAGGTTTTCATATCTGTACAGAATGGCTTCATGTTGTAGCAGTAGTATTCAAAAGCCAAAATCATCAGGGTCTTCTGAATGATTGAATACTTTGCATAGTAGCACTCTTTTGAAAGAGATCCATACAATCCATAATCTAGAAGCACCAATATTATTCATGTAACATGGGAGCCAATCAGCAAGGGAGAAAGAATCATTGTACACTATTTCATGTACGTTTCCTTTGAGACTTGACTCCTGATGACTTCACTGATGTGTTCATGCATTTTAATTGGGAATGTTATAGAAGTGTCTTCCATTGTAACATTCTGGAATATTTTTCAGTGCACTGGTCTAGGCTATAGCTTGGGTAGTCTCCAATCCAAATGCTAATTAGGTCTGCTCTGCTTCAGAGCCCAAACAATATCAGCCCGAGGCATCCATCCATTCATCCATCCATCCATTTCATTAAACTTGCTGCCAGTTCCATGCCAGCTCATGGCAGCCTAGAATGATGAATATATGTTGCATACATTCTGCAATAACAGCAGGGCAAGCATTTAATACTGTTGTGTTTTGTTCATTGCCTTTGTATAAATGTATTGGTTTATAAAAGATACATACTAGGCCTCAGTATGTCCTGTTTCTATATTTTGGTTAAACTTTTTGACCTTAACAAATCATAGGACTTTTTCTTATTTTTGTGATGGGGGGATTTGCTTTCCAAGATAAACTTTCTACTTGTTACCCTGGATAGCTGGCCAGATTTAATTTTCACAAACTAATTATCCAAATTGCCAGTTTTTCATAAATGTGTCACTTCATTAAGGGTCAAGTAAATAAGAAAACTCAGTCACAAACAGCACTAGGCTTTCTTGAGGTTAATGGTGACTTTTCTAGTCATCCTTGGCATACAAGCATTGTTATGTAGTCAGAAGGGAGACCTTAAGTGGGTCTATAGAATAGGACTTCTCTAGGTATTCTGTCTTTTGGGTTCTTTTTGTTTGATTGAGCCCTCTCTCCACATCAGCATGGATGCTTATTGATGGCAGCTTTAACCACAGTCAGGCTACTATAAATTATTTTTTTCCCTTGAACCAGAAAAATAGCTGACCAGAATTCACAAAGAAGGCTGAAATATTGAGAATAGATAACAGTTATTGATATAACCAGGACATTTTCCCGTGGCACTGTTCATCTGCTTCTACACCATGGGATAAATCATTTGCCTAGAGATAGACCTTGAGTTGTGCATCCAGTCATAGAGCTAGAAAAATGTAAGATCATCTCTTTAGTTTCTATGAACAAACAGGACTATTTTCCACACCAGCTGCCAATCAGCTGCTATACTATGATAACATGTGCAAATCTGAGCCCCTTGGAATCTCCTCCTTCCCCTTTCCACACCTTTTATCATCCCTTTTCTCTGGAGCAACAATTTCTTACTTCTCTGTAGCATCCCTTCCCTTTGTCATTTAAGGTTTCAAAATAGCAAATGGAAGATATAAATCAGCAACTCCACCATGGGAAGTCCATTCCATCTGCTGCCAAAGCAAAACTGCTACCACCCACACTTGCTGCCTCAGGCATTTGTCTAGGTACATCTATAAGTCCAGTTTTAATAGAACTGATAGAAAAGAACTTCCATTTATTGCACTTAAATTATGAGAACTTTTTATAAAGAAAGAGAGGAGCAGAAATCATATTAATCACAAAATTTAACCAGTTTTTTTAATGTGAAAAAACATATACGATCATTTCCATTATATTCCATAAAATATAATAGAAGCAGAATAGTATAGCTTTGCAATGTTAGTCCAATTCCCTCTTAAGATATTTTTGATTACCAAAACAACTAAAAGCTAACAATTGAGGAAGCAATCAAAATGATTCCCTACAAGATGTTCCCTTTGACATCTTCTCTCTGCCGTTAAGAGAACAGAATGCTAGACTAGAATTAACATTTGTGTGCCACAGCATGGCATTTCTTGGGAAAAAGCCACAGCTCAGTGATGCAATACATGGCTTGCTTGCAGAAGTTCTCGTATTTGACTCCTGATGTCTCCAGTTAGAAAGCAGTTCAAGTGACATCTCTGTCTCAAAATGTCTTGACAGTCAGAATAGACAGTGTTAATTTATACAGATCTGTTGGCATAGAAGAAGTTCTTTATGTTCTTATTAATTCAGAAATGAATATACAGAAAATGTATATGTGATGTGATTTTCAGACTGCTGTGATAAAGCATAAATGTGAAAATGTTTCTTTTATGTTAGAGAAAGAAGTCTTTATATATGAAAAAGCTATCATCATAAGTAGAATGTAATGTAATATATATTCAATATCTTCTATCCATATTCAAGGATATCTTTTTTCTCATTGTATGACAGTAGTTTATAGCCTGTAGCAACATACACATTATAGACCAGGGGTCAAACATGACATATTGTGACTTCGCTAACCAGGAATGGGTGTGGCCTACTTTAATTCCTTAAGTTATTTAGCACATTTGACCTTCTATATGTTGAAGAGAGTTATAAAAGTTTTCCTTTGTAGTTGTTACCCCTTTGGACTGTGTCCAGTAAGCCTACAAGATTTTTGTCTTATCGTTTTTCAGTAACAGATTCCTGAAGTAATTTAAACATTTCCCTCAGCAATTTCCAGCTTTATATTTGATTTTTTGCATTCCCATTTCCTTACTGCTATATCATGAATTGTTTTAGCTTGGTTTCTTCATTTTTATTTGTTTATTTCTTGTTATGGTACTTCAGAAATTGTAAATGACAGAAGGCCTATTATAATCAAAGAACAATGAGCAGATGTTGGAAGTTTTCAGACTTGTTAATTTCTATATTAGGTCTTTTAAAGAATTGTATTGTCCATCTGGGTGAATTTGGGACAATCTAAAGAAGATTAAGTTAACATATTTGTCATTCTGGCAAACAATCAACAGACAGTTTAATTTCCATGAGAAAGGGATCATGATTTAAACCATTTGATTATGATTATGTAGATAGGATGATAATAGAACAGCATACATAACCTTTCCCTCTGCAACTACAGGAGAAACTCAAAAAAATAGAATATCGTGCCAAAGTTCATTTATTTCAGGAATGCAACTTAAAAGGTGAATCTAATGTATGAGATAGACTCATTACATGCAAAGCAAGATAATTCAAGTCATGATTTGTCATAATTGAGATGATTATGGCTAACAGCTCATGAAAATCCCAAATCCACAATCTCAGAAAATTAGAATATTGTGAAAAGGTTCAATATTCTAGGATCAAAGTATCCTACTCTAATCAGCTAATTAAGCCATAACACCTGCAAAAGGTTCCTGAGCCTTTAAATGGTCCCTCAGTCAGGTTCAGTAGGAATCACAATCATGGGAAATACTGCTGACCTGACAGTTGTGCAGAAAACCATCATTGACACCCTCCATAAGGAGGGAAAGCCTCAAAAGGTAATTGCAAACAAAGTTGGATGTTCCCAAAATGCTGTATCAAAGCACATTAATACAAAGTTATGTGGAAGGGAAAAGTGTGGAAAAAAAAGGTACCCAAGCAGCAGGGATGACCGCAACCTGGAGAAGATTGTCAGGAAAAGGCCATTAAAAGTGTTGGGGCCTTTCACAAGGGGTGGACTGAGGCTGAAGTCAGTGCGTCAAGAGCCACCACACACAGACAGATCCTGGACATGGGCTTCAAATGTCTTATTCCACTTGTCAAGCCACTTCGGAACAACAACAACATCAGAAGCATCTTACCTGGGCTAAAGAAAAACAGACCTGTTGCTCAGTGGTCCAAAGTCCTCTTTTCCAATGAGAGCAACTTTTGCATCTCATTTGGAAACCAAGGACCCAGAGTCTGTAGGAAGAATGGAAAGGCACACACTGCAAGATGCTTGAAGTCCAGTGTGAAGTTTCCACAGTCTGTTGACTTGGGGAGCCATGTCATCTGCTGGTGTTGGTCCACTGTGCTTCATTAAGTCCTGGGTCACCGCAGCCATCTACCAGGAGATTTTGGAGCACTTCATACTTCCTTCTGCAGACAAGCTTTATGGGGATGTTGACTTCATTTTCCAGCAGGACTTGGCACCTGCCCACACTGCCAAAAGCACCAAAACCTGGTTCAATGACCATGGGATTACTATACTTGATTGGCTAGGAAACTTGCCTGACCTGAATCCCACACAGAATCTATGGGGCATTGCCAAGAGAAAGATGAGAGACATGAGACCGAACAATGCAGAAGAGCTGAAGGCCGCTATGGACACATCCTTGTCTTCTGTAACACCTCAGCAGTGCCACTGGCTGATAGCTTCCATGCCACACTGCATTGAGGCAGTAATTGCTGCAAAAGGGGCCCAAACCAAGTACTGAGTACATATGCATGCTTATACTTTTCAGAGGTCCGATATTTTTCGATGTACAATCCTTCTTTTATTGATTGCATATAATATTCTAATTTTCTGACATGGTGGATTTGGGGTTTTCATGAGCTGTAAGCCATAATCATCACAATTATGACACATCACGGCTTGAACTATTTTGCTTTGCATGTAATGAGTCTATCTCATGTATTAGGTTAACCTTTTAAGTTGCATTACTGAAATAAATGAACTTTGGCACGATATTCTAATTTTTTGAGTTTCACCTGTATCTATATCCCATGTGCTATGGATAGAATAAGAACATTGGCTCAAGAACATTGTCATGCAAAAACTAATTAAGTACTTCAGCTGTTTTGTCTTTATAAGAATGAAATAGTCTCTCACTAAATAGACTGACAGCAATCAGTTGTTAGCAGTAAGTGAAGTAAACTTCATAAGTGACATGGCTAGAGCATTGATGGGTAGTGATATTGTTTGGTTAGGACAGAAAAAGCTGCAAAGAGTTGGAAACAATCTGCTTCAGCTACCATTATCTGATTATGACAGTGTGAATAGGAAGTTCTCTTTGCTCATTATTTCATTTTTTTTTTCATTAGAGACATCACAGAGGATTTACTTCACCCTAGTACAACACTTGGAAATGTAATATTAGGCACAGCAACCAGAAACTCCATATTTGCATCGTAAATGCAACTTGTACCCTAGTAATGTAATGCATCATTTTATTTGAAAAATAGCAATTTTCATGTATAGAGTTCTAAGTCAGCATGTGCTCCAACAATCCGTATTATTATGATCATAGATGATGAGATGCTGATGCTGATGATCTGTCATTTTGACAGCTTGACACAAATTCTACTTAAAAATGTTCTTGGACATCTTCCTTGAGGCAACTTCAAAAACAATTGTGTTTATGGTGGGGAAAACTGTTGTATAAATTAGGTCTATAGTAGTTGGTAGATATCTAATTTGTGACTTAATCCCTAGAGGTAATTGTCTATAAATTTCATAAAATCATACCTATAACTCCTAATAAAAACAGGGCTCTGCCGATCTGTTAAAACCTTCATAGATTTTAATGGTTATTAAATCAATTGACTCTAAATCTTACTTTCATAAATGAGTCAGACAGTATTTCCCAATTACTATCATCTACCACCTTTCTAAAGATTAGATTATTCTGATTGATTTTTTTTAAAGCTCTTCAGTGCTTTTGGATTTTTTTCCTTGTAAATTTGTTGGAAAAAAGTAGTTTGAAGTGGATGTACGAGAGTAGAATACCTCTTGAAATGATGTTTCTGACACTTCAAATTTCTCACAACTGTAAATAATCAAAGTAGCCTTCTGGTGTCTGTCTGTTTTTTTCTGATAGGAAGTTCAATGTTTCTATATTAAATGTTCAGATATTAAGGTTTTCTGTACAGTTATCAATGTATGTTTTCCAGTTTTAAAATTACAAGAAGCACCCAAATGGATCAATGTAAAATTGGTGCTTCAAAATTAAAAATTAACATGATTGAAAATAAGGACACTTTGAGACAATGATACTGTTGACTTTCTCTGGACCATCTACATTTCAGAGCTATTACTATCATGGCACCATTACTAATCCAGAAAGCATTTACATGATATATGATCATCAATTTCATAGGAATGCTCTGGAAAGGGATTTATCAATACATGCAATGGAATACAAAAAGTCAAGGGGAAAACAAAAGACCTTAAAAGCATAAACAATATTAACTAATAGCCCTAACACAAGTGATAACATTTTTAACAGTTCACATAATTTCCTATAGGTTACAGCACCTCCCATTATATCTCTATAACAGTTTTCAACTAACAAGCACCTTCCAGACTGATTGTAGTCTTCTCATCTTGAAGGCATTAGAATGGAAGAGTCTATTTCAAGAGTCTTCAAACTTGGCAAGTTTAAGACTTGTGGACTTCAACTCCCAAAATTCCTGAGCTAACATGACTGGAGGAGGAATTCTGGGAGTTGAAGTCCACAAGTCTTAAAGCTGTCAAGTTTGAAGACCCCTGGTCTATTTTATAGTATTAAGGAGGAGAAGGAGGAGAACAAACCTCTTCTAAACTATCCATTGAGGTGTAGCACAGATATGTTTTTGGGCTCCTTTTCGCAACCATAGAAATCAACAGCATCCTGCAAGCTTTGACATTCAATTTTATCTCCCACAATGTTAATGGAAACCAGAATTCAAGCATATGTTTTTAATCATGGCTATATGCTGGGTTTTTTTCAGCATTGCCATGAATATGAAGATATTGTATTCATAGATTGTCCCCAAACTGAAAAACAGGACAGAGGAGGGAAGTAAACCTGAACAATATTCTTCTTTTTCTGGTCAACATATCTTGTTTATTTTCTTATGAATTCTCCTATTCAGACAATATTAGGTGTTACTTTTACACTGATGATGCCTATTTTAGGCATACAACCATATATTAACTGGAAAATTACCTTGGAACCACCATTAAAAAATTATGTGTACATTGGACTTCAAAAAATATCTGAAATATAAAATTTGAATGTGCAATTCATACTAGCAAATTTGAGAAAGCAGTACCCATAAAAATTCCTGATTTTTCCATAGGCATAAACAGGCAGTTTGGTAGTACTTTTTCTGAGGAATACATATTTTCATGGGTAATAATTTTGTCAGTTGATGCAAGTGTTTTGCAAACATTTTGGCACTTTTTTTGGAAGTTGCTGTTGCTTGTGTTCACTTTGAGATAGATCTAAAATTGAGATTACTTTTTTTCTTTCCTTAATTAAAATGCATCAACCCAAATATTTGGGAAGGGGTCTGTGAATTATAAGTCATCTAGAGTAGCAGTGACATAAGCAGAAAATATATTTAACAAATAAAATAAATAAAATGCTGTAATGCCTGATATAATTCACATAGCAGTCTAAGTGGGATTCTTCCCTCCCTCCTAATTCAGAGACCAATTTAAAAGAGATTTTCCTCCCTAAAAATATGTAATGACACAGAACTTATTGAAGATGGAAAAAATGTGGTGAGAAATTTTAAGCTATATTGAAAAAATGCAGTGAGTAGCATTATGTCCTTTTGTTAGCAGTGAATATTTGTTGAAAGAAATAAACATTTATATTGTTGTGTACAAATGTTTGCTTCTGCCAACTTTGTTGTAAAAAATAGTAAGGTACAGAGAACATTGAATGGTGTTGGTATAAACTAGATTTATCTATGCACTTTTCTTTTCCTTTTTTCATATCTCATGCCTTTGATTTTTTTTTTTTCAGCCGCTATTTCTTACTCCCTTTCTGTTTTGTTGTTATTTCTTTTCTTTTGTTTTTGCATAATGTTACTTATGCCATGAGGGAATAGTTTGGTATATTCAAATATAAATGTTTGAAAATAAGATGATAAAATTGGATAATTCTCCCAAAATAGCTAGTGATAACTGTTTTTGGAGACCTGAATCAGACATTTGGCTTGATCAAGAATTAACATTCAAAATTATAAGAATAAAATCAATGGATTTATGAGGATATGAGTTACCAAGGAATTCACTGTACTCAACAAGCATAGCACATTTCTTTTTCTCAGTTAGGAAGTATATTTTGAAATATCGTTCAATTTCAGGCAACCAAAAGGAAGTTCAGCCTTTCACATACCATTTCTGTTTTGGATTTCATGAATCTGCTGATGCAACTAAACTTCCCCCCCCCCCAAAAAAAAAACCCAAAACCCTCTGCTGCAAATATTTATTCCAAAGTAAAACTGTATTAATTTTGTGGGATTTGTTTACTGGTCAGTGGGAGAGATTTTGCTCCCCAGCTGATCTAGATTACTGACTGGAGAAAAAACAAGTTAGTTTCTTTGGTCATATGGGGACATCAAAATATTCACAATTTCCTATTTCTGACTTAGCAGTAGTCTTCCTTTCTGCAGAAAGTTACAATTTCTGATAAAAGACACAAATCTGTTCTTTGACTGCTAATATAATGGCTCTCACTGGCTAAAAATATTAAACATCAGCAGGGTTTTGCACATATGTAGCTGTGTAGTTCTTTTAGCTAAACCATCTCTGATATTGTTGTTAGGAATAAGGGAACGGGTACACCAGACAGCAGTAAATTTACACTAATTATGCCTCTTTGTATTAAGGATAAATTCCAGTCATTGTGAGCCAAAACATCAGAGATCTAATAATTTCTCTTGGTGTGAAGTTTGTCATAATTTGGGAGAACAGCTCAGTAATGGGATTAGATAGTTTATTTGTTTGTCAAATTTATACAATTACCAATCTCACATGAAATAACACTAGGCAACATATAATAAAATCATAAACTGAAGGCCATACTTAATTTTATTGTTACCTCCTATCTTTTCATTGTTTCTAGGGAGGCTGTCATGGAAGGCTGGGTTCCTTTACTTATATGATGGGACAATTTAGTACTCAGTTGGTAGTTATCTTGAAATACACAAGAGTGATATACTAGGGGGTAGTCATTTTTTGAGTGTGCATGTGTTTCTATTATTAATTGGCTAATGTATGTTACCTGTAAAACCAAACTATAGATACAATAGTGACACAGAGGAGGACCTTTTCTAAGATAGGCTGAGAGAATTTGAATCCTGTACAAAAGAGCTGGGAGCTGCGTTTTTGCTAGCAACTGTTTCTAAGTAGGACCACTGATCACTGTTCCCATGGTGGAAAAAAAGGAGCTTGCAACATTGCTGAGAAGAAAGACTAATGCTAGACCCAGGATGAACAGGGAGGGGGAAAGGGCACCAAGGCCCTGCAGCTGAGAGCGGGGGAGGCTTTAGGATCAATTTGGTAGTACTTGGAATGCCTCTAGCTGGGGGGAAAAATGAAAAACACGTCTGAGACTCTCAGTAAGATGGTTACTAATAAGGGGAGGAGAAAATCAGTTCAAAGAAAATGCAGACTTTTGTGTTCAGGATAAAAATCTATTGTACTATGCAATTTTTAAAATACAGAAACCTTACTATTTATTGAAAGTAAACATTAGCATGATATGTTGTGGTAGTATCTAAATAAAAATAGAAACCCCAAATTATTTCACATGCAATATAATCATGGTCTATGCAACTGACAAGAAGTTACATGGTTGAAAGTGTAACATCTGTCAATACATTACAATACAAAACAAAAATAAGGTAGGAAAGGAAAGATACCTGGACACTTGCTTGTTGCTTTAGATAAACTTTCTGCACAGTAGTTTTGTAGTTTAACAAAAACTAGACAACTGGTTGCTTTCTCAATTGGGTCTTCCTTTGAGGCATAGGTAATACAATCTGATGTGATCAGAATGAACATTAAATTTTAGGCTGAATATATATATATATATATATATATATATATATATATATATATATATA